>CM074721.1:374469649-375039649 GCA_037306005.1 Rhinophrynus dorsalis | reverse complement strand
GGATGTGATATTAAACAGTGAGTTTAATGTCAAACTACAGTAAACACATACAGTCTATATCTATATTTTATACTGCATCTAAATGGATTAGTAGAAGAGAACGTATCACTATGTGGAATTATATACAGAATTTATTGTAAAGTGCTGGTCATTGTTGAGCACAGTTCTTGATGAAGCGTGATCTTAGGAATGCCTATATAATATTTGAATGAAATTATTGCATATGCACATCTTGTATATTTAATGTGGGTGTCTAGATAGTGCATATAAAGATTGACATAAGGCGTTTCTTTTTTTCTGTCCATATCTACACCTTCAATTATTATAACTGTAAAGACGTGACCGTTCCATCTCTGTATCTTTTTTAGGTATTTTGTACTGCATAGAATATATATTGTGAAAATGTCAGTTGCTAATAAAAGGAAATAGAGGCCTAATTACTGTACGTATTGTTCTGTATGCATGCCTATTAATGTCTAGTTTTGAAATAAAGTTTATAATAAAGATTTACCTGTTTTCATGGAATTAATGTGGAATTATTTGTGCCTTAAAAAATGTATATTTTGTGGGGTGATTCAGCTATTGTCTAATTCCTCTGGATACGAGAGAGGTCTCCAATGCAAGTACCCAAGGAATAAGATTCTTATGTAATACGCTAAAAAGGAGCAATTCTAGAACAAACTATTTGGTCACAGGTGTATTCAAGGGGTCTTTTAAAGGGATAGCAATGTTTCACAATAAAAGCAGCTCCAATTAATCTTCATATTATTTGGGCCATGGAGAGTGTTATTTCAATACTGTCAGAGTTGTATTTCAAGAGTAATTGAATGATAAAGTATCCCTCTCCTGCCTCTTCTACTGATGTAACACTGCTTACCTCAGAGTAGCAAGGTGGTGTCCAGATGGATCTCAGAGAGGGACAATCTTCAATTGGCATAAGGGAAAAACCTGAAAAACCTGTCAAGGGGGGCAGGGCTTTCATTGTTCTTACAGTAAGAATATTGTCCCTTGCTGTGAGCTGTCCGATCAAAAGACCAGATTCCACATCTGAGGGGAGGGGGCTTACACTAGGTAAAAGGGGCAGGAGGGGAATACTTTATTATTCAATTACTCTTGAATTACAACTCTGACAGTAATGAAATAACACTCTCCATGACACAAATACTATGAAGATTAATTGTAGCTGCTTTTTTGTGAAACACTACTATCCCTTTAAGACCGTTAATGCTATAGCGATATCCAATGCATTTGAGGCCACTCTAGCATTCAAGGAGTTAATCTTATTTAAATCTTTGAGGAGTTTCATTTATCCCCAGTGATGCAGTTGATTTGATGAATAATTGCACCCCTTTATTGAATGTGACCCTAAGGGGTGTATGTTCAAAAGAAAGTGAAGAAGGTTTGCCACAAGCGAATTGCAATTTAAACATTCCCATTGATTTAAATGGGGATTTTAACCCCTTTAATGCTAAAGGGGTCTCCAACGTGTTGCTTTGCAATGAGTTGGAGACCTTTCTAGCATTCAAGGGCTTGACCCTTTGAGTGCCAGAGGTATACGCAATGCATTGCAAAGCAATGCGTTGTGTACCCCTCTGGCACTAAAAGGGTTAAAATTGCCCTTTAACTCAATGGGATTTTTTAGTTCTCCCCATTGTACAAACACCTCTATTTTCTTTTGAATATACGGCCTTAAGAGCCTTATGCAGAAAGTGAAATATGAACAATTCAAGAGCATACCACCTGAACCATAGGGTACATATAAATTTCATCAAATTGCTGTTTATTTTAATGATGCTATTAACAAGCTGATTGCTAGAGAGGTCTACAATGTATTGAGAATCGATGCTAGAGATCACTTTAGCAGTCAAGTGCCTAAAGCCTCATTTAAAGTGGAAATACCACCCAATATAAAGACATGCTTCTTAATAGTGTTATTATCTGCTACTAGTACCACGATCTGAAGTAATCCTGTTTGTTCAGAGACCGACGGCCTGGCTTGCACTCAGAAATGTTGGCTTAGAGACGTCTGCACTCCTGCACTGTCCGTCCCAGACTCCTCTAGGAGGTATTGCATGGAGCCGCGCAGACGGCTCTACAGAAAGAAGCCTGGCCATCAGTCTGAAGAAACAGGATTATTTCAAATCGTGGTACTTGTGGCAGATGATAACACTATTAAGAAGCTAGTTGCCATGTGCATAATTATTGGGGAAGACCTTATATTGGTTGGTAGTTCTGCTTTAAATAAATGGAAATTTACATTCCCCCTTCTATGGTGCAGTTGGTTTACTCCAGAATGTCTCCTCTTTCTTTCTGAATACAGCAATAAGTTTGAGTATTAATGTTTTGAGGTGGGGGCATGGCCACAAAAGGGACTAAGGGCACTAAAGGAAACTGAGCTATGAATCCATCCCTGAATGGTTGAATTAATAATGAGATATAAACTATAGGGGAAGCTGTATCACTGTGGTACATTTTGCTTTGGAAGCCACTCAATGGTAGGATTGGAACGTACAGTACTATTGTATGAATCTATTGTAAGTATGGAACACTGCACTAAGAGAGCATGCAATAGAACAGATGGCAGTGAAAGGCACTGTTTATTGCTTTGCAGACTAGCCAGACTGGGGAATAATTAAATCAGAATATTGTTGAATGCTTGCCAATGACACTCCTTTCAACGGTCACTTGTTGGCAGGTGCGTAATTCAGTTTTTCACAATTATCTTAATTTACTTTATTAAAAATAACACTTAAAGGCATAAAACACTTGAATTTCATAAACACCATCTATATCATTTTCTAAAGAACAGGAGCAGATTATTTTTAGTCCATGAATTACAGTTCCTTTTCATACAGCATGCTTGCCAGGAACAGCAAAGGCCTGAAGCATTTCGGTTCAGTGTTAAAAAGTTGCATACAAAAGAGCGTGCGCCTACACGGCACATTCAGTATGTTGCAGTGATGAAAAGGGACACATGAGAATCTCTCCCTGCGTCAAAGAGCAAAATTCTCATGTCACGTCCTTAAAAGGAGCTTCAACCAAACTCTGCCTCCACGTCATACCATGGCACTCAAAGGGTTAAAAAGAATCCTTGAGGGAACATACGGCTCTCTGTTGGTTGGAGAAACCAAATAATGCATTAGTCTAGGAGTGCCAAGATATTATGAGCACAATCGGTATTCAAATGGTTGAAGGTGCTTGAGAACTATCTCCATTAATTGTGATACTCATATCCTCTTAGTATCCAGGTGGCAAGAAAGCTAAAGCGTACGGGTATAGCTTGTGTCAACTGACTCCAAGATTCAGCTTCCTCTTTGTCTCCTAAACTGCCATCAAGCATTGATACCAACACAACAGTGCAAGTCTGGAGGCTTCTGTTATCAAGGGATCCATATAAGGCTGCTGCCAGCTCTGCTGCTCCTTTCTGACTTGAACAATCCAGATAGTACATCATTTTGGCAGCTCCTAATCTGTGTTGCATTGAGTTGGTATTTTCGTTTCCACATAAGATTCTTTTTAACCCTTTGAGTTAGGCTGACCAGACCTCACCTTTAACCGGGGACACATAGGAAATAGGCATATATCAGGAGTGCACCAAAGTCAAAGCAGCCCTGCAGTATGCATTTTTCATATGCGTCACCGGTTAAAGGTGAGGTCTGGTTACCCTACTTTGAGTGCCTTGTAAAGCGGTGGAGGCAGAGTTTGGTTGAAGCGCCGTTTAAGAATGCAACATGAGAATCTTGCGCTTTGATGCAGGGCGAGATTCTCACGTCACCCTTTTCATCACGGCTACATACTGAATGCACCATGTAGGTGCACGCTCTTCTATATGCAACTTTTTAAATGGATACCCAGCATTTCTAGGGTATAGCAAATAAAACATGGGGAATAAATAAAAACCCCATTGCATTGGGAATTGGGTGATTTTTGTTTGTCCCTTATGTCAGTGCTTCTCAAAGCTATCCTCAAGGACCACTAACAAACTGTATATTTAGGATTTCCCTGCTTATGTATATGTTAGTTAGTCAGAGGTCCAGTCGTTTTAACCGTTTGAGTGCCAGAGGGGTGCACAACACTTTTCTTCACAATGCATTGCGTACCCCTCTGGCACTCAAAGAGTTAATGAATTCACCTGTGCACAAGCAGGAGAATCCTAAAGGCATGGACTGTAAGTTGTCCCTGATGATATAGGGTAGATATCCACTTCCCCGTGGTGTAGTTGGCTTGCTCCACAATTGCCCTAGTGCCTCCTAATGAATCCACCTCCGTATCCAGTAAACTGATTAGGGTCTATACACTTATAAATACAAGGTATTCCTTTAAAGGGATAGTAATACTTAATAGGTAAAAAGATGTTGGGGGTTCTAGTTTCTGACAGCTGGAGGCCCAACAAGTGACTACTCCAATGTAAAACATGTCTAATTTGATATGAACTCTTCTAATTGTATGTGATATTGCCTCTTAACACATTAATGACCAAGCATTCCAGGGGTGGGTAACTCTGGAGAATCACATCACTTTTTTTTTTCTTTACAGCAATGCATTCTGGGATCACAGAGAATTCCATGACATGCCAGGACCATCACACCACACACAAACACATGCTAATTCTAAGTGAAATAACATACCTTGCCATTAAAGGGATAGTAATACTTAAAATGTAAAAAGAAATATGTTGTAGGGTCTGCCCCCCTGAGTAAAACAAGGGTATTCCCACTGCTGAAAGGTGTTTTATTCAAAAGTTATTACAGCTCAAAGTCGTGCTGTTACTACACCATCCTATGGAGATTTATTGTCCCAGGACCAGAACTGTCCATAGGATGGTGTAGCAACAGCACCAGTGTACAATTTCAGGCCACTGTGATATTGCACCTACAAATTCAACTTTGAGCTAAATTAACTTTTGAATAAATCACCTTTCAGCAGTGGGAGTGCCATTGTTTTACTCAGGGGGATAAACCCTACAACATATTTCTTTTTACATTTTAAGTATTACTATCCCTTTAAGGAAACAGAAGAATGCTTTTACCTCACCTTTGTCTGTGGTTAGTGAGTCTGTAACTACTAAACAAAACATCTCTAAACCATTCACTGAGTAAAAAGCCCAAGATGTAGACAGTTTAACCCATTAAGGACCAGGGGTTTTGTTCACTGGAGGACCGGGGCCATTTTATTTGCAGAGCCGGCACATATGGGGGATAACATGTTCCAGCTCACAGAGAGAGAGGCTGATATGAGCCCTGAAATCAATGACATACATGTACATCATGAATCCTTTAGGGACATCCATCCATGACGTACATGTACATCCTTTGTCGTTAAGGTGTTAAAGGCTGCACAGTAAGGTGTACTTGAGGATAATGGCTGATAAACACATTGACATCAGGTTCTCAGGATTTCCCTAATTAAGCACAGGCAGCCCCAGCACAGCCACTGATTCAGCGATTTCTGACCTGTGATTAAGCAGAGAAATCCTGAAATGCAGACAGGTATACCCTGGGGATTATATTGAGAAACGCTGCTTTAGCAATTGTAACCATTTTGGGCAAACCACCCATAACCCATTCAGTGCCAGAGAGGTATCCAACGCATTGAGAAGCAATGCACTGAATGCTTTTCTGGCACTCAGTGGGTTAAACACTAGTCATTAACCCCTTGGCTGCTAGAGATAACTCCAAAGCATTGTTTTACAATGTGTTAGAAACATCTTTAGCGCCCAAGGGGTTAAAAAAAAGAGGATGCAGCTTAAAATTATCCACAGTAAATTCTCCTTAAGGAAATGCTGAATAATCAGTCTAATTGCACTTAAGATTGAATATGTATGGATTCCATTATGGCAGTAGCTCCTATTACTACGCCTTTACTCCCAATTCTAATGTCATTTGAGATGTACTGTACACTCTTGGGGCGGGTATGCAAAATGCAGTAATCACTGAGCTTATTTAACCTTTTCACTGCCATAAGGGGCTGTAACAGGATATCACAGTGCTGCCTCTGGAAAGGGAACTATCAATAGATAGTGGCAAGATGAGAGCTAGTGATTCCCTTTGTCAGTCCCCAAGGAGCCTCTAATAGGTCAGATGCTCTGTGCTTAGGCTCTTGTGTATTAGGCAGAATAATTCAGCCAGTGGCACTTAAGATATCAATATGTTCTCCTCAGCAATGGCTTTAAAGGAGAAATACCTCTTAACCCTTTGAGTGCCAGAGGGGTACACAACTCATTGCTTTGCAATGCGTTGCGTACCCCTTTGGCACTCAAAGGGTTAATAGTAACTTACCATTCTATGGCAGGAAAATACTATGCATTTTGCTCTTGTTCAAGACTGAACATCTCGTATCAATCAGTAAGGGATACCCTGTCCATGAAGGCGGACATGACAATTGCTGGCATTTTTCGGACCGAAGTAGACATAATGAGTGAGCCTACTTAATAATAAAAGGATTGGAGGGGGCACAATGTGTAGCAAAACTCTGAGCACTCCTTTGGTGCTTAAAGGGTTAAGGTTAACATGTCCAGGGAGCAGAGTTTGAGGACCTGTGGTCCTGCTAGCAAACAGTATGTCTGCCTCCATAGACATCATATTTAAGACTCACCGAAGACAACTTTGCACACTGATAACTATCCTGGAGCCATTCGAATTTTTGGCCATAGTAAAGTAAGTAGAAGTTATTATTAGGAGGTGTTAGTAGTACTTTAAGATATCAATATCTTCTTCTTACCAATGGTTTTAAACACACATTTTTACACCAGGGGCATAACAGATGATAACAATATGGCTTAGTAATTGGAGTCCGCTAATTACAAAGACCCTTGTGTATGAGATTAGTTTTGAAACAATGGAAGCATATTGTAACCTAGAAATCTAAAAATATGAGTTTACATTACATAATGCCTTGATTGCTTAGAGACCCCCAAGTGATGTTTCCAATGCATGGAAAAGCAATGTTCTGACTAGCATCCAGTGGGATAAAATTAATGAAAATACCCCTTTTATCTGCATAAATAAGTCAGTAAGTGATAACTAAAAGAAACTAAGTTCTTAATGTGTTTAACAGATTGACCTAGTTTAGACAGGTGTCCTTCAAACAGCAATCAGTTTTGTAGTTCTTTTTGATCTTGATTGTAGTCCACTACTAATTGTTTCAGTTTGCAATCTGATAAAGACTAGTGTCCCTTTCAATCCATTCATCTGTTAAAGTTCCTTGTTTATTATGAGGAGGCGTGGCCTAGAGGCAAACTTCAACAGAGATCACTATATAGAGATAACTGCATATATCATGCAAACATTTATACACTGATACTGTTTATCTGACTGCTGCATAAATAACAAATACCTAAGTAAATTAATATGTAAACACCTTAAGGACCAGCAAAGTGTGCAACCCATTACTTTGCAGTTCTATATATTTTTGTACATTCCCTTTAAAAAAAATTCTGTACTTAGCCCCTTGAATACTACAGTTGTCTGGTGATCTACAATTGTTAAATTGAGAACAGTAGCAAATATTACTTCTAAATGTCCTTTTTGGTTTTGTTAGTGAACTTATTTTTTAAAAGGTTCAGTAATGCTTAAAAACAAAGAGGAGAGATGCACTAAAATGAGATAAAGGTGAGGTACACCCACAATTCCGATACAAAGGATCAACAGAATAGTATTACATTTCCAACTTGAAAAAGGCAATTTTTTACTTGTAATTTTCTCTGAGTCCACTGAGTGATGCTGAGCATCCTGCACACAAAAAACTATTTGGGTAAGGATGCCCTGACGTTCTTAGCTGCTCTTTTTTTAGTGCTATTCCGTTCCTGACTGTGCTAGACGAAAACTGAAGGAACTCGGGGGGGGGGGGGGGGGGGTATTAGGGTGCCCTGTCTCCTATAGGCACACTGCTTAACCCCCATGGTCCCTGCATCCCTCAACAGACAGAGAAAAGGATTCATCGGTAAGCTAATGAACAACGGCCTCCAGAATTTTACGGCCAAAACTAGCATCTTGAGGTACACAAATGTTAACTTTGTAAAACTTTGTGAACAAATGACCATTTAGCTGTTTTGCACAACTGGTCTATAGTAGCCCGATTTTTTTAGGGCCCATGCAGTACTGAACAACCTAGTATGAGCTGTGATTCTGAATGATGCTGGAATAGATTTTAGTCCTCAGTTAGCCATTAAACGGTATCACCTTTATACCACTCTTGTGAGTTTTTTGCTATACTGAATCCTGTCTACTCCACTGACTAACACGGTACCATCTTTTTTTTCTAGCACAGAAGAAAAATGTATTCCCCAAACGAGATGGTATATTTTAGTAGACACCGGTTTGCGAGCCCTGAGCATGGTTTGAATTCCTGGAGAACTTAATCCCTTGTTCTTTAATATTTGGGTTTCAAGTACCACTCTGTTAAAGCAAGACTGAGTAAATTGTGGTGGAGAATTGGTCCTGGAGATATGAGATCTGGAATATGTGGTAGACACCACAGCACTGTCAGTGACATATCTCTCAGGTGGTGAAACCAAGATCTCTTTGGCCAAAATGTAACTATGAGAATCGTGTGCATATTGTCTTCCTTTATTTTGTGGAGGACCCTGGGAATCATAGCTAGTGGAGGGAAGACATACACTAGTCTGTATTGCCTGTGGATCCATGGCTCTTGAACAGAATGTCTGTAGTTTTCTGTTTCTTCTTGAAGCCTTCGGCCTAGATGCACTAAAAGTCGATGTATAAGCTGCTTGTAGCATCAAGAGCTTGTGTAGAACGAACCCTGTCACCGTGTTCATTCTTAGAAGGCAGCGCTGCGCTGTGATCATTGAATCAGTCACCCGGTTTGACCCCGGTTACTGATTCAATAACTACAGAGCAGAGCTGCTTTCCAAGAATGAACCCAGTGACAGGGTTTATTCTACACAAGAGCTTGATGCTACAAGCGGCTTATACAGCTTCCGGCAGCATCAAGAAGGCAGAAGATGCCTTTGGGGTCGCCCCATGGATCATCTATCCTTTTGGATAGATGATGCATGATAGGGGGGCTATCAGAAGGGGTCCTGGTGCCCCCATGGAGGTGTGAAAGTTTAATTTAATTATAAAAGCGGTATATAACCTATGTGAAACATAGGTTATATGCCCTTGATTTAATAAACAGGCAATTGTCGCCCCTATGATAGGGTGGTGTCATGAGGGGTCATGATACCCCCTTTGAGGTCTGATGTTTGTTTAATACATATTAAACATTAAAACATATTAAACATATTAAAATAAAAAGCCATTTTTACACATATACGGCAAGGTATGCAGCCGCATACCTTGCATATTAACCCTTTGCGTACCAGAGGGGTAGGAAACACATTGCTAAGCAATGCCTTCCGTCCTCTCTGGTACTCAAAGGGTTAAGTGTCAAATGAAAGACAGGTTCTGTCAAAATAAATTGCAGTTCCTGTCCAATAAGGAGGTGAAGTCGAATGGAGTTAGTATGTTGAATATATGCAACATATGTCAACATACTAAGGATGAGGATGTCGAAGGGAGGGAACATTGTGTAGTACTTGGTGTACTAGTTCTGTTTATTGTAACCCTTTGAATGCCACAGGGGTGAGCAATGCACATCCCTATGGCATTCAGTAGTGTCCATGGTGCTGAAAGCCTTCTCTGTATTCCCCTACTGGCTGGGTAGGGAAGTACAGAGAATGCTATTCAGAACTGTTGTAGCTCTCCCTGCTGTTACTCCATAGGAAAGCACAGAGGAGATCCCAGCTACGACAGCCTGAGTTAGGTGAAGTGGAGACTGTGAACTCTGACAGTGGAGGCTGCTATCGGAGTTTACTGAATGAGTCAATGTGTCACATTACCATATCAACACACCCCCTTGCAAACGAATGTGTCTCATTATTCAGCATTTCCATATGGAAATGGGTCATTATGCTTCATTTCCATATGGAAATAGGCCATTGTCGATGTGATGAGTGAAAATTCGTAAACCTGTCGGATTGATGTTGATGTGTGCATATTTTTGTTGGAGTGCTGGTGATGTAATGTCGTAGACAGTTTGTGAAAACTGTGGATGTGCCTATGACACTGCTCTGACCGAACATTGACATTCGTAGCCCTCTTTGACCTTTAGTGCATCTAGGCCATCATGTCTATGTCTGGTACTCCACAGTGATGTGTTATCTGAAGGAATATTTCCTAATTTAATTCCCATTCCCCTGACTCTACTGTCTGATAGCTGAGGTAATCTGCCTCCCAATTGTAAATGGCAGACAATGCTGGAACATGATTCTCTGCCCAGAGAAAGATTTTTTTTCTACTTCCATTCAAGCAGCTCTTTGTTCCTCCTTGGTTATTTATGTAAGTCACTGCTGTGGCATTCTCTGACTGAATCCGAATGGGATGATTCTTCTGGATTGTTGTCAATGTCGACAGTGTGTTGTAAATCACATATAACTCCAGAATGTTTATGGGAAGGTGTAATTGACCCTGAATGGAATGATGTTTATATACTGCTCCCCATCCAAACTGTTGTGACGATTTCCCACTCTGTTGTTACAGAGGGAATTGCTTGTCTGTGCAGGTATGTGTATGTATATGTCTGTACAATTCAGAACTATAGATAGGAATGGACTCTGTGAGAATCTTTTACGCAGACGCTATCCTAGGATAGAGTCCTCTACTAGGTAGTAACTTGATTTTTTAACCTCTCCTTTTGTTTTGTTTTCTTTCTATTACTCTCTATATGAGAGCTTTTACAAAGTTTTTTGTTGTTCTTTTGTTTTTGTTAACACATGGCAAGCTGGTTTGTGCCCCGGTATTTTAGGTAGAGATTAATAAAAGTTAAGTTTTAATTTCTATCCCAGGCCTGGGTATTTCAGCATCTGCCAATAGAGTAGCTATGGTGTGCTAGTTAGGCAGGGTTAGCTTTTTCTCCTCTATAATTGCAGTTTTCTCATTGGCAAGAACGCAACATGGAGGAATGTTGCCTTTAACCATTTTGGCATTTGTATGAATGCAACATCTTGTTGAATAAAGATGTGTACTGGATTCCATTGCAGTTGATGAGTTTATTAAGGAGGGCATCCACACATTACTCAATGGACTTCAATTGGAATCGGTAAAATGTAACCAGTCCACCAAATGTATCCAATCTACCTATGAATGTAATATAGGCCTCAGAATCAAAGGAGTAAGGTCATACTGAATAAAGAACAATAATTCACGAACAAGCCATTTGCAGTATAGGAGATAAATAAGAATACATAAAGCGTAAAATATTGCTATTAACCCCATGAATGTTACAGGAATTTCAAGTGCAGTACAGTACAAGGCATTAGAGACCTTGGTGGCATTATAGGGGTTTTCATCAACATTTTTAGCCAAATGCTACTTGTCCCGATGTTTGGCGTTGGCAGAATTGTTCCTTTTTTGCATATGGATAATGGCACAAGTGCCTACCATGCATCCTTAAAAAAATGATCAAACAAGGAAAATATTACCCATTATCCTGGTTGTGGAAGAGAAAAGCACAGCAGTATGGATCCCTCCCATTCCTGAAGCTTTGATACAATTGAAGATGGGACTCAGCAGAAGGTGAATCCCAAGGCTGGCCACAATAGTGAAATTGGACATAGCCTTTACAACACATTGGCAAACTTTACTCCAACATTGCACGCTTAGTAGACTAACAGTCATAGCCTCTTCCCCTTCACTTACATTCCTAATTCATATGTGGAAGAGAGTCTTCTTGTCTAATGTGAAGTGCTGTCTTCACTTTGGTAAAAACAACTCAACCACTACATTGAACCTTAGTGCATCTAACCCCAGCCCTTCTTACTGCATCAGTTTCACTGGCTGTATTGCAACATACCCTTATCTTACAGATCACCTTGTATTTTTGTATTTATTACTTACCCATCTGGCACTTAAAGGGTTAAAGCAGCTGAATCAAAATAATATAGAATAGCCTGAAACATTTATATTTTTCCTCTATTTAAGTGTTTGTAATAATATGGTCACGTTACACGACTACTCTGAATACCTAGAAATGAAGGAGCCAAACCTCATAGCTGACCTTGTCAGTGCCATACATCTTATCACATCATGAGAAATAATTTGTGGTTTCCACATTACAATTTGAAGATCATAGCCCATACACAAGCTTTATGTATAAGTATGCTAAGAACTCCATTATGTCCAAGTGGTCATCAGTCAGTGTGGTCTGCTATAAAGACAGGGGTTGAATCATGTGACTTATAAAAGGCTTTAGCAGCGTGGTCTTATCCTTTATAAGAAATTGCATACAATGTTTTTCCATTTCTCTGCAAGCTAGAAAGTGTTGCAGCATCTTGCCCTCTAACACCTCTATACCACAGCGCTATATGTTGTTTCCAATATTGTCTTTACTGTTTCAAATTGTTCTGCAAAATAATTAACCCCTTGAGGACCAGAATTGTGTTTATCATTTTAAAAAATATAACAAATTTAAAGGGATAATAATACTTGGGATAGTAATACTTGTATTAATGTTGATATCAGGGTCTTCTTTATTTTATTTTTTTTAATACATAGCCCTATATTTCAATACTTACAGTTTTGTAGTTCAAGCATTATTCAGTGCAAAAGGATCCTCCTTCCACCTCTTCTGGCCGCTTCCCTTGATGAAGGAGGGCAAGATTTTAGTTTTGTTTACTGAAGATTGACCCTTGTCACTCTCCATCCAGACCAGACTGAGTGGCAGAGTGACACAGGGGAAAGGGGATGGGAGGGGGATCCTTTCGGATTCAATATCACTTGAACTACAAAACTGTAAATACTGAAATATAGCGTTATGTGTAAAAAAAAATAAAAAAGACTTGAACCTCAAATTTAATAGTATTATTATCCCCTTAATAAAATCTGTAAACAAGTAATTAGGCTAGCTAAAATTGAAAATGAGAAAAGTATTGCAAAAGTGCAAGAAAATCCTAAACAATTCTAGAAGTGACAAAAATGTTAAGGTTGATATGGGTACTGAGACAGACAGACAATAGACTTCACAGCAGTGTGCAATGTCACTCAGCTGCTATAAGAGCAAATAGCAAATATCCTGAATAAAAACGGGTATAGATGCACGGAATGCAAATATAATTCTATTTCTATATAAATCCTTGGTAATGCCTCATCTAGAATATGGAGTACAGTTTTGGGCACCAGTTCTTAAA
Source organism: Rhinophrynus dorsalis (assembly GCA_037306005.1). Lineage (NCBI taxonomy): Eukaryota > Metazoa > Chordata > Amphibia > Anura > Rhinophrynidae > Rhinophrynus > Rhinophrynus dorsalis. Next base: position 375,026,463 of record CM074721.1, on the reverse strand, counting down.
AAGACATTATTAAACTAGAAAAATTGCAGAGATGTGCAACAAAACTGAGAGGGATTTGAGATCTGAGTTTTAAATAGAGACTGACCAAACTAGAGAAGACAAGTCTAAGAGGCGATATGATGACTATTTACAAATATATTCAAGGTCAGTATAAAGAACTCTCTGAGGAACTATGTACTCAGATTAGAACAAAAAACAAGAGGGCATCCATTAAAGGGATAGTAATACTTCGTTTTAACTTTATTTTATTTTGTTGGCATTAAAAAACATGAAGAATGATATAAGTCTTATCTCTCAAACCTTTATGGTTTAAGAGATATTCACAAGCAAAGTTTCCCCTCCCCGCCCCTTTTACCTAGTGTAAGCCATCTCTTCTCAGATGTGGAATGCAGTCCATAGACTGGACAGATAACAGAAGGGGACATTCTTCTTCCCATTAGAACAATGAAAGCCCTGCCCCCTTTGACAAGCTTTTCAGGTTTTTCCCTTATCTCAATTGAAGATTGTCCCTCTCTGCAGTCTACTTGGGCACCTCCCTTCTGCTTTGGCTGAGGAATGTTACATCAGTAAAAGGGGCGGGAGGTGTACACTTTGTCATTGAATTACTCCTGAACTATAACTCTGACAGAACTGAAATAACACTCTCCAAAGTCCAAATACTATGATGATTAATTAGAGCTGCTTTTATTATGAAACATTACTATCCCTTTAAGACTAGAGGAAAGACTCTTTTGACTAAAATCAAGAAGGGGATTTTTTTTTAACAGATACATCAGCTATGGAATTCTTTGCCTTGGGATGTGTCTGCAGATACCGTAGTGGCTTTCAAAAAAGTAATCAATACCTTTCTAGAGCAGAATAATATTGAAAATTATGACAGTTGGTTTCTAAGCAGATAGGATATTGATGCAAGGAAATATATCCGACTGTCATTTTTAATCTATATTTGAAGCACAAAAAAAACCCTTCCTTTTTGAACAGGACATCAGAAAAAAATCCACAATAATGAATAGATATCTATATATTAACTATACCTTTAACTGTAAAATAAAAATAGTAAAAATAGAAGCTGCTGCATCATTTATAAAAGAAAATTAATGCAATGCACAACACAAGTACAAGAGTACAGTTCTATTGAAATGAATGCAGTATTGATTGGAAATTGCCAAATGCAAACAATACAATAATATTTACACCATGTTGGATCCAACTGTATGTTTTATTAATGCACATTCATCCAATATAGCGAGGTTCCAAGCGAGGTTCTATTGCAAGATGGGATTAATGCACATGAATAATCATAAATGGAAACCCAAAACAGAGAAAGGGAAAAAAAACACAATAAGAGTTTAAAGGGATAGTAAACCTCAAAAAAAAACGGTTGTCGAATTGATAGGACTAATAAAAAAAACATGTAATGCCCTTATTCCCATCTCTCAAACCGTTATGGTTTGAGAGATGTAAGAAAATAAAGACCTCCGCTCCTTCCCATTTCTTCCTGACGAGCTGTAAAGCTGTCAGAGGCAGAATCCGGTCGACCGACTTTAGGCGGCTCTTCAGGAGTGCTGACATCGGGATATCTAACTATAATTACTTCATTGGTATGTCCTACAACGTGTGCCTGGCTTGCAAGCACACGTACACCATTCCGATCAAGTAATCATAGTTAGATATCTCGATGACAGCACTCCTGAAGAGCCGCCATCTGGTCCCGTAAGCAGGATTTCATAACGTCCGCTATACAGTGGATGCATGAGAAGGGGGTGGGAGCAAAGTTCTTTATTTTCTTACATGGGAATAAGGGCATTACATGTTTTTTTATTATTCCTATCATTTGGCATACACTTTTTGGGGGGTTTACCATCCCTTTAAACCCCTAAATAAAGCAGAACCTCAAATACTATATATACAATCTAAATGCCATAATCGTAGCATCATCAAAACAGCTATATCATGAATATGTGACAAAACAAAAGTGACAAGCAAACATGAACTACAGTGGATGGAAATGTATCTGTAATGGTGATGAATGAATAATTAAAGTGACAATATGTATGTCAAATCCCACTGATACTCTTGCAGATGAAAAGTACATTTATGATGGTGATATAAAATAAAAAAATAATATATGTCATAGCCCACTGGTGCTTCTGGGACATAGGTGGTAAATTCATGTTTTGGTGTCTGTATCACAAAGATAAATTATGACTTGAAAACAGTATATGTATAAATTATAAAATAACATTCAAGACTATACTAACGTAAAGAATCCTTGGTAAAATTTTGACATGATTAAACAAGTGAACAGATGAGTCAGTGTCATTCTGTGAAACTCAGCTATGAATAACCACTGAATTCCATGAAATACTTGGTCCAGCTTAATGAATGGAATTCAACTGATATGTAATATATCCGTGTAGGTTTTCCTTATTGATATACAATGTGTAGTCTTAAATTGATCATATTCCTTAGAGGTTATTGGATAGTAATATATGATGAAGCCCTAATGGGCGATACGTGTTGGGATGTTTTGTTGAGTCTGTTGAGTTCCATGTAGCGTGTTTAATCTGTGTTTTGACACCGTTTCGCCATTTGATAAGTATTGGTTGCTTACTTTCCATACCATCCTGTCGTTCATTTATCATATTTTTTGTGACTGTACATTTATCCTTTATTTAGCATTTTATCAGTCAAGTAGATTATTTATTGGGACATCTATTGTGATCCTATATTTATAGGTGTGATTCTATTTGTTAACCCCAGGATTGTATTGTGTATTTGTATGTGTATTATTTTATTGTATGCTACATGTTTGATACTCTCAAACTTCTCTGTGTTTTTAATTGCTTTTATGAGCCATCGTCTTACTGGTTATATGTTATTTTTTTACACAAAATAAAGATTGTTTCTATATTATATATTTGGTGGTTATGTGTACCTCATTAAATGGGTTCCTTGTTATGAGAAACACATTTGTTTCTCTGTGTTTTTGCTTAATTTAATAAGTAGTCTACAAGAATGGCTAGGCCAAACAAATCCTCATAGCTCACATGCATCCCAATGAGCCGAAAATGAACGTACGGTATGTCTGATGCCAAGGAAAAAGATAATGGTCAACATTATCTATCGATGCTGAACATTGTCTACACAAGTTCAAACTCATGGCCAATCACAAAACACCAAAGTATCAATACATTCAAATACACCTATATATTCCCCAAAATAACTGACATTCCTTGTCTGTGTTTCGAGTTTTGGCAAGGTAGAGCACAGAACCCAGGAGCAGAGGATAGGGATAAAGCGAGAGAGAGAGAGAGAGAGGAACATTCATTTGAGCAAGGTAGGGTCTGTGCAGACATCTATCGTCCCTGTGCTACTCCACAGGTCCCGGTGGCATCTGTGGGAGATATAGTTGCGGCAGCTGGGGTGATGCTGCCTGGTGTGGTTCTCCAGGTGGAGAGAGGCTTGTGTTTGGCTGTCCTGCCGGGGCATCAGCGGTTGCATCAAACAGAGGTTGTTCAGCAGATGTGCTTGGGGAGGATGGCGATACCTAGCCCTTGCATGCCTTTGTCTCCAATGTCTTAGCAGGAACAGGTATGCAAACATTCTGATCGTAATCTCTCTCTTCCTCTGAGTGGGCTCACACTACATCTGAGGATGGTGAGGAGCTGTCCCTTTAAGACAGTGGTGGGGTGTTGTCCAGGTGTGGTCATGAGGTAGGGAGTGACCAATGACAAGGTGTTTGTTGTCCATGTAAGTGTTTGTTGGTGTGTCTCTTGTTTTTATTTTGATCCATTGTAATTGCTGTGTATATCTCAGGTGGGTGTGACTTTTACGAGGTGCATGTTGTGTCTCCATTGGCTCGTGATGTTGCACAGGTGAGCTTGTTTTGCTTTGGGAATGACAAGTGTGCTTGTGTGCTGTGTGTTAACCCCTGTTGTTCTGAGAAATGTTACGATGACTTGTGTTGGGATGCTTTTTTTAAGCTCTTGTCCCTGGGGGGTTGCTAGGTTTTTGTTGTGTGTTAAGGACTTGTTTGCAGGGCATGGGCATTGTTCACTTGTTTACTTGGCTTTGCAGGGGGTTAATTTTGGCATTGGTGTGCTATGTGCTGTGTGTTGTGAGAGCTGCTGTTTCTCTGCTTTATTTTGTCCGACGGTGGTTTTTACAATCCGTTTCGTGCTGTACAGCCAGAAAAACTGGGTGCAAATTTTCATCCATAAAATCAGTTTATTGTCCGTTGACATTACAGCACAAAATTTAATGGCTCTGGGGATAGCTGTTCCATTGTTCTCAATGGACGTAATTTTAAAGGCCTTAGCTGTTCATAAGACTGCTAATTGAATGGCTTACTGTGCTTAAAAAACTTTGGACTGAGATTCACACTAAAAGTATAGGATGCCTATATAATAAGTATTAGTGGAATGAGGAAAAACAGCTAATCACTTGATAAAAACCCAAACAACTCACATTCTGCTAAACTAAATCTGGCTGTCAAGTTCAAAGGTCTCCCTGCGGAACATGTGTGCTATATGGTTCCCCCATCCAAATCAGTTGTACTACCTCTAATAAAAATTCATACTTTTGGATCCAAATCGTGTTGTGTACACATACGTTTGTGGTGTTCCAAGTGATAAAGATCGTATTTCATATTACATTTGTTTGTTCTTGCCTTTAAAAAAAATTTGCAGCTAATAGTATATATGGATTTTTTACATCCATAACAGGACCCACTCTTGTAAAAACCCTTGTATCCCTTAAAATTCTAGTTCCCCACTGATGCCCCCTTACGTCTAAATACTTTTTAATATCACACTCTCATGAATCACAGACAAAAGTACCCTGAGCCAAAAAGAAAACAAAAAAACAATGACTAAATATGTGATGAGAAATGTAAAATCCTATATAATAATTCGCTAGGATGTTTGTCAGAAGCTGTCATGTGCAGAAGAGACTGCCCGAACGCACAGAATGCTGGGAGTTCTGTGCTGGGAGTATTCTGTGCTTTCGGGCAGTCTCTACAGCTCATGACTGCGTCGGCGGCAGGACACAGAGCAGGACCAGCCTCTTAACCGTTTGAGTGCCAGAGGGGTACGCAACGCATTGCAAAGCAATGCGTTGCGTACCCCTCTGGCACTCAAAGGGGTAACATCACCCAGACCTTGGCATGTGTACATGGGCTTTTACACTAGTAGTCATATAATAGGTAAAGTACTAATATCATAAACCATTAAATATGTCCCTATATTTCCAAAACCTTTGAATTGGTTGAGAAAAATATTATGGGAAACTTATGTACATGTTTACTTGTATTTGTAGTGTCCATTGCTTTTATGCTGTTTTTTAAAATAAATAATGCAGCAGCTGCTGTTTTCATTATTTTTATTTCACAATTAATGTATAGTTATTACATAGATATTATTTTTTGTGGATTTTTTCCAATGTCTTATTCACAAAGGGAAGGGTTTTTTGGCACTTCAAATATAGATCTGTTTATTGGTATGCACACAAAAAATCCCCTTTTCTCTTTTGTCCATTGAGAACACAGGAACCAAGGCGTTAAAGAAAAGCTTTCCTAACCAGCATTCCTGGGAGGGAGAGAAAAACTTTCAACAAAAAAACAGAGACAAACCAGAGACCACCATGGGAAGAAACACCAAACAAGTTTGAAAAATCAGAAAGGGGACTCTATGAGACAAAAAATGTCATTCAGAATCAAGCAACAAAGAGATCCATCTGACATACTCCAAAGACACAGATTCAGATCTCATTGAGGTTTGGGATTCCTAAAGATAGGGTAGGCACATGTCACGCCTTGAACAAAAGTCTGAATATCACAACAGAGCAAGAGGCCTTCTTGTAGAAAGACCAAAACAAGCAAAAAAATTATGCAGATGCAAGCCATGTTTGCCACTCCCCTTGAAGAACAATGGCCAGAACCTATGATAAGCCTTAGAAGAAACAGTCGTATGGGCAGTAAGCATGGTCACGGGAAACCCTTGTTCATTAGGTTATCCATTTCAAGAGACACGCTACAGAAGCCAGTCTTTCTACATCTGAATGGCACATAGGTCCCTTAGATAAAAGAAAATGGACTGCTTTAGCTCCCACACCCATGAGTTCCAGGAGTTGATATGAGCTTCCACCTAGGGGAGAATCAGACAAATTTTGAACCATGAGGTCATGCTCCTGGTTCCTCCTTTGGCGGTTAACATAAACCTGTTATGGTTTTCAGACACTCAGACACGGATGGTTTAGTAAAACACAGTTTTATTAAACAAGGAATAAGTACTGTAGTACATGCAGAACAGTAGTAAATGTAATTGCAATGCAAGTCACAGATACAAGAACAAAAGTGTAGGCAGTAAAGGTACTCCTGTAGACCCAGGATCTGGACTAGTGCAGCAGCAGATCACCTAGGAATCTAGGTGTGGAATGATACTGACAGTAATATGGTAAGGCAACCAAACCCCTATTACGCTAGGTGGTATAGCAGTACTGACAGTAATAAGGCAAGGCAACCGAACCCCTAGTACACTAGGTGGTATAGCAATGCTGGCAGCAATATGGTGAGGCAACCGAACCTCTAGGATGCTAGGTGGTATAGCAATACTGGCAGCAATATGGCAAGGCAACCGTACCCCTAGTGCACTAGGAGGTTTAGCAATACTGGCGGCAATATGGCGAGGCAACCGAACCCCTAGTATGCTAGGTGGTATAGCAATACTGGCAGCAATATGGCAATGCAACCAGACCCTTAGTATGCTAGGAGGTTTAGCAATACTGGCGGCAATATGGCGAGGCAACCAAACCCCTAGTATGCTAGGAGGTTTAGCAATACTGGCAGCGATATGGCGAGGCAACCGAACCAACCAAGGGAACGAAAGCCACAAGCTCGTGACCGGAGTCACTATACCCACGCACCAGCCCACGGTCAAGCAAAGGACGCTACAGACCCCAGACAGGCCATAAGGCCGCACAGACAGAGACTAACGAGCTGCACCAAGAGCAACAGCCAACCTCGGCTGTGCTGGGTCAAGGGTAATAGGTGCGGGTACACCAGGAGGAGGAACACACCGTGTCGGACAGGCAAATAGCCGAGTAAGATCTCGGACAAGATAGGCAGCCAAGCCGATTCAGTACACAGAGCAGGAGAGTTGGCCAAGCCGGTTCGGTACACAGAGCAGGAGAGTCAGCCAAGCTGGGTCGGTACACAGAGCAGGGGAATCAGCCAAGCCGGGTCGGTACACAGAGCAGGAGAGTCAGCCAAGCCGGGTTGCAATGGAAGTCAGATGCTGGCGATCGAGCAGGAATGAAGGCCACCACCATAATGACAGCGCTCGAATATAAAGGCAATCAGTAGGAGGAGTCAGCGTTGATCACAAATAAGAATGCTGTAAGGAAACAACCAGGAAGTAGCAATGTAGCAAACAGAGGAATCACGGGCACCGTGATTAAACCACCTCTGTACACAGAGCAGGGGAATCAGCTAAGCCGGGTCGGTACACAGAGCAGAAGAGTCAGCCAAACTGGGTTGCAATGGAAGTCACGTGCTGGTGATCGAGCAGGAATGTAGTCAATCACGAAAGGGCACCGCCATAATGACAGAGCTCGAATATAAAGGCAATCAGTAGGAGGAGTCAGCGTTGATCACCAATAAGAATGCTGTAAGAAAACAACCAGGAAGTAGCAATGTCGCAAACAGAGGAATCAAGGGCACCGTGATAAAACCACCTCTGTCACATTATCAGACTGAATCCAAACCAGGAGACTGTGTATCACGGTGCCCGTGATTGTTGCACTTCCCTGTCAGTCACCATTAGGGGGCTCCTATTGGTTGTCTGCCTTTATCCCTCCTCAGTCTGCCTATTTAAACCTGGTTTGGGCATCCTATGGTTGCCCTTTCGTGGTGTCTCTGACCACTTTAGCCTTGACCATGTTCCAGTATTCGTCAGTAGCTGTAGCTGTGTTCCTGAGTTCCAGAATGCATCTTGTTCCTGAATCTCCTGTCTGCAGAGTTGTTCCAGAGTGTTCCGGCCTAGTTCTCAGAGGTTGATGCTTCCTGCCTGATCGCTTTCACGGAGCCTTCCTGGTCGCTTGGTTTCCTGCGAGTTCCTGTCCTCTCTTGTCCATCCAGATGTATTCTTGACGCCTGGTCGCTTTGGCGACATTCTTAGCTCCAGCGCGGTCTCTGGTTGGCTCCAAAGCCTTGCAGCTGTACATATTACTGTTGGTCCCAGCGTGAGGACGCTGGTTTGCTCCTAAGCCTTGCGGCTGTACACATTACTGTTGGTCCCAGCGTGCGGACGCTGGTTTGCTCCAAAGCCTTGCAGCTGTATACATTACTGTTGGTCCCAGCGTGCGGACGCTGGTTTGCTCCAAAGCCTTGCAGCTGTATACATTACTGTTGGTCCCAGCGTGCGGACGCTGGTTTGCTCCAAAGCCTTGCGGCTATACACATTACTGTTGGTTCCAGCGTGCGGACGCTGGTTTGCTCCAAAGCCTTGCGGCTAGACATATTACTGTTGGTCCCAGCGTGCGGACGCTGGTTCACTCCACGAGCATTTAAAACGTATTCTCTGTTGGCCGTTCCTAGAGTGAGTTACTTTGGGCTGCCTTGCCCGGTATTGGTAAGGCCGGTAGAACCTGGTACATATTCCTTCTGCAGGTTGCCTTACCTGGTATTGGCAAGGCCGGTAGAGCCTTCGTTAAGATCATTTGGGCTGCCTTGTCCGATATTGGTAAGGCCGGTAGAACCTGGTATATATTCCATCTGCAGGTTGCCTTACCCGGTATTGGCAAGGCCGGTAGAGCCTATTGTATTAGATCACTGGCTGTCTTGCCCGGTGTATTGGCAAGACCGGTAGAGCCTCGCTAGCTCCTTGGGCTGCCTTGCCCGGTATTGGTAAGGCCGGTAGAACCTGGTACATATTCCATCTGCAGGTTGCCTTACCCGGTATTGGCAAGGCCGGCAGAGCCTATTGTATTAGATTAATTGGCTGTCTTGCCCGGTATATTGGCAAGACCGGTAGAGCCTGTAATCTGTATCTCTCTATTATTGTATGTTGTATGTCATGTTGGAATCCTAAGGGATCATTTTAAATTAAATTAAATTAAAGTTGTGATTTTACCTAACTTTGTGTCTGAGAGTCGTAACAAACTGTGACAGTACGAAAGGGCCATGACCTCAGACCGCAAGAGTGACGGTAATGCACAGAATATCCATTGGAGAATGGATATGCATGAGCAACGTTTGGATCAGTTGGCAATCGCAATTCAAACTATCCTTGAACGCACTGTACTTGCTGACAAGTCTGGAGCCAGTCCAGTGGTCTCGCCCAGTCAGATACCAGAGAATGAGACCAGACAATTAGGGCTCGCAGTGAAAGGGTTAACGGCTTCTGCACCCTTGCCGCTCAGATATGATGGTGTCCCTAGTCTATGCAGAGGGTTCATCAACCAGCTTGAAATATTCATGGAAATGACGGCACATGTGTTTTCCAATGATCGTAGTAAAATGGGGTTTATGATATCCCTATTGACTGGCAGAGCATTGGCTTGGGCTAACCCATTGTGGGAAAATGCAAAACCTTGCACTAAGAGCTTCAGAGAATTTGTGCAGTCCTTTTGGAGAGTGTTCGAACCTCCTGGTAGAACCTCCTCCGCTGCCAAACGCCTTATGGAAATACAACAGGGCAGGCGTACAGTGGGCGATTATGCTATTGAATTTCGCACATTGGCAGCAGAGGTGGGGTGGAACAACGAGGCATTGTTGGCAGCCTTTGCCCAAGGACTTAATGAACAGATTAAAGATGAGATTGCAGCTAAAGAATTGCCTACTGATCTTGATGATTATATTGAATATGTTATATTGATTGATGTCAGAATACGGGAAAGAGCTACCGCCAAAGACCGTAGGTTCCGGTCAAAAAATAATGGGGTTAGCAGTACATTTTGCACACCCAACCCTCCCATGGCATCTAAACCTAGTGAACCTATACGGGAACCAGGTGAACCTATGCAACCGTTATACCACTACACCTGTGGTACCAGGGCCTATTGAGGTTGAGGGTCAGGAGGAGTACGAAGTACAGAGCATTATTGATTCCCGAATGCTGAGAGGAAAGGTACAGTACTTGGTGCATTGGAAGGGTTATGGCCCCGAAGATCGATCATGGGTGGACAGTAGTGTTGAGCGAGCATGCTCGGCCGAAGCTCGGTTCGGCTCGAGCATCGCTCTGCTCGGCACATGGCGGTACTCGTACGAGTACCGCATGTGCTCGCCCGCCATGTTCGGGTCTCCTCCCCGCACGTTTCGCGGCTGCTGCGCAGCCAATAAACGTGCAGGGAGGCTCTGACATCAGTGTAATGCCAGCAGCCATGTTGGCTGCTGGCATTACACTCATTGGCTGGCCAGAACCCGTGATCGGGTGCTGTATAGCACCTGACCAGCGAGTTCGGCTCAGTCTTAGCCAGGGAGAGATGAGGATAGGAAGGGAAAGTCAGTGTAGGGAGAAGAAAAGCTATTTAAAAAAAAAAAAAGACCCAAAAGTCCTTTTTAGGACTACTGTGTGTGGGGGCAGCAGTTTATTTTGTTTGGGGGGGCAGAGATATAAAAAAAAAAATCTTCATATATTCTGTTCACTGTGCCTAGCCGCAGATTAGCAGCACATTCTGTTTAGTGTGCAAAGTTGCAGATTAGAGCACATTCTGTTCAGTGTGCAAAGTTGCAGATTAGCAGCACATTCTTTTTAGTGTGCAAAGTTGCAGATTAGAGCACATTCTGTTCAGTGTGCAAAGTTGCAGATTAGCAGCACATTCTTTTTAGTGTGCAAAGTTTCAGATTAGGAGAACATTCTGTTAAGTGTTCAAACTGTAAAATATCAAAGTCACATATTCCATTCACTGTGCGTAGCCGCAGTTAAGAAGCACATTCTGTTTACTGTGCAAAGTTGCAGATTAGGAGAACATTCTGTTAAGTGTTCAAACTGTAAAATATCAAAGTCACATATTCCATTCACTGTGCGTAGCCGCAGTTAAGAAGCACATTCTTTTTAGTGTGCAAAGTTGCAGATTAGGAGAACATTCTGTTAAGTGTTCAAACTGTAAAATATCAAAGTCACATATTCCATTCACTGTGCGTAGCCGCAGTTAAGAAGCACATTCTGTTTACTGTGCAAAGTTTCAGATTAGGAGAACATTCTGTTAAGTGTTCAAACTGTAAAATATCAAAGTCACATATTCCATTCACTGTGCGTAGCCGCAGTTAAGAAGCACATTCTGTTTACTGTGCAAAGTTTCAGATTAGGAGAACATTCTGTTAAGTGTTCAAACTGTAAAATATCAAAGTCACATATTCCATTCACTGTGCGTAGCCGCAGTTAAGAAGCACATTCTGTTTACTGTGCAAAGTTTCAGATTAGGAGAACATTCTGTTAAGTGTTCAAACTGTAAAATATCAAAGTCACATATTCCATTCACTGTGCGTAGCCGCAGTTAAGAAGCACATTCTGTTTACTGTGCAAAGTTGCAGATTTGCAGCACATATTCCGTGTAATATGAAGAAGGCGGGTAAAAAGGGATGGGGAAGTGGACGTGATCCTGATAGTTCGGGGCGCGGGTCAGGACGCGTAGAAACTGTGCCTGGTGCCAGAGCACAAGACAGAAAGACATCCACCATACCTAGCTTCATGTCTCAGTTTACAGGGCGTCGCAGGACATCACTCTCGAGGTCCGACCACTGCGAACAGGTGGTCGGTTGGATGTCAGCTGATACTGCTTCCAGTCGGTTAAGCACCACCCTGTCTTCCACCAAGTCCACTCTCAGTAGCCAAGAGTCTGGTCAACATAATCCTCACCCTGATCATCCTTCCTCCCACCATAGAGGATCTGGTCAAAGAAGTGATCCCACACTGGGATATAGTGAGGAGCTCGTCTCATCACCAATCCTTAATTTGAACCTCTCTCCAAGCACGCTTGCAGAGGAACATGACATCTTGTGCCCTGATTCACAACCTCTAGAGGGTACCCAATCACAAGAAGATGACAGAGGTGAACGGCATTTAAGGTCAAAGGAAGTGGATGATGATGATGATGATGAGACACAGTTGCCATTAAATCAACCACTATTACTGTCTCAAGACCTTGATGAGGAGGATGATATACAGTTGTCAATGACTGAGTATGTGGTGGGATCAAGACATGAGGAGGATGATCAGAGTGAGGAAGTGGAGGAGGACTTGGTGGACGATGAGGTGACTGACCCCACCTGGGAAGGTGTAGAGCCGAGCGATGACAGCAGTCCTGAGGGTGAGCCATCTGCAGCACCGCAACAGGCTGGAAGAGGCAGTGGTGTGGCTACAGAAAGAAGGCGGACCGCACCAAACCGGCCCGCAAATGTTCCACGGAGCACCCCCTTGCGTAAATCTCCCTTGCCAAGGGGTAGGTGTTCCGCGGTATGGCGTTTTTTTAAGGAAAGTGCGGACGACAAAAGAATTGTAGTTTGCAACCTGTGCAACACCAGAATGAGCCGAGGCATGAACACTAGAAACCTCACCACCACCAGCATGATCCGACACATGGCATCCAAGCACCGTAATAAGTGGGAGGAACGCCCGGATCGCCAATCTGTGTCTGCAGGCCACACCACTGCCTCCTCTTCCCCTGTTTTCGGTGCCGGCCAATCGCCTGTCGAAGGCGCAGGCCCGCATACCTCCCGCCCTGCACCTGTACCATCTGAAGCACCATCAGCGACCACATCCACTTCCCTGTCCCAGCACAGCGTCCAAATGTCGTTACCCCAGGCATTTGAGCGCAAGCGAAAATACCCAGCCACCCACCCACAGGCCATAGCACTAACCTCACACCTTTCCAAATTACTGTCCATCGAAATGCTGCCATTTAGGCTTGTGGAGACTGAGTCCTTCCGCAGCCTGATGGCAGCAGCTGTCCCTCGGTACGCAGTCCCCAGCCGCCACTACTTTTCCCGGTGTGCCGTCCCCGCCTTACACCACCATGTGTCCCGTAACATCACCCGTGCCCTGACCAACGCAGTTACTGGGAAGGTCCACTTAACGACTGACACATGGACAAGTGCTTGTGGCCAGGGACACTACATTTCCCTGACGGCACACTGGGTGAATGTCGTGGAGGCTGGGAGCGACTCGGACCCTGGGATGGCACAGGTGCTACCCACGCCGAGGATTGCGGGCCCTACCTCCATCAGGGTTTCCGCCAGCACCTACGTTATTGGCTCCTCCTCCTCCGTTTCCACCTCCGAATTCTCTGCGCGCAGCGCCACTCACCCATCAGCCGGTAGCTGGAAGCAGTGTAGCACTGCAGTGGGGAAGCGTCAACAGGCCGTGCTGAAGCTGATCTGCCTTGGGGACAAACAGCACACGGCCTCAGAGCTGTTGCAGGGGATTAGTCACCAGACCGAGCAATGGCTCTCGCCACTCAACCTGCAACCAGGCATGGTTGTGTGTGATAATGGGCGTAACTTGGTGGCGGCTTTGGAGCTCGGCAAGCTCACACACGTACCATGCCTAGCGCATGTATTTAATTTAGTGGTTCAGCGATTTCTAAAAACCTACCCCAATTTGCATGATCTCTTGACAAAGGTGCGCCGCGTGTGTGCACATTTCCGTAAGTCATCTACAGCTTCAGCCGGCCTGTTGAAGCTGCAGCAGCGCTTACAATTGCCAGCTCACCGGCTGCTGTGTGACGTGAGCACGCGCTGGAACTCCACCTTCCACATGTTGGCCCGGCTTTGTGAGCAGCAGAGGGCAGTAGTGGAGTACCAGCTGTTACACGGTCGTCGCCTCTCCGTTCAACTTCCTGTAATCAGAAGTGAGGAGTGGGAATGGATGTCAGACCTCTGTGAGGTTTTACGCAATTTTGAGGAATCGACACAGATGGTGAGCGGCGATAACGCTATTATCAGTGTAACCATCCCACTTCTGTGTCTACTGAAACGCTCGCTGCTCACAATTAAAACCGACGCTTTGCATGTGGAAGAGGTGGAAATGCGGGAGGAAGAGCTTACACAAGGTGATAGCCAGAGCACCCTCACTTCGTCTTCTCAGCGACAATTGGAGGATGAGGAGGAGGAGGAGGAAGACACAGTTGCCTCCGCTACAGAGGGTAGCCATGGAACTTTAGTTCCATCTCTTCAGCGTGGGTGGGCAGAAGAGGAGGAAGAGGATGAGGAGATTGAGAGTCATCCTCCTGGTGAGGACAGCGAAATCTTGCCTGTTGGTACTCTGGCACACATGGCTGACTTTATGTTAGGCTGCCTTTCCCGTGACCCACGCGTTATACGCATTTTAGACAACACGGATTACTGGGTGTTCACCCTTCTGGACCCCCGCTACAAAGAGAATTTCTCATCTCTCATTCCTCCGGTGGAGAGGACAAGCAAAATGGTGCAATACCAGAAGGTTCTTGTTGAAAAATTGCTCCAAAATTTTCCATCTGACAACGCTGGCGGCAGAGTACGTGCTACCTTGGCCAACCGAGAAGGGGAGAAAAGGGGAGCACACAGCAGTTCCGACAAAGGCAGGGCAACACTCTCCAAGGCGTGGGACACCTTCATGACACCCCGCCAGCACCCTCACCCTGATGCGCAGCCTAGTGTCACAAGGAGGGAAAAGTTTTGGAAGATGGTGAAGGAGTACGTAGCAGACCGTGTCAGCGTCCTCAATGATCCCTCTGTGCCTTACAACTACTGGGTGTCCAAGCTGGACACGTGGTATGAACTGGCACTCTACGCCTTGGAGGTGCTGGCCTGCCCTGCCGCCAGCGTTCTGTCTGAGCGGGTATTTAGTGCTGCTGGTGGCATCATAACAGATAAGCGTATCCGCCTTTCCACCGAAAATGCTGATAGGTTGACACTTATAAAAATGAACAAGGCCTGGATTTCCCCTGACTTCTCCACTCCACTGGAGAAAAGCCCCGGAGGAACATAAAGTGACTTTATATATGTTATTTACAATGATGGGAATACTCTGTATTCCCATTCACCCCTTCCACCCAAAAAACGGGTATATGGTTGACTCTCTTCCATATACCCTGGGATATAATTTTTATATAGGGCCAGCTCACCAGCGGGCCCTGTGATATAATTTTTATATAGGGCCAGCTCACCAGCGGGCCCTGTTTGACAATTTTTGTATAGGTCAGCTCACCAGCGGGCCTTCTCATATAATGTTTTATTGGGTCAGCTCTCTAGCGGGCCCTCTCATATAATGTTTTATTGGGTCAGCTCTCTAGCGGGCCCTCTCATATAATGTTTTATAGCGTCAGCTCACTAGCGGGCCTTCGCATATAATGTTTAGGATGGTCAGCTCCGCAGCAGACCATCACCCATAATGTTTTAGATGGTCGGCTCAGCGCACGTTTCCCTCTTAATCATGGCCCCAGTTCAGAAAAATCGAGGAAATTTTTGGGAGAATTTGCCTCTGCGCACGTTTCCCTCTTAATCATGGCCTCAGTACAGAAAAATCAAGGAAATTTTTGGGAGAATTTGCCTCTGCGCACGTTTCCCTCTTAATCATGGCCTCAGTTCAGAAAAATCAAGGACATTTTTGGGAGAATTTGCCTCTGCGCACGTTTCCCTCTTAATCATGGCCTCAGTTCAGAAAAATCAAGGAAATTTTTGGGAGAATTTGCCTCTGCGCACGTTTCCCTCTTAATCATGGCCTCAGTTCAGAAAAATCAAGGAAATTTTTGGGAGAATTTGCCTCTGCGCACGTTTCCCTCTTAATCATGGCCCCAGTTCCGAAAAATCGATGAAATTTTTTGCAGAATTTGCAGATGATATACAAGTAAATATACAGCAAATACTGTTTGGTAACAATTTTTCGCCTAAAGTCGTTTTTATCTTCCTTTTTGTGTGTTTTACGGTCAGTCTGTAAAAATGGCGTACTACGGGCGAAAGATCATTCCCAGCAGCGATGTTGGAGTCAAAGATGCATCCAGACATCCTCCCTATGCTGTCCCTGAACCATTTCTGTGGTGTTTCCATCATTTTCTGCCCTTTTCCTATGGACCAGGCACCCTCCCCTCATCAGAGCAGGGGGTGCCTGGTGTAATGCTCGAGTCCTCCCATTGACTTCAATGGGGCTCGGGTGCTCGGCCGAGCACTCGAGCCTCCGGGGGCGCTCGGTCAGAGCACCCGAACACCCGAGCATTGGGGTGCTCGCTCATCACTAGTGGACAGTAAGGACCTCCATGCACCTAGGTTATCTAGGGCTTTTCACGCTAAATATCCGCAGAAGCCTAGACCCTATTCTAGGAGAGGGGGTCTTTGAAAGGGGGGTACTACCACAGTGCCCGTGATTGTTGCACTTCCCTGTCAGTCACCATTATGGGGCTCCTATTGGTTGTCTGCCTTTATTCCTCCTCAGTATGCCTATTTAAACCTGGTTTGGGCATCCTATGGTTGCCCTTTCGTGGTGTCTCTGACCACTTTAGCCTTGACCATGTTCCAGTATTCGTCAGTACCTGTAGCTGTGTTCCTGAGTTCCAGAATGCATCTTGTTCCTGATTCTCCTGTCTGCAGAGTTGTTCCAGAGTGTTCCGGCCTAGTTCTCAGAGGTTGATGCTTCCTGCCTGATCGCCTTCACGGAGCCTTCCTGGTCGCTTGGTTTCCTGCGAGTTCCTGTCCTCTCTTGTCCATCCAGATGTATTCTTGACGCCTGGTCACTTTGGCGACATTCTTAGCTCCAGCGCGGTCGCTGGTTGGCTCCAAAGCCTTGCAGCTGTACACATTACTGTTGGTCCCAGCGTGCGGACGCTGGTTTGCTCCTAAGCCTTGCGGCTGTACACATTACTGTTGGTCCCAGCGTGCGGACGCTGGTTTGCTCCTAAGCCTTGCGGCTGTACACATTACTGTTGGTCCCAGCGTGCGGACGCTGGTTTGCTACAAAACCTTACGGCTGTATACATTACTGTTGGTCCCAGCGTGCGGACGCTGGTTTGCGCCAAAGCCTTGCAGCTATACACATTACTGTTTGTTCCAGCGTGCGGACGCTGGTTTGCTCCAAAGCCTTGCGGCTGTACACATTACTGTTGGTCCCAGCGTGCGGACGCTGGTTTGCTCCAAAGCCTTACGGCTGTACACATTACTGTTGGTCCCAGCGTGCGGACGCTGGTTTGCTCCAAAGCCTTACGGCTGTACACATTACTGTTGGTCCCAGCGTGCGGACGCTGGTTTGCTCCAAAGCCTTACGGCTGTACACATTACTGTTGGTCCCAGCGTGCGAACGCTGGTTTGCTCCAAAGCCTTGCGGCTATACACATTACTGTTGGTTCCAGCGTGCGGATGCTGGTTTGCTCCAACGCCTTGCGGCTATACACATTATTGTTGGTTCCAGCGTGCGGACACTGGTTTGCTCCAAAGCCTTGCGGCTAGACATATTACTGTTGGTCCCAGCGTGCGGATGCTGGTTCGCTCCACGAGCATTTAAAACGTATTCTCTGTTGGCCGTTCCTAGAGTGAGTTCCTTTGGGCTGCCTTGCCCGGTATTGGTAAGGCCGGTAGAACCTGGTACATATTCCATCTGCAGGTTGCCTTACCTGGTATTGGCAAGGCTGGTGGAGCCTTCGTTAAGATCATTTGGGCTGCCTTGCCCGGTATTGGTAAGGCCGGTAGAACCTATTGTATTAGATCACTGGCTTTCTTGTCCGGTGTATTGGCAAGACCGGTAGAGCCTCGCTAGCTCCTTGGGCTGCCTTGCCCGGTATAAGTAAGGCCAGTAGAACCTGGTACATATTCCATCTGCAGGTTGCCTTATCCGGTATTGGCAAGGCCGGTAGAGCCTATTGTATTAGATTAATTGGCTGTCTTGCCCGGTATATTGGCAAGACCGGTAGAGCCTGTAATCTGTATCTCTCTATTATTGTATGTTGTATGTCATGTTGGAATCCTAAGGGATCATTTTAAATTATTTTCAATAAAGTTGTGTTTTTACCTAACTTTGTGTCTGAGAGTCGTAACAAACCGTGACACTGTGAAGCAATTGAAACCAATGCAGAAGAACCTGACAAATTTCCCAAAGTTCTAGCAAGTTGATCAAAAGCTGACTCTTGTGGCTGAACCAGAGGCCCTGTGCCACCTGAGAACCAAAGACGGCCCCAACCCAACAAAACTGAGTCCATTGTCAACATGGACCAATCTACTATGATAAAACAGGCAGCCCAATGTAGTGGAGGTACTTGAAACCACCAGAGCAGATCCACCCTCATCTCAGACAAGATGACACTGCTGATGGGAAAGATGACACTGCTGTCTGGCTCAATTTTTTAGAATGTTTAACTGCAGGGTCCACACAAGAATCTGGCTTTTTGGCACCACTTCCACTGCCAAAACCAGTGACCCCAACAGCGTCATGTAGTCCCGCACCAGCAACAAAGGGAGAATCAAAGACTTATACACATCCCGGGACAACATATGAACCTTGAACCCCAAAGGAAGACCTGTTCCTGGAGGGTACTGAATCTCATGTTGAGAAAGACCAGCGATTGGGACTGTATCAAAGAGGACTTTCTGATGTTGTGCACCCAGCCATTCAGACCTGAAGATGGAGTCACAAGATCTTTGGTCTCTCAGATTTATCTCTATACCAAAATATCCGTTACTAAGAATTAGACCTATCCCAAACCAGCCTTCTTCCAGAGTAATAGATCTGCTTTAGGGCCAACCCTTTGTCCATATAAAGACTGTTTGCATGGGATAGCCATCTTTAATTAGGCCCTTTCTTATATCAAGTTTCATATATCAAATTTTGAACCATGAGGCCATGCTCCTGGTTCCTCCTTTGGCGGTTAACATAAACCTGTTATGGTTTTCAGACACTCAGACACGGATGGTTTAGTAAAACACAGTTTTATTAAACAAGGAATAAGTACTGTAGTACATGCAGAACAGTAGTAAATGTAATTGCAATACAAGTCACAGATACAAGAACAAAAGTGTAGGCAATAAAGGTACTCCTGTAGACCCAGGATCTGGACTAGTGCAGCAGCAGATCACCTAGGAATCTAGGTGTGGAATGATACTGACAGTAATATGGTAAGGCAACCAAACCCCTATTACACTAGGTGGTATAGCAGTACTGACAGTAATAAGGCAAGGCAACCGAACCCCTAGTACACTAGGTGGTATAGCAATGCTGGCAGCAATATGGTGAGGCAACCGAACCTCTAGGATGCTAGGTGGTATAGCAATACTGGCAGCAATATGGCAAGGCAACCGTACCCCTAGTGCACTAGGAGGTTTAGCAATACTGGCGGCAATATGGCGAGACAACCGAACCTCTAGTATGCTAGGTGGTATAGCAATACTGGCAGCAATATGGCAATGCAACCAGACCCTTAGTACGCTAGGAGGTTTAGCAATACTGGCGGCAATATGGCGAGGCAACCGAACCAACCAAGGGAACGAAGGCCACAAGCTCGTGACCGGAGTCACTATACCCACGCACCAGCCCACGGTCAGGCAAAGGACGCTACAGACCCCGGACAGGCTGTAAGGCCGCACAGACAGAGACTAACGAGCTGCACCAGGAGCAACAGTCAACCTCGGCTGTGCTGGGTCAAGTGTAACAGGTACGGGTACACCAGCAGGAGAAACACACCGTGTCGGACAGGCACTGTCGGAGCAGGGTAGGCAAATAGCCGAGTAAGATCGCGGACAGGATAGGCAGCCAAGCCAATTTGGTATACAGAGCAGGAGAGTCGGCCAAGCCGGGTCGGTACACAGAGCAGGAGAGTCAGCCAAGCCAGGTCGGTACACAGAGCAGAGGAATCAGCCAAGCCGGGTCGGTACACAGAGCGGGGGAATCAGCCAAGCCGGGTCGGTACACAGAGCAGGAGAGTCAGCCAAGCCGGGTTGCAATGGAAGTCATGTGCTGGCGATCGAGCAGGAAAGTAGTCAGTCACGAAAGGGCGCCACCATAATGACAGCGCTCGAATATAAAGGCAATCAGTAGGAGGAGTCAGCGTTGATCACCAATAAGAATGCTGTAAGAAAACAATCAGGAAGTAGCAATGTCGCAAACAGAGGAATCAAGGGCACCATGATAAAACCACCTCTGTCGCATTATCAGACTGAATCCAAACCAGGAGACTGTGAAGCAATTGAAACCAATGCAGAAAAACCTGACAAATTTCCCAAAGTTCTAGTAAGTTGATCAAAAGCTGACTCTTGTAGCTGAACCAGAGGCCCTGTGCCACCTGAGAACCAAAGATGGCCCAAACCCAACAGAACTGAGTCCATTGTCAATATGGACCAATCTACTATGATAAAACAGGCAGCCCAATGTAGTGGAAGTACTTGAAACCACCAGAGCAGATCCACCCTCATCTCAGACAAGATTACACTGCTAATGGGAAAGATGACACTGCTGTCTGGCCCAATTTTATAGAATGTTTAACTGCAGGGTCCACACAAGAAACTGGCTTTTTGGCACCGCTTCCACTGCCAAAACCAGTGACCCCAACACCGTCATGCAGTCCCGCACCAGCAACAAAGGGAGAATCAAAGACTTATACACATCCCGGGACAATATATGAACCTTGAACCCCGAAGGAAGACCTGTTCCTGGAGGGTACTGAATCTCATGTTGAGAAAGACCAGCGATTGGGACTGTATCAAAGAGGACTTTCTGATGTTGTGCACCCAGCCATTCTGTTCCAGAATGGACACTCAGACCTGAAGATGGAGTCACAAGATATTTGGTCTCTCAGATTTATCTCTATACCAAAATATCCGTTACTAAGAATTAGACCTATCCCAAACCAGCCTTCTACCAGAGTAATAGATCTGCTTTAGGGCCAGCCCTTTGTCCATATAAAGACTGTTTGCATGGGATAGTCATCTTTAATTAGGCCCTTTCTTATATCAAGAAGGTTAACCTCTTAGATTCATTGTCTCTAACACATTTTGAAACAATGCATTTGAGATCTCTCATCCAAGGAGTTAAGCAGTAAATCAGACATTTAAGGTCTGTGTATGTGTTAAGGTTAGATTTGTTCTAATGATCATGACTAAGCATGTAATTCATGGAATGAGTTGATCAGAGAAATGCTACATTGTCACATCTACTGGTTTGCATCTCCATGACTGTAAGTCTCTCCATATAGTGTATGAATATGTGAATTCTTTGGAGGTACTTTAAAATCTTTCATTTATGCTCTACAATAAAGGTTGTTTTTACAAACTTGGATTTGGATATGGAAGCGCAGCCCCTTTGGTTTTTTTGCTAGATTTGTTCTAAGGCCATTTCAGTCTGAGTTTAATCTGGTCTCCCTTCTCCACACCTTGCTCTGATAAACTTGACTTTTTCTGTCAGTACCTGAGTAAGACGTATGTGTCAATCACATTGATTTCTATGTTAGAAATAGTAATGGTTGATTTATTTCCCTTCTGGGCCAAACCAACAGAACTTGATTCAATAAAAATTCCCCTTGGCTTAAGTAGGGCTTTTAATCGCTTGAGTGCTAGAAAGGTCTCCAACACATTAGAAGCAATGTGGTGGAGACCTTTCTAGCATTCAAGGAGTTAAAATTATCTGGAACTATATAAGGACCCTGACAGTATACTACATTAACTCTTTGAGTGCCAGAGAGGTACGCAACACATTGCTCTGTAATGCATTTAGTACCTGTCTTGCAGTCAAAGGGGTTAACTAGAGGGGGGGTCCTTTTGTGGGACTCAGTCCAGGAGATATATCACCTGCAGTGTTCCCTCTGAGGTAAGAACTGGTAAGCAACACAGTATGAAAGAGTTAAATATGGCTGTTTATGTAGGGTTGCATTAGAAAAAGAGATGCACAATCAGCTCAGGCCAGTTGAAATTCATGTTTTAACTCTTTCAGTGCTGGGCTGCTCACTGGTGCTCTCCTTAGAGAGAATATGATCATGTGATGGAGTCACTACTCTTGGCTAGATGGAAAATTTTTACTTCAGCCAACAACTTATGGCATTGGGTCAATTAGGCAGACATCAACTAATATATCACATTTACAAAATGTTAGTGAAGTGCCCCTCCTGCAGACTACATTGCAAAATTGGAAACTATGCTGGATGAATTACCTGAAGAAGAGGAATGGACAAGGATTTTTAGTCAACACGGCTACTAAACATTGAACTTGGGAAAAGGCCTTTTTGACCCTACACCAAACTCACCTATTCCCAGGCAAACCTCACCCTTTTAATTCAAATTATCTGCATTCTTGTTTCTAGAATTGTGGCAAGACATTCCTACACACATGGTGAATTTGCACATCCAACAAGAAACTATGGGACAAATCCTATCTCGTGTCTGGCAGATACTTACAGATAATGCTTTTTTCCTTGACTACTGGGTCGCCTCATCCCCAGATTGAGCAAGAAAAGTACTCTCCTCCTTAACAATCTGTGTGCTGCAGCACATTTTACCATTACATCACACAGGTCTGAAATTGTCTAGGCTGAACAGGATTTACCAACTCGAGTGTCTACACACAATAGCTCAAGTTAAGACTCTGCAGTCCCACAGGACTTGGAGGCCCTGGGCAGACAATAGGCTATTGATCTCTTGGCCAGCCGTATGCAGTATGAGGCTCCTCAGTGCTCTGAAGGGATCTTTTCATTTCCCCTCTCCACAGACTTTTCTCTACTGGTATTTATAATAACTTATATACTTTGGGCATAATTCAACAAGCTAAAGTAGAACAATTCTGGGGTGAACCAACTACACCATAGGTGACAAATGAAAAGTCCCTTTAAAATGGGTATTTTAACCCATTGAATATTAGAGTTATCTCAAACTCATTGCTTCACAGTTCTTTGGAGATCTCTTAAGAGTTAATTCCAAATTAAATCAATAGGAATTTTGTGAGTTTTCATTTTTTCTCTGTGGTGCAGTTGGATGGTTCCAGAATTGCTCCTTGGTAGCTTGCTACACTCTTAAGTTAACCCTTTGAGTACCAGAGGGGTACGCAACGTATTGCTTTGCAATGCATTGCTTACCCCTCTGGCACTAAGTGGGTTAAACCTATTCAATTATATTTTGCGAAGCCCCGTTTAACCTTTTGAGTGCCAGAGCCATATGTTGAGTACCAAATCAATGGGGTTTTGGGGAATTTGTATTTCTTGCCTGAGATGCACTTGTTAGTATTACTGCAGTTTTTCTTTTCAACATAAGGTTCCTAGAATATGATAAAGTATATTTATTTGAAGCAATAATAACATAATGTACACTGTCAATTGAACACTTCTGTATAGCGCTCTACAACTTCATTTCTATGTCAGGATTGACATTGAATCTCTTGGATGTTTCACAGGAATCCCAGAAGAGCCAACAAAAAGCTCATATTACAAGCAATTACTCCCAGCCATGCAGAAGTAGCAATTATAGTAATCGGGGGGCCTGTTTATTTCCTGGGTTAATGTGACTCAGCAGTGATAGGGGAGGTGTACACTTTAGCTGAACCATTTTAATACCAGAACACTAGACAGAGAGAAAAGATATTCAAAAATAATAGTTCTAACAAAAACAGCCCCTTTAGAACCTAGGTAAACTGATCGCAGTTATGTTCTTCTGGCTATTTGATCATACATGGATATTGTCCCAGGGTGGGGTGTGATCTCCACAAGCTGGTACAAGGGACACTAATATATGTGCAAAAGGAAAAGTGGAGGAATTCTGAGGCAAACAAATTTTACTATAGAATACAGATAACACTCACCTTTGATTTGCGGGGTCCTTTAAGAAGGATTCCAGGGATTTGGGTCTCATGCTCAAGCAAAGGGCCTCTGAAGTAGTATTTTCTGAAATGCTACCTATGCATCTCACAATACCAGAAAGGTAATGGGAGATTAAACTGTTAGATGTTTGACCAAAGACTTGGTGTAAGAAGGATGTGTTTGGGTTTCTAGAGCAATGGAATATATTTTTCCCTTTTATAGTACAAACAGATTGCACCTTCGTGGAAGGGGGCTACTGTGCTAGGGGTTAGGATGGTTAGAGGTTTGGATGAGACTTTAAACTAGGATTTTGGGAGGGTGATACAACACAGGATGGGATAGGCAATAAAAATGAGGAAATGTGATCAGAGAAGGGACATGGGTGGAGAGGAGGGGGGCTAACTCATATATATATCCTGATAAGAATAAAATAAATATTTAAAAGAGTATGTATTTTCAGATTGGTAGTAACATAAAATGCATTCATATAAATGCTCATAATCTGGCTGGTACAAAGGGGAAACTGGAACTGATCACAATGAATGAGCAGTATAATCTTTGATTAGATGATATACATCACTGGATAGTCAATGTAGAGAGTTATTCACATTTTAGGAAGGATAGGGTTAATGAAAGTGTTATGGGGGTATGCTTATATGTGTAGCATGCCTTAATACCTAGAAAAAGGAAGATATTAAAATGGTCCAGTGAAACTGTAGATGTCTGGTGGGTTGAAATACACACTGGAGGCATTCATAATAAAAAGATGTTATTGGGCATGTAATACAAGCCACCTAACATTGGGGAGTTTGAATAAGCCCAGCTGTTACTGTAAACGGAAGAGGTATCTCAGTCAGGACATGTAATGGGAGATTTCAACTACCCTGAAATTGACTGGAGAAATATAATTTCCAAGACAAAAAAATATATTTATTTGGTATGTTTAATGATAATTTCATGTCCTGACTAGCAGAGGAAAGAACAAAAGAGAAATTAGGCCTTGTTGGACCTAGTGGTCTCAAATACTTCTGAAATGGTACACAATATAAAGGTAAGGGAACATTTGGGCAGCAGTGACCACAATATGGTATCCTTTGAAATGTTTTATGAGAAAAGTATTACAAATGAGAGCATGAAAAATCCAAAATAATTCTATAAGTATATAAATGGCAAAACGATTAAAGTTGATAATGGTCCCCTTAAAACTGATACGGGGAATTAATTAGTGAAGATCAGGCAATGGCTGACATCTTAAGCAAATTATTTTCTTCTGTATATACAAAAGGAAGCAAAAATTGAAGGGCATGGGCAAACAGGAAGAACAACAGAATTCCCTCCATCATGTACATGACGTACTGAGTAGGGATGGGCGAAAATATTCTCCTCAAACTAAAATTGGCAAATAATGGCACTTCCCATTTGGCAAATAATTTCCCACGAAAAGTGCAGGTTGTTCTGCTTTTTTCACCTAGCTCATTGCATTGAAATCAATGGGAAAGTTTTCTCTACTTTTCTACAGCCATATAAAAGGGTGTCAGGCTCTCACAGCATGCCTTTCTGTGTTTATGAGAGGAGAAAGCAGCAAGGGAGGAAGGAGGTTGACCCCAAATACTCCAGAATTCCACATGACTGACTGGCAAGACACAGGCAGCTGGGGACCTATTTGTTTGCTGATCTTGCTGTTATTGTCTCTGTGCGAGGGAAGTCTAGAGAAAGATGTTTTTTATTTTGTTTTTCAGTTATACTTTTTTTTTTTCAAAAGACTGTGATAAGACAGGGTGGACAACTAAAAAAAATAATAATAATAAAAAAAGAAAAAAGAATAAAGAAATAAACAAAGAACTAAACATATTAGATGACAGATAGCTGACTGGGCAAGACATCATACTCCATCAGTTGTGTTGTGTACTGTAGAGAGTAAAAACTCACACAGTAGCTAAGTAATGTCCAGCAAATGCACAAGGGGCAGGGGGAGGGGAAGTGCAGGGACGTGAGTAAAGTAGTAGTTCAAAAAATTACTACAACAATGGTTGCTGCAGTGTGTGCAATAAATGGTGATTATGCCTCTCCTCCAAGGGAGGATGCAGTTTGTCAAGGTCCCAGCGAAACCTCCAGCACCACCAGTGCCAGTACAAATAAAGAACCATATAAGAAAAACAATGAAGACGACAACAAGTTGCATTCAAGTGTTGATGATGGAAATAGCATAATAGAGGAAGGTGTAGCAGCTAAACCGCCTGCTGCATCAGATAGTGAGACAAACAAGTGTCAAAACACCTGTCCTCAAAGTAGTAGTGAACTTCGTTACAGTAAAAGTAAAAATAAATTGTTTGAGACCTTTAAAAGCTTAGAGGAATATAAGGGTAGTGGGCAAGAATTGGCAGGTGATTCAAATGCTGCTGAGGATGACCTAATGATGACGGATGATAATGCAGATCTCTTGTTCAGATACAATAAAGTTAGTGGAAAGGCAAAGGCTGAATCTTCCACTACTGAAAAGGAGCACTGTGCCTGTCTATAAACTGTTTGAGAAAACCATTGGAAAGTCTGACCCTGGATAAGCAAAGATGTCAAAAAGTACACAGTCACCCTATCCATCATCATCAGAATCATTGCCTCTCTAGTCGCCAGATGGGTAATTATTTGGGGCCATGTTGCTAAGGGGTGGTAGTTCCATTTTAAAATGCTCCTAGATAGTATTGCTTAATATGGAAAAAAATACATGTTTATCCACAGTCCATAGGCTGCAGTAAGGTAAAAGTCAGAAAAAAAAAACCTGAGACCAACACAATATGCATAATATTGCAGATTATCTGTTACATAGGAGTAATTCCGGGGCAAACCAACTTTATTATAGGCAACAAATAAAACGTCTCCATCGATTTAAATACAGCTTCTAACCTCTAGAATGCATGGCATTAGAAGTAATGCATTAGAGCTATATATAGCGTTCAAGAGGTTCAATCCATGGTCATTTTTAGATGCCCCTTATGTTGCCTTTCAATGGAATTTCCATGAAAAGGGCTGGTTTTTCACTTTTTTCCATGCATTGAACTGAACCGCAGCCCTGTGCCATTGTGATCATAGAACCACAAATACCGACCTCACACACTTGTCCTACTGCACTGGTAGGCAACCAAAGAACCACACATACCCCCACACCCCAGCTTTGTCCCATTGCACTGTTAGCCACAGAACCACATACACTGACCTCCCAGACTTGTCCCACTGCACTGGTAGCCGCAGAGCAACACACACTGACCCCCAGCCTTGTCTCACTGCTCTAGTAAGCATAGAACAACACAAACTGACCCCAGCCTTGTCTCACTGCACTAGTGTCACACGAACCCAAGTACATGTATAGGTACCCACAGGAGAGGGAGTGCTTGTGAGCGATGCTAGAGGGCTGTGCTAGGTGAACGTAGGCTGCCTGCAAAGGAACCGTGCTGCTGCTAGGGCTGGATAAAGATGCCAGTTGCAAGGCTGGATGGAAAACCCCAGAGGAGCTGGAAGGGAGCCCAGGATGGAACTCCACAGGCAGCACCTTCTCTCCTGTAGGGGAGAGTGACAACTAGGGTACAGTGAGTGAGGTACGAAGATGAGGTATGTGGGCCTTAAAGCACAACTATAAAACACATAAAACAGGTAAAGAAACAATAATAAATACTCTCTTCATGGAGTAGAGAACAGACCTGTCTAGATGATAAGCCCAAGACTGAGAAGAACTCTGGTGGGAGCTGAGACTGGACTTGGGAACACAGGAACTGTAAACCAGCAGAAGCTATAAGCCCCAACAGGCCAGGAAGGTCAAACCGAGCTAGGGTCATATATGGACAGGCAAGACAGAAACCAAATCAGAGGGCAAAATCCAGGTCAGGCAGGCAGAAGTACATACATGAGCTGGAAGAGAAGGTAGTGGAATTGGCAGGCATGAGAGTAGTAGGTATGAAACAGGATTTGGCAACAGGCAGAACAATGAACAATAAACAGGACAGTCAAACAAGGAGCAACTAGACTACATATGAAAGCACAGTAAGAGTGCGCTGGCACCTGTACATAGTGCCCACATGTAGGCTCCCCTACCAATCAGGCTTTCTACTCGGCAGGATGTGCCCCACCTCCATCACCCCATTATTTCAATGTTTATCACAGGTGGCCCTCTATTCAGGCCTACCACGTCGACATTTACCCGAGCTTCCAGTAAGCTCCGGGTTATGGCAAACCTCTCCACATTTCCAGTCACTGGAAGCCCCGACCATAATTGTATATAAAAGCCCTTGAATTGCTATCAGAATCCTTTATATTCTTAGAGCTGTAATAGGTGTGGCCACTCAGTTTTGTGAAATCTTATTTCCAGCATTTAAATTTACTATTGAGTAATTTGGGAAAATTATCTGAAGAAATAAATGCTATTATTTCATTTTTAATGCACCTGACTGAAAAGGATAGTAATACTAAAATGTAAAAAAAAATGTTATAGGGTATATTCCCCTCAGTAAAACAAGGGTACTCCCACTGCTGAAGCTATTTTATTCAAAATTTATCGCCGCTCAAACATGAATTTGCTACGTGCAGTATCACAGTGGCCTGACATTGTACAGAGGTGCTGTTGTTGTGCCATCCTATGGAAATCTCTGGTCAATTGAACATAAACTTCAATAGCATGGTGTAGCAACAGCTGTGATACTGCACTAAAACATTTACATTTGAGCTGTAATAAGTTTTGAGTACCCTTGTTTTACACATTTTAAGTACTATCCCTTTAATGTATATTTCGTATAACCCGTCTTTTTAAGGCAAAAATTTTAATAATCGCATACAGTCTCTTAAATATCTTAGTGGTTTTGCTAGCCTGCATTTATTATTAGTAGTCATAAAACCTGTTATCTTGAAACAAGGTCTTGAGAACCATGACTGTGGATTGTTCAGACTATTTTTAATTATGTTTTATTATTAAACAACATTTCCTCTAGTCTTAATGGATGAACTCTTGTTCATTGCTCAGCTCTCTGAGTAAATAGTTCATCGGATGGTTATTTGTATTGGCTTCAAATATATTTGTAAATGGTAATCATATCTCCCCTTAGACACCTCTCCTCTAATGTAAACAAATCTAGTCTGACTAGTCTCTCTTTATAACTCAGATCCTCCAATCCCTTTATCAGTTTTGTTGTACATCACTGCACTCTTTTCAGTTCAATAATGTCTTTTTTAAGAACTGGTGCCCAAAACTGTACTCCATATTCTAGATGAGGTCTAAGCAAGGATTTATATAGAGGTAGAATTATATTTGCATACCATGCATCTACATCTCTTTTTAAGCAGGATAGTACCCTATTTGCTCTTGCAGCAGCTGAGTGACTCTGCACACTGCTGTGAAGTACTACTAAATATTTCTCTAATGAGGATATTCCAACTAGAGTCCCATTTAGTATGTATGTAGCATGTTTCTACAGCCCAAATGCATAATCTTACAAGTATATACAGTGTCTTGCAAAAGTATTCACCCCGCTTGGCATTTTTCCTATTTTGTTGCATTACAACCTGGAATTAAAATGGATTTTTTGGGGGTTTGTATCATTTGATTTACACAACATGCCTACCACTTTGAAGATGCAAAATATTTTTAATGTGAAACAAACAAGAAATAAGACAAAAAAAAATAGAAATCTTGAGAGTGCATAACTATTCACCCCACCAAGGTCAATACTTTCCAGAGCCACCTTTTGCAGGAATTACAGCTCCAAGTCTCTTGGCGTACGTCTTTATAAGCTTGGCACATCTGGCCACTGGGATTTTTGCAAAAGGCAAAACTGCTCTAGCCTCTTCAAGTTGAATGGGTTCCCCTGGTGTATAGCAATCTTTAAGTCATACCACAGATTGTCAACTGGATTCAGGTCTTGGCTTTGACTAGGCCATTCCAAGACATTTAAATGTTTTCCCTTAAACCACTCGAGTGTTGCTTTAGCAGTATGCTTAGGGTCATTGTCCTGCTGGAAGGTGAACCTTTGTCCCAGTCTCAAATCTCTGGAAGACTTAAACAGGTTTCCCTCAAGAATTTCTCTGTATTTAGTGCCATCCATCATTCCTTCAATTCTAACCAGTTTCCCAGTCCCTGGCGATGAAAAACATCCCCACAGCATGATGCTGCCACCACCATGTTTCACTGTGGGGATGGTGTTCTCTGGGTGATGAGAGGTGTTGGGTTTGCTCCAGACATAGCGTTTTCCTTGATGGCCAAAAAGCTCCATTTTAGTCTCATCTGACCAGAGTACTTTCTTCCATATGTTTGGGGAGTCTCCCACATGCCTTTTGGCAAACAGCAAACGTATTTGCTTATTTTGTTCTTTAAGCAATGGCTTTCTTCTGGCCACTCTTCTGTGAAGCCCAGCTCTGTGGAGTGTACAGCTTAAAGTGGTCCTACGGACAGATACTCCAAACTCCGCTGTGAAGCTTTGCAGTTCCTTCAGTGTTAACTTTGGTCTCTTTGTTGCCTCTCTGATCAATGCCCTCCTTGCCTGGTCCCTGAGTATTGGTGGGTGGCCCTCTCTTGGCAGCTTTGTTTTGATGCCATATTCTTTCCATTTTTTTAATAATGGATTTAATGGTGCTCCATGGGATGTTCAAAGTCTGGGATTTTTTTTACAACCCAACCCTAATCTGTACCTCTCCACAACTGTTTGTAGAGCTCCGTGGTCTTCATGGTGCTGCTTGCTTGGTGGTGTTGCAGACTCTGGGGCCTTTCAGAACAGAACTGAGATCATGTGATAGATCATGTGACACTTACTGCAGATTGCACATAGGTGGACTTTATTTAACTAAGTATGTGACTTCTGAAGGTAATTGGTTACACAGATCTTATTTAGGGGCTTCATAGCAAAAGGGCTGAATACATATGCATGCACCACTTTTCCATTTTTATTTTTTAGAATTTTTTAAACAAGTTATTTTCTTCATTTCACTTATCCAATTTGGACTATTTTGTGCATGTCCATTAAATGACATCCAAATTAAAATCCATTTTAATTATAGGTTGTAATGCAACAAAATAGGAAAAATGTCAAGGGGGGGTGAATACTTTTGCAAGGCATTAAACCTCATCTGTCACTTTTCTTCACATTCACTCAGTTTATCTGAATCCTTCTGCAGATAAAAAACATCATGCTCTGTATGTATTTCCTTACATAGATTAGTATCATCAGCATTATTTTTAATTCCCACTCCTAGATCATTAATAAAAAAATTAAAAATCATTGGGCCCAGGACTGAACTCTATGGCATTCCACTTATAACTTTAGACCAACTTGAAAAGGTTCCATTTACAATAGCATTCTACCATCTATCATTTAACCTGTTCTGTATCCACGCACATGTATCACCCCCCAAACTGAAGCTTTTTAATTTATACAGGAACCTATTGTGAGGAACAGTATGAAAGGCGTTTGCAAAATCCAAGTATACTACACCAACAGCAATTCCATTGACCAAATTACTACTTACCCTTTTGTAAAATATCTCAGTTTCTGTTACTGGAAAATTAAGCAAGTCTCTTTGGTTTCCTTTTAAGCAGAGGAGACTAATATCCCGGAGAAAATGATGTCTTTTTTTTGCAAGTCATCTTCATGTACTTTATATAAAGTAAGAAAAAAAAAATTATTGGTTGATGCTATTTTGAGATATGTGGATAGTGTCTTTTTTGTCCATTATCAAGGTAAAATGTATTGTCCATGTGTGACTTGAGTAGGGAGGCTAATAATTTGCCAGACCTATTTTTCTCTTTAACCCCTTAAGGACCCTTGACGTACCAGGACCGTCAAGGGTAAATGTGCTCCAACGACCCTTGACGGTCCCGGTACGTCAAGGGTTAAACTCTTCCATCACGGCTGCATGGAGCGATGGAAGAGTTCAAGCCGCTTGTTACTAAGTGTCCCGGTATCGGGACACTTAGTAACAAGCGGTAGAAACATTGTTGCAACATGCGATTCGCTTCAAAAGCGAATCACATGTTGCAAAACCTGAATGACAGGGACAGTATTTGTAAATACTGTCCCTGTCAGATCTCTATGCCTCCCTCCACCTTGCATACTGCTGAGGTGGAGAGAGACATAGAGACATAGTGTTACAGTGTTCCTGTAAAAAAAAAAAAGTAAAAAAAAGTTTAAATAAAGAAAATTAACCCTTTGATCACTGTTCTGCAGTGATCAATAAGTTCCCCCCATCTGATCACTCTTGGAGTGATCAATTTGCTGAAGATTAGTGTTTTCTGACCTGTGGGACACCCCCCATCCCCCTTGAATTTTCTTAGATTTTTTTTGTAAATTTTTTAAAATTTTTTTAAATTTTTTTTTTTTTTTTTTTTTTTTAATAGTAAATATAGTTTAGGTAGGTAGTTGGGTAGGTTTAGTGTAGACGTGTGTTAGGGAAAGTTTTAGGGATAGATTTAGGTTTAGGGACAAAAAAAAAACCCAACCCCCCCCCAAAAAAAAAATAAAAATAAAATAATATATATATATATATATATATATATATATATATATATATATATAATAAGCGCAGTTTAGATAGGTAGTTCAATTGGGTTAGGTAGGTTCAGGATATACGTAGGTTAGGGTAAGTTTTAGGGTTAGATTTAGGTTTAGGGATAGCGTAAGAAAAAAAAAAAACCCAACCCCCCCCCCCAAAAAAAAATATATATAATAAGTGCAGTTTAGATAGGTAGTTCACTTGGGTTAGGTAGGTTCAGGATATACGTAGGTTAGGGTAAGTTTTAGGGTTAGATCTAGGTTTAGGGATAGCGTAAGAAAAAAAAAACCAAACCCCCTCCCCCCCCCCCAAAAAAAAATATATATTATAAGTGCAGTTTAGATAGGTAGTTCACTTGGGTTAGGTAGGTTCAGGATATACGTAGGCTAGGGTAAGTTTTAGGGTTAGATTTAGGTTTAGGGATAGCGTAAGAAAAAAAAAAAGTTTTTTTAGTGGGCAAAATGCAGCGCAGGTACAGCGTTGAAGAGGCATATGCCTTTTTGGCGTCTGACTCTGAGGCAACAGACACTGCGTCAGATTTTGACATAGCGCAGTTTTCAGAAAGTGAGAGCAGCTCTAGTGATGACGCTGGGCCTTCTGTCAAGAAAAGATGCACTGCCCCAAGAGCTGCTCTGGCAACTGCCCCAGCACCTGCCAAAAGAACTGCCCAAAGACCTACCAAAATACCTGTCCAAAGAAATGCCCCAAGTGCTGCCCCAAGAGCTGCCCTGGCAACTGCCCCAGCACCTGCCAAAAGATCTGCCCAAAGACCTACCAAAGAAATGCCCCAAGAGCTGCCCTGGCAACTGCCCCAGCACCTGCCAAAAGATCTGCCCAAAGACCTGCCAAAAGACCTGCCCAAAGAAATGTCCCAACACCTGCCACTCCGGATCCTAATGAATGGGTATCAATTTATGGCCACAAATCTCAGAATTCACAGGCAACCCAGGGATTCAAATTGATGTGGAAGGATTTACCCATGATCATTTTTTTGATTTGTTTCTGGGGGAAGACATTTTAGGTGAAATTGTGTCCCAAACCAATTTGTATGCAGCCCAGTATACTGCCGCCAACCCTAAGTGTGAAAAACGCTGTTTTTTTTTTTTACTTACGTCATGGTTTACGAGGGATTGGTGGTAAAATGGCTGTGTATAAAATTGGAAAACACACCTAAAACGAGAGCCTGGGGTGTCTACTTTCCAAAAATATACACTTTTGGAGGGAAATCTTAAAAAAGAGCACTGTTACACAGCCCCAAATGAGACATGGCACCAGTAACGCAAGCTGTGAAGATTCAAAGTATGAACCTGGAAACGCGCATGTTCCAATTTGGCCCCCGTAGCTCCCCCAAACCATGAGAAAGCTATGCATATGGGGTATTGCCGTACTCAGAAGAAGGAGCTGAACACTAATCAATTCAGTTTATAAAATCTTCACCTATTCTGTGCTTGAAATTCACATCAACATTGAAGGCAAAGTGTGAAAAATGCAGAATTTTTTTTACTTAGGTCAAATTTTCACAGGATTGGTGGTAAAATGGCTGTGTAGAAAATTGGAAAACACACCTAAAACAAGAGCCTGGGGTGTCTACTTTCCAAAAATATACACTTTTGGGGGGAAATCTTAAAAAAGAGCACTGTTACACAGCCCCAAATGAGACATGGCACCAGTAACGCAAGCTGTGAAGATTCAAAGTGTGAACCTGGAAACGCGCATGTTCCAATTTGGCCCCCGTAGCTCCCCCAAACCATGAGAAAGCTGTGCATATGGGGTATTGCCGTACTCAGAAGGAGGAGCTGAACACTAATCAATTCAGTTTATAAAATCTTCACCTATTCTGTGCTTGAAATTCACATCAACATTGAAGGCAAAGTGTGGAAAAACGCAGTTTTTTTACTTACGTCAAGTTTACAAGAAAGTGGTGGTAAAATGGCTGTGTAAAAAATTTGAAAACACACCTAAAATGAAAGCTGGGGGTGTCTACATTCCAAAAATATACACTTTTGGGGGGAAATTCTAAAGTGCAGCACTGGAACATAGCTCAAAATGAGTAATGGCACCAGTTAACCAAGATGTGAAAATTCAATATTTGTTCAAAATTGGGCCCCGTAGCTCCCCCAAACCTTGAGAAACCTATGCATATGGGGTATTGCCATACTCAGAAGAAGGAGCTGAACACTAAACAATGCATTTTTAAAAATCTTCACCTATCCTGTGCTTGAAATTCACATCAACATTGAAAGGCAAGTGTGAAAAACGCTGTTTTTTTAACTTACGTCAAGATTTACGAGCGATTGATGGTAAAATGGCTGCGTAAAAAAATTGAAAACGTACATAAAATGAAAGCCTGGGGTGTCTACTTTCCAAAAATATATACTTTTGGGGGGAAATCTTAGAGTGGAGCACTGTTACACAGCCCCAAATGAGACATGGCACCAGTGATGCAAGCTGTGAAAATTCAAAGTGTGAAACTGGAAAAGCGCATGTTCCAATTTGGGCCCCATAGCTCTCCCAAACCTTGAAAAACCTATGCATATGGGGTATTGCCGTACTCAGAAGAAGGAGCTGAACACTAAACAATGCATTTTTAAAAATCTTCACCTATCCTGTGCTTGAAATTCACATCAACATTGAAGTGCAAGTGTGAAAAACGCTGTTTTTTTTAACTTACGTCAAGATTTACGAGCAATTGGTGGTAAAATGGCTGCGTAAAAAAATTGAAAACATACATAAAATGAAAGCCTGGGGTGTCTACTTTCCAAAAATATATACTTTTGGGGGGAAATCTTAGAGTGGAGCACTGTTACACAGCCCTAAATGAGACATGGCACCAGTGATGCAAGCTGTGAAAATTCAAAGTGTGAAACTGGAAAAGCGCATGTTCCAATTTGGGCCCCATAGCTCTCCCAAACCTTGAGAAACCTATGCATATGGGGTATTGCCGTACTCAGAAGAAGGAGCTGAACACTAAACAATGCATTTTTAAAAATCTTCACCTATCATGTGCTTGATATCAACAGTAGTTCTGGCACCGTCAGCTAAGCTTTGATGCTCACATGCCAATTGTTGAGAAATTACAAGTTGGAAATAATGGCATCCATCTTATAATATTTACCTTGTAAATGTGAGGAAGTGATTGAAATACTAGGCATATGGGGTATTCTTATATTCAGGAGAAGCAAATGAATATATTTAGTGGTATTTTTTTGTCATAAACTAATTGTATGCAAATATTGACACGAAAATATAAGCAAAATGTTGTTGTTTTTTTTATTTTTTTGCTCTTTTTTTCTATTTTAATCAAATTAAATGATGAGGTATTCATATAATTGTGGTATCAAAAGAAAGCCCTACTTGTGCTTAAAAAAAACAGTATATAATTTATGTGGGTGCACAAAAGGAATTAAAGAGAAAATATGGTTGAACAAAGACATAGTCAAAAAAGTCAAAATTGCTCCGGTCCTTAAGTCAAAATCTAACTCAGATTTTCCCGGTCCTTAAGGGGTTAAAATACTTACTGTTTGTGTAATTGGTAGAAATGTGTGCATGTTTAAAGTGAGCTGTGTCATACATTGGTTTTGTTTTTAAAAATATATTTCTTTATTGTGGGCTGTCTATGAAGTTTTATATGTTTTATATGCCTTAGTCAGATGCCTCATTAGTGTCAGCAATTTATCTGTAGCGGTTTTCTTTTCATTAGCTATGAACATGACAATATGACATCTCATGATTGCCTTTTATGTTTCCTAAAATATGAGTGGATCTTTGGCATGATCCTGATTATTACTAATGTACAGAAACCATTCATATACCTCACTATCTTTCTGGAATCTTCTAAGTTGATGTGACATTCTATAGTTTGTTGGAAAAAAATTGTAATGTGAGCTCTGTTAGGGCATAATCAACAATGACTATGTTGTGAATTTCTGTTTTAAGAAGAAAAGTCCTGATAGTCCTGAAAAGCTGGAGGGCCACAGGTTACCCATTTCTGCTTTGCAATATGGCAGGCATTAATTAGTGCATAACCTTCTTAGTTTTCTATCTTAATAGAAGCATATAAACAAACATTTTGACAGAAAATGAAAAACAATTGGCCTTCCCAGTCTACCCATTTTTCTATGCAATTAAAATGCACAATTTTACATCATATTTCATTTAAAAAGTGTATATCTATCTATATATCTATATATATATATATATATATATATATATATATATATATACACACACACTATTTAGTCAAATTAGAAGAGGGACACTGGCTACACTATAAGGAAACAATGATGGATGATGTGGAGGAATCATATTCTTGATTAACAAAAGACTGACAGACTAAGTTGTAAAAGTGGAAAGTATTTCTGAAAGAATCACTTATATGTGCTATCTAACTAAACAGTCACTATGTTTTTCAAATTATTCAAGTTTATGCCATTACAAGTAGCCACAGTGATGAAGTTTTATGATTTATTACGCCTCTTCAAACAGGACAATTACCACTACTATTGAGAGATTTCAATGTGAAAATTGGAAAGATCCAAAATGGAGGAAAATCGATCGGACCACAAGGAACTAGAAAAAGAGACAACAGAGGCAACCAACTGATTGAATTTGCAGAAGAATGAAATTTCTACATCATGAATTCAATCTACAGTATAAGGCCCAGTGAAAATAGACATGGAAAAGCCATAATGGTCATACAAGTGGAATCGACTTCATACTTGCAAATAATAAAATATTCACTGACTGATCAGTCTTAAATCATTTTAAAATTGGAAGTGACCATCGTCTAGTGAGAACAAAAATAAAAATTGACTGCAAGAGAGAGAATGATTAAGTCAACAAATGAGAAAATTGGCACTATCCAGCTACTGAAAAATTATTCATAAGAATTTTGAGTTAGGACTGTCTAATTGCTTCAGTGAGCTGCAAGACCTTCCAGACACAGATGTTTCAACCCACAAAGGAAATGTTATTGAGACTACTGTAGACACTGCCCATGCCCTTGAACCTACTGTAAAACAAGATCAACCAACCCAAATATCAAAATAAACCATGATGAAAAAGCGATAAGAAATGAAGCAAAACAATATTAGAAATGGTAGAATATATAGATATGACCAAGACCATAAGGAAGCACATTAAAGAAGAAATTAGCAAGTTCAATTTTCAGCTTATCTAAAGGACACTGGAAGAAAATCAAGGGCTAAAGAAAGCTAAACAAAAGATGGTCACACATAGGAGCCAAATGTTTGCATTAAAGCTTAAAGAAGTATAACAGCAAACATTAAAGCGAGTGGAAGGATTTTATTCAAATATTTATAATGATGAAGGATAACAACTGAATGCAGTGCCAGAGGCTAAAGCTGTGTCATAATTTTGGTAGAAGAAGTAGAAGTCTATGAATAAGAGCTAGATATGCTCGAAACGCGTCAGACTGTTCATAGTAGGTGACTCTTATGCCATGTGTCTGAATTTTATTACATTCAATAAAGTGAAGTATTTATCAACTTATGGTGATCCGGAAGACCGTTATTTCAGTTAAACCACCTGAGCCGGGTGTACTCCTGCGTTGTTTGTATTGTCTAGAAGAATTAGAAGCTGCAATAAAATTAATGAAAAATGGCAAAACAGCTGGATCTGATAAAGTTACTATGGAAATGTTGAGAGCTGGAGGTCAACCCTTTTCAAAGCCCTAGCTAAACTGGACAAAGTGCCTGAAACATGGACAAATACAGAAGTCATCCTACTGCACATAAAAGGTGATAACGCGGATCTAAAAAAATAGTGATAAGCCTATTAACAATGAAGAGTGGACACAATTCATAATGTTACACAACCTAAAGAAGAAGAAGGCTTCAGGAGAGGTTTCAGTACAATGGACCATATCCGGATAGTGCAAGAAGTTATAGAGCAGCATAATGAATTCAACCTTTTATTATGCATAACCTTCTTTAACTATGAAAAAGCCTTTGACTCAGTGGAAAAGCAACTATAATCAATGCCCTGATCAACCAAGGAAAATATAGAGCTTACATCAATATCCTCATACAGGTCAATAGAAAAACAGAAAACCAAGTACAGTCAAACAGTCCCTGTACCAAAACAAAACAGAATCCTAAACTAGTCTGACTAAATGAGTGGTGCTACAGGAAAAAGTGTAATACATCAATACACGTCAACAATGATAAAGTCTAGATCAACGTAGAAAAAGGTGTGCAACAAGGAGACACAGTCTCCCCAAAACTATTTTCTGCTTGTTTAGAAGAAATTTTTCACAAACTAAATTGGGACAAAAAAGGATTTAAGATCAATGGAGACTACCTATAATGCTTTTCAGACAATATCAAACTCTTTGCTAGTAGTCCTGATGAACTGCAAGAACGCATTGAAGACCTACAACCGGAAAACAAACATTTTGGTTTGAAGATGAATATCAACAAAACAAAAGTCATGTTTAACAACTTTACCATACCAAGGAAAACCACAGTAGATGGACAA
Organism: Rhinophrynus dorsalis; assembly: GCA_037306005.1. NCBI lineage: Eukaryota > Metazoa > Chordata > Amphibia > Anura > Rhinophrynidae > Rhinophrynus > Rhinophrynus dorsalis. The sequence goes on along the minus strand of CM074721.1, from coordinate 374,987,712 downwards.
AAACTAGAAGAAGTTTACAAGTATGTTTACCATGGACAGTAAATGTCAACAGATGGAAAGCCCACAATGGAAAATGAACAACAAATAAAATTGGGATGGAAAGCATTTGGAAAACTTAGCAGTACTGTCTTTAAGACAATTTAGCACTCTGCCTAAAGTGAAAGGTTTTTGACCAATGTGTCTACTCAGTCCTTATGTATGACTGTGAAACATGGACACAATGCCAAAGCCATACAAAAACTTAAGGTTACACAGAGAATTGTGAAATGGGATTTTGGAATGGATTTCACTCAATAATAAATGTCCAAGAAAAAGACCAAAGACAAGACGGGTATATGAAATTACCAAATTTATTGGTACACAGTGGCAACAAAAACTTACAGGATCAAAGTTGTTGGAGGCTTGCTGAGGAGGCCTTCAGCCTGCAATGGATCAACAATGGCTGCTGCGAATGATGATGCTGATGACATACGTACATAAGGGTAGGATACTGTTAAGTAAATGTAACTGGGAGCGCCCATTGTAAGCTGCCTGAATCTGATCTCTGTGGAGAAGATACTTCACAGAAATGTAGCAGACTGCTAGTTATTATAGAAAAAGACCAGAGGTAGGACACTCTGGGAGAGAAGACAATAAAATCACAGCAACTGAACATAATTATACAAAGCAACTCAACAGTGGTTTCACATTAACTCAGATTAGCAGGGAAGTTCCCCAGTAGGCAAGGTGCTGGGGTGCGCTGAGTGGAAAGTGGTGCTAGCTGGCATTGGTTACCCCTAGGCTGCCTTGCTGTGGCCAAGGCAGGCTTAAAGGTGATCAGTTTAGTGCCAATTGGAGGATATTGCCTGCACCCTGGATGACAACCTAAGGGTAATACCTACTGTGGTCAAAGGAGATGACAGACAAACTTACCTGCAATGAGAGTTAAGTGGTACAAAAGGTACGACTCTTAGTTGAAGGTTGACTTGTAGTGATGGATTCAGACTGGCAGTCAGATAGAAGCACGACAGAAGGCATTCAGATGGTCATATTAGCAGGGTTCACAACAGGCGGGTGTCACAAGCAAAGGCTATAGGCCCTGCTGAGACAGTGGGGAGGGTGTGGGAGGGAAATGATTAACAATACCAGACCCCGGATTACCTGTTACTATTCCTAGCAACCACCAAATTAACCCCTGAAATCCCTCCTTCACTATCACCCCAGTACTACAATTTGCTGCCACCACCAAGACTTTATATCTGGCCATCTTAGGTTACCCCAAAAACAACAGAATTACAGTATAAAATCACCTTAATAATCAGACATAGAATTAAACCTTTAGTAACGTGTGCTACCTGAGTTTCCTTCAGAGTAGTGAGTTTATATTAGAGAACAAAGACAAGAGCTGATTAATTGAACATTTAATCTCAAAAAAGGCTTCACAGTGCTGGGTACAAAAATACAGGAATAAAGGACATACGCAAATAAAGATTTCACATAGGCAAAACAGTTCATAAAATAAAATGGGACAAACAGAAGAAATTCTTAAATACAATTACCAATATTTTAAGAGTCCTTGAGGGAACTTCAGATGGTAGTTCCTCCCTTCAGTTGTTACAAAGAAATTCCCTGTTTTTAACCAAAAACCCATATTAAATACTTTCCACAGTTCCTTCTAAGAGGTCAGACCCCCTGGGTGTTACCTGGGAGGGTCAGGGGTTTGGCCTGACAGGTTACGGCCCACTCAATCAGACCTGTCAGGGATGTTACTGCAGAGTTCTACCTGAAAAAATCATAAGGCTTCCCAAAACATGCAAACCACAGCACTCCTCTATAATGTTATAATAATCATATTCCTCATATCTGTGTGAATATCTAGACACCAAACATGCTGGGTCTAATGGTTGCAAAGTGGCTATTCTTGTAACTCATAGCAGGAACACCTCCCCCTGGCATGTTTGGTACCCACCAAAAGGGTAAAACCTGGGCATTTTAAATATATAGTTTTATTGAACCATTTTACACTATATATACATGTTCTCTCTATTTCATAATATGTGACTGTCCCCTGGATGAACCCCATCAAAGCAGAGGGCCCAAGACCTTTTATGGCACTCTATATGTCCTGCTCTGGTGATTGCTCATTCAGTTTCTGGTGATGTTATCTACTCAGCTAATTTTATGGCTTAGGACTGGTGCACTTTGAATAACATACAAATACAAAATAAACAAACGAATTATACAAACAAGAGGCCCTGCAAAGGCCAAATCATGCCTTGGCATGACAGCGGGCAACAAAGTACAAGGCAACAGGCAGAAGACTAGTCAAATAGGGAGAACGGGGTCATGAAGGAGAATCAATCAGACCAAGACACTGTACCAAGCCGGAGAGCAACAGATAAGTCAAGAAGCAAGCCATCGTCAATCACAGGAAATACACAGGACTAAGAATAACTGGAATGCACAGTAATGCTTTTATTGTGCATTAATTCTGAGGTACTGGCTCTTGATAGATGCTAAAGACTGAGCACAAATAAAAAGAAAGGAACAAAGATCAGGAAGGCAAGAAGAACCAGGGCAAAAACCAGAAATGGACCAGTAAAAAAGGGAGTAAAAGGAGAAGAACCTGACAGTATTCCATGCTGTCTGACTATTGCATCACAGGTGTGAGCTAGATGCCAATTTTGATGCATTCTCTGGGTGAGGAGTGTAACGGACCATTGGCCGTTACTTGGGGCCCTTGCTAGAGCCATGGAAGAGCCCACAAAAGACCGGAAAGCACTGGGGAAAGTCCCAGCTCCTGGCAGCTGAGCAGCCACAACAATACGGCCGGGCAGGTCAAATTCCTCGCTGTTCATGATAAAAAGTAGGCGGCTTCTTGATTGATCACCTATCCTCTATGAGGGAAATTAGGTTCATGCAATTTGAAGGAATGTCAATGGGCAATACCATGTTTGACCAGTAGGTATCTCCCTGCCTAGTACATAGTGTCAAAGGTTTTCAGTGCATTATGTTACTGGGCAGGTGGGCGCTCTTCCTATTAGTTGCCACCATTCCCTCTAATTGTTGCTCTGGTTTCCATTGGCTGGGGAGTCGGAGTGACATAAGTGGGTATACGTCAGAACCAGGTAATTCAATCTCCTATGGAGAACAATGACCCGGGTCCTGATTGGTTGCTTTTCTCTTGTTGCTCCGATTCCTCTTGGTTGGGAATAGGAGCAGCAAGTTTGAATTATGTAGAGACTCTTTTACTATGTACAGTCCCTTTGTCTTATGTTTATCCCCTATTGTGCCCACTGTATTATGTTGCCACCTCACCATTGTCACACTGTATAAGGTGTGTATACTCCCATTGTTTCATTGTACTAAGTTTCTGTAAAAAATGTCCCCTTATCCACAAAGTTGAGTAGTCGTATGGAACTACAAGAAGTGTCCTGTGTCATCATTCCTGAATGATCTAAAGGGTCTCTTCTGACACCCATTCAGGAGCTCTATGTTCCAGCTATCCAGATTCACCGGACCACCTACCCATCTGTAGCTGCATCCAGGAGAGCGGACCCCCGCACAATGGCCCAAGACAACCCAGCACTTGGGTTTAGGTTACAAGGAGATATATATATATATATATATATATGAAAGTGAGAGAACAGGACAGGCCTTTTCAGACTGAGCATAAAAGGGTACTCCCACAAACTGGGGAGGCATCACACAAAAATGATAATAATGCATATGAAAAAAAAAGGCTTTTAAAGTGGAACTGTAACATATTCACTTGTTGCCCCCAATCAATGTTTCCCACGAAATCCTTTAGGAAAAAGACAGTATAATTATTTAATAAACATGGCAAGTATAGATTTAATACCTCCTTAATCAGTGAGCTATGTAGGGAGAGAGCGTCCATGTTTCTGACTTGCTCTTGATCGGCATCATTTTCTCTTGACATCTGTGTAAAGGGTATTGAAGATATTGCCTCTTTTTTGTTTCCTTTCTCTCACACCCTGTGATCTGGATTTATGCAGAGAGAGGAGGAACTAAGAAGCAGCTCGGTACAACTTGTACCACACAGCGCAAGCTTCATTTTATGGTACAAACAATTTGTTTAGATAGCGTGTGATTTAAAAAAAAAAAAAAAAAAAAAAATACAAAAGTTATGTCACACTACGTATTCCATACATGTTAAGTTTAGTTGGAGTGAAAGTTCCCCTTTAACTTGTTTAGATATACTATATGTATATTCATAATAAGTCTATTATTGCATTATTTGTATTAATTTGGCTGTATGGTCATCTTTTGGATCAATTTACCCACTTAGCACTGGCCTTCTACCTGACCTGAAGACTCCATTAGGAGTCATTTGTATTGTCCTTGTCAGTATGTATATGTTAGGATGTGTGTCATGCTCTAGCTTATGTACATTAATCTCTGTGTGCAGTGTCAGAGGGTGGCATGGATCCTTGATTACTGGTCACGTCAGCAAAAGTCTAATTGGAAACATCTTCATACAGAAGGGAAAAAAGCATGTGTGTATGTAAGAATCAATATAAAAGTATCAGAATGTCAAGCCCCTGATTGGCCAGAATAAAAATGATTGACACCACACAGAGCTCAGTCAACAAAAGCACAGATTGTACATTTCCATAATGCTGCCCTAGCCAATACCTTATATAAATGATGCCAAGAACTGGATCATGTGTCTGTGCAATGCATTCTGTGTAAATGTGTCATCAACAAAACAGCAGATTGCATAGGAAGGGACCCTATGTTTTCTCCCTGCTTAGTCTACCATAATGTGCCCTAGTGTTAGACAGCAATGATGTTGCACTTTGTGCTTTAACTTACATTGTTCTGTGAGCAGGTTAGTCCCCTTTGCCAAAGAAGGGGCTGGACAAGTGGTGTACGTGGTGTAACATGGAGTCAGGTTTATAGATCCTAATGTAAAGTGTGTCATGGAAATCACATTGAGGTTGATATAGTAGGAACAACTGGAGCAATTCTGGGGCAAACCAACTGCACTATAAGGGACTAATAAAATTCACATGACTTAAAAGGGTCAAAGGGAAGCAATGCTTTGAAGACCTCTCTAACACTCAAGGATTTAAAAGCCCCATTTAACCAAAATAAAATGTTTATTTTCACCCCTATGGTAAAGGTGGCCCTCCACTGAACTGCCTCTGTTCTTCTTAGTTCATAAGCCTCGTTGAGATCTGAAGGTTGGAGCAGAAGAGCATTGGTCATTCCAATAAATAACCTCATTTTCATCTGGAAAATCAGCAAAGTATTGCACCATTAATAGACTTGGCCTGGAAACAAATTAGAGGCTATAAATATGAGACCTGGTGCTTGAAGCATTAGACAAAAATACAGACCATCTTGTCGTATTAGCAAGTTCAATTTCTCTTCAGTGTTTTAATATTACATAAATAAACAATACATAGGGACATAGAATTTGACAGAACATAAAGAATAGTTTGTCCATCTATGTCTGCGCTATTCCCCCTCTAGATAGCTCAGACCTATTGAATTTGTATAATAGCCCAATGTCTATCACAAGAGTCCGTACATTCATTTACTGTCCTAGTGTCAACCACTGATGCTGGTAGGTTAGTTTAGTTATCTACTGTATCATCCTTTCAGTAAAGTAGTTTTTAGGTTTCCTCTTATTTCTCCACCGTCCAGTTTTAGGGCATATCTTGTTGTTCTAGTATTCCTTTATAACTTTATAAACCACATTGCAAATATTAACACAGTTCATAACTATAAACTTCATCCCAAAGACTAGAGCACCATAACCTCATCAATTAACCTGATCCGTATCTGCTGCTCCATCCCACAAATATTTGCTCAGTAGCGCTAGTTGCCAGAATTATTACCGCGTTCATGAGATTTATACACTGCTCCAGGAATGACAGGCAGGAAACCGTGCAGACATCTTTCCATAGTGACATCTGCGCGCCTGCACTGTCAGTCCCTTTTGGAGTTGAACGGCTAGTAGCAACGCCTCTTAGAGCAGGCTGGGACTGACAGCGCAGGCGCACAGACGTCACTATGGAAAGATGTCTGCATGGTTTCCTGCCTACACTGTCAGTCCCTTTTGGAGCTGAATGGCTCATAGCAACACCTCTTAGAGCAGGCTGGGACTGACAGTGCAGGCGAGCAAACATCACTATGGAAAGATGTCTGCGCGGTTTCCTGCCTGTCATTCCCGGAGCAGTGTATAATTCATGTTTCTAAGGGGTGGTAGTTCCGCTTTAAAATGTGGATGTGTTTTAGTGCAATAGTGTAACAAGGGTTTTCCATCATCCCACTTTTTTTAAATTTCCAAAACTTTATTTAGAAAATACAGGTAACAGCAAGTATGAGAACATAGAGAATTTAGGATTACAAGGTCCATACTTACTACAATCATATATGGAACTTACATGATACATCGAGGGGTATACAATAATGATAGCATACAATACAAGCCTGCCAGAACTAAATGGCAGAAATATGCAAAACTGAGACTGCAAATAGTGTATCTGCAGAATTAGAACCTGAAGGAGGAGTGGATGGAAACATAGTGGAGGTGACTGATGTTTGGGCAGCTGAGTACAAGATCACGTGGAAGAGAGAGAGGAAAAAAAAGGGGGTGGGGAGGAGCTGGAAGGGCTGAGGAGAGAAAGGGATTCCACGACAGATCTGACCACTGTGGTACATGCTGAACAAACCCAGATGTCTACAAGTCGAGAAGATATATTGGGTAGAGGGTAATGGAAAATACAAGAAGTAGAGGTATAGGGAACGCTCAATGAAGGGTCCTAGGAATAAAGAATTGAAGAAACGGAGAAGGTGCGATATATCACCTACGGAGGAGGAGTAGGGAGTGTAGAGGATGAAGGGGATTGCGGCCAAAGCGACCACACTGATAGGAACGGGGATAAAGAATCCATGGCCCTCACATGTAGGAGTTCCATAGACCTATAAAATTTGACTTTGGCCAACCATTCGACTGCCTGGGGAATATCTGAAGAGCCCCAATGTTTGGGGATTAGTGAATTTGCCGCATTGAGTAGGAAGAGTAGGCATGAGTGTTGACAAGTGTTGATGTAGGGGAAGTTAGCTTGTTTATACACGTATAATAGGGCAGAACCACCAGAAATGGGCCATGGATCCAGTGTGCAGATGGCGTCTCCAGCAGATGAAATTATTGTTGTCGAGAATCGTGCCAGCTTCTGGGGGGGGGTCATATACCATCTTGATATTAGTTTGTAGTTCATATGTCTCATATTGAAGTCCCTAGATGATATATGTAGCTTCTGAAGGATGTTCATCCAGACAGAGAATGGGAGAAAGAGATCCATTTCCTTTTCCCAGAGTGCTAAAAATATGGTTTAGATGGATGTGGTTGGGATAGGAGCAAAGAGTAAGAAAAGGACAGTGGGTGGAGATTGGAGGGGGGGGGTACAAGGTAAGCTCTGCTCCCATACAGAAAGATCACGGAGAGGGGAGTCCATTTGAAGTTCCAGTGAGATGCAATGTTTTATCTGGAGTGCTGTGAGCCACGGAAGGACACGGTTTAGGCCTCCGAGATTATCAAATGGGTTGAGAGAAGCTACAGTGGAATGGGAGGTGTCTCGAAGTGTTAGCAGATTCAGGTGGCACACATGGCTGACATCAGATGCCTTTAGGCTAATGAAACAGTCGGGACGACTGACAAATGATTTGAGTGGCGATGGAGAGGGGGAAAGGTGATGTGTGAAGTTTGCCGAATGAAGAAGGGAGCATGGATAATGTGTTGTCGGCAGACTTTCGGAACAGAAATGGGTAGAAGTCCATCAGAGTTGTATAAGAACTAAGCAGCCTAAAAGGTCGTACTGAGGCGCTCTTCATCTGGGGCTGTCTGACAGTGTGAAGTCGAACCATTTAGAGACAGCTGTGTGATTTCAAAGTCCATTGAAATATTACTATACACTGACAGTTAGAAGAAGCATCTTTCATTGTTTCAAAATTTTTATTTTATTTGCTGAAACAATGTCACCTGTGTGTAAGGGCCTAAATATATCCAGACCTAACTCTGATAAATTGACTGGATCCTAACTATACAAACCTGAATACATATTGCCCATCCATATCCATAGCATTACAGGAACCTTTTATATTTGACACTGAATTAGACAAGACCCTGTTGATTTTCCTCCATACTGTCTGCAATGGTTTTAAATCCACATAAGAAACACTGGAATTAGGAACTGTTTCAGAATAAACTAAAGGTTACTTTGCAATGCATTGGAGGCCACTCCAGCATTCAGTGGGTTAATCATTTGAGCAATATTGGGTTAACCATTTGAGCAATATGTTGTGTACCCCTCTCAATCAAAGGAAATGTTTATGTGTTGGTGCCGTTGGGTTACTTCGTTTGAATCAGTAGGGATTTGGGGATTTTTTTATTTGTCCTTTGGTCCACTTCAGAAGTGCTCCTTGTAGCTTTCTGGATACAGCTCTAATGCCTTAGTTATTAACCCCTTAAGGACCAGAGGTCCTGGGGTCAGTGGTCCTTTAAGGACCACATATCGAAGTTTGATGTGCCGGCACAAGTGACTGATCACGTGTTCTAGTACGCCGAACGGGGGACTGATAGTGACCGCTCCAGTCTTGGAGCAGTCAATGTCAGTCCCCGCTACTACTCACAGCGCTCCCGCAGGAGCTAATAATCCAGAGCTAAGAGCTGTATTCAATAAAAGGTGCAATTCTGGAGTAAACCACACAGAGGTGAAATAAAAAAAATCCCCAGATTTCCATTGCTTCAAAATGTGTTTGTTTTTTTTAATTATAGAGTTATCGAAAGCATAGCTTCTCAATTTGTTGGAGACCTCTCCAGTATTCAAAGAGTTAAAATTCCTATGTAACTCATTCCAACTTTCATTTCTACCCTGAGGTGCCATTGTTTTTTTTTTATAGAACTACTTCACTTAAGTGTACTGAATATATCTCTAAAACTGCCTTGGGACATAACTGCTTAACTAATGATCAGTTCTTTGTAATATTGTGAACAATGTTTATTGCTTTCATGCAGCCAATATAATTTCCTTCCAAATGAACTAGCATTACCTCAGATACTGGCAAATTGGTTGAAAAGTCATGTAAGGCTTACAGCAAACTGAACAATTTCATTCCCCTCTTACCAAACCAGCACACATTTATATTTTAATTCCCCAATTCCTGTTACGTTCTCTTTCTGTAGTTCACTTTTCTGCCCAAAAAATGAACAAATTGCTTATGATCCAAATGTTCAACAACTTCAACCTGAAAAAGGAACATAGAAAGTGAGGGCTGTTGTTAAAGGAAAAGTATGCTTAATAAGGAGATTAAATATACCTGAGTTGTGTCTTAAAACTGTTGCTCAGCATACACATACTCTAAGGAATCCATGTATAAAGTGGAATCTGAGGCAAAAAGGTGATTCCTTGTTAAACTTATTTGCATATGCTTACCCAGAATCCCTTGCAGTAGTAACAACACTGCAAATGGGAGATTTCTGTGGAAAAAGCAAGTCTTATGGCTTGACTGGTATGTCAAATTTTTGTTTAACATTGTATCTACCACCCACTATATATATATATATATATATATATATATATATATATATATATATATATATATATATATATATATATATATATATATATATATATACACATACACACACACACACACATACATATATTACTGGTGATATCCTGCATAAAGGTATGAACTTTTATAGTGGGACATTGCAACATCTGTTACAGCTAGATATCAATCTCTGCCAATGAGACCACTCCAGCTTACATACAGAAGCCTCCTTCATCGGAGGAGGGAGGAGAGTAGAGGCAGAGCAATAGACTGCGGTTACAGAGCAGGTAACTTCAGTCTATGTGGAAGTAGCTGCAGGCCAGACTTTCTAAGTTAAATTTACACAAAATAAAACTTAAAAAAAAAAAAAATGAATACCGTTTTAGTAGTTTTCGATATGTAGCCTAACTATTTATGCTATGTTCTACTAGGTGACACATCCACTTTAACCCCTTCCCGACAAGTGACTTACCAGGTACGTCACGCAAAAATGTCACTTAGTGACAAAGGACGTACCTGGTAAGTCACGGAAGTCATTCGCTACAATGCGGAAACCCCCCCCCCCGTCGTTAAGTGCCGGCCGCGTGCGCTCACGGACGGTCACTAAGGGGTTAAGCCTACCCAAATGCCATCTCTCAGTAAGTAATGATATCATCTGCTACACAGACTGCTTCAGTCTTTTGTCCCTTGAGGAGCAGCTGGTTTGCCCCAGAATTGCTCAACTTTCCTATATATATATATATATATATATATATATATATATATATATATATACTTGAAAAGGGATCACGGCTCTCAAAAGTCTATCCTTATAACTGAATATTAAATTAAATAGAAAAAAGGTATTATTACATTACTGCTGGCCTCTACACCACTGAACTAACACAGCTAACCTAAATTTTATTATATTATAAATATATATATATATATATATATAAATAATGTATCTATATTTTTTTCCTTCTTTCTGGTATTCTCATTTTAATATGGTAAAAGAATAGTCCACATGTATTAGTAGTGACCTGATTTGCCCCCTTTTAATTTTTATTGCATAAGAGCAATAACATTTTAGTGGAGAGATAATTGGGTTCAGTTGTATTTTTCTAGAGGCACTAACAGCCTGGATATGTTTAATTAGAAATGGGAATGTGAAAGCCATATGGAAAATATAAGTGAACAACCTTACTATCAGATCTCAGATCTGGCAGAGGTTCATTACGGTTCCATTAGGCAGCAAAGCAGAACCTCAGATGAACTCTTAAGATCAAATAAAGTTTAAGTTAAAAGGGTACTTTGAAAATTATACGGTATGGAACTGTCTCAACAATGAACACTTTAATAGAAAAGTTTAGCCCCTTAGATGCTGTAGAGATGCCTCTAGGATTCAAGGGGTTGACTTAAAGGGGCAGTAAATCATAATCATGGAAACAAAACAAAAAAAAAAAAAAAAAAAAAAATATATATATATATATATATATATATATATATATATATATATATATACTACCATTCAAAGATTTGGGGTCACTTCAGAATTTCCCTTGTTTTCAATGAAAACATACATCAAATAATTTGTAAAATAATTTGAAAAACAGTCATGATGTTGGCATGGTTATAGATAATGATTTTTAATTTAAATAATAATTGTGTCCCTCAAACTTTGTTTTTGGTAACAATGTCTGCACTGTTTTAATGGACAAGATGTGCTCTTCTTACAAACACACACACACATTATATATATATATTTTTTTTTTTTTTTTTGTAGCAGCAGGTGGGGCTGCTGCTACATCATTTTATGGAACCCTTATGTCTTTGAAACTCAGCTTTTCACAGTCAATAACAGCAACAGCACCACCTAGCTGAGAAAAAAGCCTTGAAATTGAGTTTTACCCAGTTATAAATCTTGACTGTCATCTACTAGCAGTAGAAGTTTAAAGTTTGATTTCTCCTACTGACAGCTGTAAAGCTGTCAGAGGGAGATCCGTGTCGGTCGACACGCTAGTGCTTGAGAAGTGCCGAGATCTCGTTACTTACAAGGAATCCCTTCACTGGAATGGTCTAAAATGTGTGCCTGAACACTAGGCACACGTTTTAGACCATTCCAATGAAGGGATCTCCTTGCCATCCGGGTATATGTCCAAAGACTGGAAAGTGGCTACCGTTGTTCCTATCCAAAAATGAGGGGATAGAAATGTGTCCACATGTAACTATATAAGTATTACCTGCTGTCCAGTGTTTTCACCCTACTTCAATCCAGTTTTCGTTCAAATCACTCAATAGTCACTGCTCTCCTGAAAGTATCCAATGATATCCAGACTGGTATGGAAAATGGTGAACTCACCAGAGCTACTTTCCTAGATTTTGCAAAGGACTTTATACAGTACATCAGAATATCCTGATAAATTAACTCAAAAAGCTCGGGATTGAGTAATCATTCTCTAAACTGGTTCTGATCCTATTTATCAGACTGAATGCAATGTGTGTCTATTACTGACAATATTTCCCTTCTGCTCAAAGTAACAGGTGGGGTTCCCCAAGGTTCCATTCTTAAGCCTCTTCTATTTTCTCTATGTATTAATGATCTGCCCACGATTTGCAAAGCATCTTCTGTGCCCATGTATGCAGATGACACCATAATCTACAGTAAAAATCCAAATGTATCTCAACTTGAGGCTGTATTACAGCATTAATTCTCTGAAGTGGAAAGATGTATAGCTAAGAACAAACTGTACTTAAACACTTACAAAACCATTACAATGGTATTGTGTTGATCAGACTAAGTGTGCCCAATGTAAGCTGCCTGGGTTATGCTTTGCAGAGTAGAATCACCACAAACAATATACAGACTGCTATTAATATGAAATAAACAATACAACAGACAACAATACAAACATACTGCTTAGTAGGCCTCAGTGAGCCAGATGCTAGAGTGCACTGGATGGGGAGTGTGGCTAGCTGGTGGGGGCTGCACTAGGGAAGCCTATCTGCAGCATAGGCCGTGTTAAAGGTGCTGGTCGCAAAGCCAGATAGCAGGAATGACAACCCTATACACAGACAGCTACCCACTGAGACAGGAATCAGAATATATAACCTACCAACAGTACGATTGTCTCTGTTGAACTACTGGAACAGGAAGAACCAGTAACAGCCAGTAGTAAACACGGATGGGTCGTAAGGGTTGGATTTAATGGGAAGTAGATGAGTCAAACTTGACAAAACTGATTGACAAAGTCGGACTTGACAAGGTAGTCAACAAAGTCGAGCTTGACAAAGTGGGCACAGGGAGTCGAAAGGAGAGTAGTCAACAAGCTGGGTCGGTAACAAATGGGCAGAGACGGTACCAAGGATGAGACAGGAAAATAGTCAAGCAAGCCAAGGTCAAAACCAGTCAGGCAAAGTTGTACACAATCAGCAGGCAGAAGAGGAATTAAAGAAACAAGCCAAGGTCAAACCAGTACAGGATACAAAGCCAAATCAGAAGATGTAAACTGAGTCAAAGGAAAGCCGGGTCAAACACTGGAATCACAGGAAAACTACAGAACTTGGTCACAACAGGAACTCTTTGATCGCTCACCAACACAAAGTACTGGAGCTTGATAAAGGCTCAACAAGAGCATCAAACAATAAGGCGGGGAAGGTGAATAAATGGAAAATCTGACAAGAAATGCCAGGAAAACCTGGAAAGACAGGGAAGGACATGATAGGTATTTGATATAAAGCACACACTACTTAAATTTCTCAGTACCCATGTAACCATTGTAACAAAGTCTAATCATCCCGGTGGATACCTACAAATATCTTGGTATGTGGCTTGACCCCATCCTCAATTTTGGTCTTCATATTTATGAATAAATATCCAATCTTTATCTTAAATAGGTGTCTGTTTAGAAACAAATCCTGTTTAAGTCCTCTGGTAAGAAAAAGTATTGTTCAACAGATGTTAGCACCTCGACTAGTATATAAGCTGGAAGTATGTGGCTCTCAGCCACAGAATTCATGAGTTGCTTGTGCAGCCCACATACACCATCTGTGTTGGCTTTCAAGCCAGAAACAATGGCCTATATTTATAAAAACTGGAGTTGTTATGGAGTAAACCAACGGCACCATAGGGGATACATTTCTAAATTCCCATATACTTGAAATTATTTTTTTTAACCATTTGAGTGCCGGAAAGGCTTCCAATGCGTTGCGCTGTAATGCACTAGATACCTCTCTGGCACTCAGAGTTACTGATAAAGAGGTCTCCAATGCATTGCTAAGCAATGCTTTGGAGACCTCTCTAGCATTCAAAGGGTTAAAAGCCTAATTTCAATTAATAGGAATATTTACTTGTCCCCAATGGTGCAGTTGGTTTACCCCAGTTTGCTTTTATAAATATAGGCCTAAGTGCCTTATTCATCAAGCTAAAGAGGTGCAGTTCCGGAGCAAACCATCTGCACCACAGGGGGAAATACAATTTCCCATTTATGTAACCCTTTGAGTGCCAGAGGGGTACAGAATGCATTTCTTTGCAATGAGTTCCATACCCCTCTGGCACTCAAAGGGTTAAATGGGACTTATAACCCCTTGAATGCTAGAGAGATCTTCAATGTATTGCTTCACAGTGCACTAGAGACCTCTGTAGCATTCAATGGGGTTAAAAGACCCATTTAAATCACTAATAATTTTGCAGAATTGTTATTTATCCCCTATGGTGCAGTTGATTTGCTTCAGATGCACAAGGCTTAGAGGGTCTATACGACTGTATCATGCAGGCCAATGACATTGAACTTTGCAATCCATTGGATGCCTCTCTGGCCTCACAGGTTTAAGCCTTGAGGTTCGCAGCCCCAGGGGGTGTCTGTTTTTAGAACCCTGTTTTTATTTTTTATATCTTTTTTTCTTTAACCCCTTAACAACCGGCCGGCAGTTAAGAACCATGGAGCATTTTTTTTTTTTTTGCTCCAATGTATTCAGGACTGAATTCCATGACGTACAGAACCGTCATGGGTCCTTAACAGAAGTTTTCCCATGATGTTTCTGGCACGTCATGGGTCCTTAATCCGTTTGCGTCCAGTGACGTGCCAGGACCGTCACAGCTGTCTGGCACTTAAGGACCAGTGATGGTCCTGGCACGTCACATACTTTTTACTCACAGCGCTCCTGCAGGAGCATTGTGAGTAATAGCAGGGACTGAAATTGATTGCTCCAAGACTGGAGCAATCTCTTTCAGTCCCCTGTTTGACATGCCGGCACACGTCAAACTTTCCTATGTGGTCCTTAAAGGACCACACACCCTGGGACCGTTGGTCCTTAAGGGGTTTAAGTGTTAAGACCCTCCCATTTGTCTGCCTGGGCTCACATTACAGCCCCGGCATTGGCAGGTCTGCTCTCAGGGGAGCAGATCTCTTGATTGGTCACTATCCACAAGATATTTGCTTTTCAACCTATTGAGTGCCAGAGGGATGGCCAATGACTTGTAAAGCAGTGCGTTGGACACCCCTGACATTCAAAGGGTTAAGAGCCATAGATATAAAATCAAATATTGATCAGTTCTATTCAAACAAACTAGGGGTGCCCAGACTTTACCTATATGGGGTCTACTTTTTCTGTTATCACCCTAAAATGATCTACTACCTTACCAGCACGTCAATGGTCCATCACTATTACATTAAAGGGACAGTAATACTTAAATGTAGAATCAAATATGTTGTATCTTTATCTCTCTGAGTAAATGAAGGGAACTCTAAAAAGATGTTTTATTCAAATGTTATTATATCTCAAAGTTGAATTTTTTAGGTACAGTATCACAGTGGCCTGAAATTGTACAGTGGCGCTGTTGCTACACCATCCTATGGACAGCTCTGATAAGTTGACCAAAAATCTTTGTAGAATGTGCCACTGCAATTGCAGGCAACTCTGATACTGCACCGAAAAAAATTCAACTTTGAACTGTAATAAATTTTTAATAAAACATCTTTCTGCAGTGGGGGTACTCCTATTTTATTCAGGAGGATACACATTACTATATTATATATATATATATATATATATATTTATTTATTTTATTTTTTTTTTGTGGGGTTTTTTTTTTTTTTTTTTACATATTGAGTATTATTATCCATTTTACACAACATATGTACACTGATATTGACATCAATACAAAATAACATTGGACCAAGAGACACGCACAATATTGTACAAAAAATACAAAGCAAGTAATTCTGGGGCGAACCAGCGGTTCCATGTGGAACAAATAAAATACACCAGAGTAAGTGGCGTTTTATTGAAATCTTTCCGTTCCACTCAAAATGTCACATTTGAACTGGGGCCCAGAATAGACTCCCAGCCCAGGGACTGCTTCTGCCTGTAACAGGGCCTTGCTGTTATGACTCAGTGGAGACCAGGCTAACTTCATGTGTAACAAAAGGAGTAGAGTTTAACCCACTGAGTGCCATGCAATGCATTGGGTACCTCTCTGGCACTCAAAGGGTTAAGAAATTGGTGAGCACTGGCACATTATAGATCGTATATCCAAATAAGGAGGAACAAAAAGATGTTAGAAATATATTAGGAATCTGGAGAGGAAAGTGTAGGTATGTGAAACTATAAGTAATAATATTTACAGAATGAAATTGTTCTCTACATATACAGAGTGAGAGCAATAGCTATTGTTAACCCTTTGAGTGAAAGAGAGGTATCCAAAGCATTGAATTGCAATGTGTTCGGTACCCCTCTGGTATACAAAGGGATAATACAGAAACCAGGACTATTGCCAATTAGTAAGAGCTATTGCTCTCACTCTGTATATGCACAGAACAATTTCTTTCTATAAATATTATTACATAATAGTTCCACATACTTATACTTTACTCTCCAAACGCCTAATATATTTTTAATACCCTTTTTCCCTCAGTATTTACAGGTCTATAAGATGCCAGCACTGACATATATCTTAGTAACACTTAAAATGTAAAAAAAAAAATATTGTAGAGTTTACTATCTTGAATAAAACAAGGGTACTCCCAGTGCTAAGAAGAGTTTTATTTAAAAGCTACTGCAGCTTAAACTTGAATTGTTTAGGTGCAATATCTCAAAGGACTAAAATACTACAGTGGCACTGTTGCTACACCATCCTATGGAGGTTTATGGACAGCTGGGAGTGTGTGTGTGTGTGGGGGTGGTTGGATTGGACTTTGTTTCATATGGTGGTTGGGGGGGCTCCGCCAGGTACTGGGTGCTTTGCAGAAGGGGGTGGTTCTACTGCTTCTCTGGCAAATAGGGCGCTTGGCTCCTGGCAGCACATTTTGTGGGGGTTAGGAAGGTCAAGCTTTGGCAGGTGCAATAGCTGCTTGGGAAACTTAATTTTGCTTATTGAAACATGATCATAGCAAGGATTTTTAATCACTGGTTGGCTCATCTGATTATGGGGGCTTCATGTCCTCACCATTTTGTGCAGCTCACAGAGGAGCTTCAGATGGACCTCATGGTGTGTGTGCATTTTATCTGGTGAAATACAATGACCGTTCAGTGTGGTAGTATCCCATGGCTTTCAATCAGGACATGGGACATTATACAAATGTGGCTGGACTGTGGGCTTTTGGGCCATTCTGGATCCTGATTGGTGAGCAGGTCGTTGGCCTGGCTGGTGGATAGAGGAGAGACTCACATCGAATTTGGTGTTTTTGGAGGTGTTCCCAATTATGGTGGTGGTGAAATTGTGGGGGGAGTTGTTGCAGAATAGGAGAGTGTGTTTTACTCTGACAATATGAGGGTAATTCAGATGAATAACCGCAAGATGGCTTCATCACCACCAGTGTTGCACTTGCTCTGGTATCTGGTGCTGACTTGTTTGCGGGTTAATCCATCATTTAGAGCTTTGAATGTGCTGGGGATGGAGAATGTTGCCATGTTTTCAGATGGCGACTTTTCGGGAGGCATGGCCATGGGTGAAGCTGGTGGGAGAGGAGTGTCCGGCGTTCCTGCGGGACTTTGGCCGGGAATGATCGCTGATTGGGTGAAGAGGTCAGTTGCCCAGCCACATAGGCGTAGTACAGATGTGGGTTGAGTGGTCCCAGTTTGCCGCCATGGCAGGGGGTGGTGTGGATGATGAAAGTCTGCTGAATTGGTGTTGTGGCTGTTGCTGTCTTGGTATGAGAGGGGGCTGTTGCCATCGGCCATATCCGCGAGACTCGCTGGATTGCTCTTTGGTTTTAAACTTTTGGATGTAAGGGATGTGACTACGAATTTTGTGGTGAGGATGGCGTTGAAAGGGATGCGGAAGGGTGCTGTGCACCAGGATGGCAGGCAACCAGTTTCCTTATTGCCTTTGCACCACTTGATGCTGGTTCTGCCCCATATGTGCTCTTCAACTTTTGAGAAGTGTTTGTTTCAAGTGGCGTTTAGCTTGGCTTTCTTTGGTGCATTGTGGATAGGAGAACTTGTCACCCAGAGCCTGGGTATAGCCGGGTGGTATGTTATGGCAGGATGTGGTTATAAGGGATAGGGAGATGAGCTTCAAGATAGCATGGTCTAAAATAGACGACTTTGAGCATGGGGTCTGGGTTACACTGTTTGCTGTTCCGTCTCTGTCCTTTTGTCAGGTGACACTGATGAGGGAATTCTTGGGTGTGAGGCTGCCGGGAGATGGTGTCATGGGGATGGCCTGCCCTTCATCCATTATCAATTTGTTAAGCTCTTTCGCAGGGGCTTGTTGCAGTTGTGTATTCCCATGGGGAAATTTGGGGGTCATTCCTTCTGGATCGGGGCAGCAACGGAAGCAGTTAGGCTGGGGCTGCCATGAGAGGTTGTTCGGAAGATTGGTATGTGGGATTCGGAGAGCTTTCGCCTATATGCAAGGCCAGATAGGGTCCTGTAGAGGGTAAGGATAGTGTGTGTGCTGGGTTTGCTGAAGTTTATTTTCCTTGTTTCGGGTACCTCCCCTGTGCAGGCTTGGATAATTGGGCATTCCTATGTGTTTTGGACAAGACGGCTGGCCTTGGTGTGTAGGATTGGACTTCAGCTTGGTTTCAAAACCGTTCAGGTTCAGGTATCCTGTTTGGGTTTGTCGAATTAAATAATTCCAGTTTCTTCAGGATGTAGTTCATTTTGTGGAGTTGTTGGGGAGGGGGCCTCACATTTTGGTTATTCATTTAGGGGGGGCGGAGGAATGATTTGGGGACCTTGTGTATTCTTGGTAAAGCGTATTCAGCAAGACATGCATAGATTGCTGTTGCTCTTCCATGACTTGATACTGGTATGGTCAGAAGTAGTTTCTAGATGCACGTGGAGGTGGGTACAAGTTCCAAAAGCTCTCGACAAGTGCAATATCTGTTTGAATAGGAGGATTTCAAAGTTTGTTCTGGACTCAGGGGGTGGCTCTCAGGCATCAGAGTTTTGAGGCGAATGAACACCAACTTCTGCTGGATGATGGTATGCATCCTACTGATCTTGGCCTGGATTTATTTAATTTGGAAGTTATGGTGGTATTGAAGAGGCCTTAAGGCTGGTTGGTTGGAGGAGAAGGTTGAACCTGTTGCCTAAGGCTTTAGTCAGCAGGCCCTTGTAGCGGCAGGGTTATAAAATTATTTGGGGCGTGTTTAAATAATTTTAAATAATAACTGGTCCTTAGTGAGTAACCTTAACGAAGTTTGCCCTGGACTGATGTCGCGGGTCGGTAACAAGCAAAGTAATTGGTTACTTCTGTTTGGGATATTGTTAATTGGTGGTAAACTTAAATCACGACCCTGTTCAATTCTGGCCATGCTAAGGGTGTTGAGATTGGGATAAGTTACGATATTCAATTATATCCAATGGTATATATAATTTTTAATTATGGTAATAAAGGTTGGTCTGTTCAATCCACATATGGTGTGATATCCCTCATTTATACCAGATGCCTTTTATGTGAGTTAAAAGCACATTTAAATTAATGGGGGATTTGGGAACTTATGTATTTTATGGTGCATTGTGTTTGCCACAGAACTGTTCCATTTTTTGACTTGGTGCTTATGGTTTTTGGGGGTCTATGGATAAAGGTCATATTTTAGTGTTTTGTAAATATTTCTGCTTTTCGCATGACTATTAGTATTTAATCCTTATGGGTTTATTATTTAACACATTGGATGCTAGAGACTCAAAGCATTACTTTAAAATGTGAGCCTGTAAGACCATGGATATTTGCATGTGACTATATTGATCATTTAAACCAATACAGAGGTTTTACACAGAAGGACCTGCAGACAGCAATAGATGGCATTAACCCTTTGAATGCCAGAGAGGTATACAAGGTATTGCACTCAAAGGATTAAAATTGTCACTGACCTAAGCTTTTCTAACTGATTTTCTAATAGAACTGTCTCTGAGTGTTTTTACAATAACCAACAATAAAAAACAAAAGCATCATGTAAAAAACAAAATGATCATGGAAAAATATTTAAAACTAAATAACTGCCAGATCTTCAGGTCCTGATGTCCCGTTTTCCATTCTAATGGACTGCTAGTCATATTCGGTATTTAGGTGTTGTCCTGTCTTTTGATATGTTGGATCTTGTTAAACGTAACTTTACATCTCTCATGGCTTCCTTACAGACTGATTTTCGGAGGTGGCACTCCTTATATATGTCTTGATAGGGCAGAATCCAGGCTGTGAAAATAGTTGCCCTCGCGAAAATCTTATCTTTGCTTCAAACTATACCCTTAGATATTCGTAAGAATATTGTGATCCAGTTTCAGTCTCGGATACTGTCCTATATCTGGTTTTATAAACTCCCCCCACTTTCTAGATGTTTGCTGTTCAGGGTTCCATCAGAGGGGGGCCTGGGTGTCCCTGATGTTAACTCATATTACAAGGCGTGTCACCTAGGTTTGATTCTTACCTGTTCGCATCCGGAGTATGGGCGAGCAGGGTGGGTGGAAATCCTAGAAGCCTCATTTTCGGGGGTGGCAGTACGACAGTTGAGTTGGAGCAAAATATCCGATATACCCGCCACATGTAGGAAACATCCTTTTTTAGGTCACATGTTAACTATATGGAACTCTCTAAATGCAAATTATGGGTGGGCTCCTTTCCCCTCCCCTCTTATGTCCCTGATAGGAAACCCTAGCTTTCCTCCTGGCATACCTGTGCTTGGGTTCCACTCTTGGCTGGCGTATGAGATCTCTAAAGGCTCTGACTGGTGGCGTTTCACCCAACCTCACAGCTTTCTACACCACAAGTTTACCAGATTCTTTGTATCAGACTATCTAACCCACTTTGAATCTTGTCTAAGTAAGAATAACTTTCTTTCCAAGCTACACGTTCTGCCATGCGTTGGAGTTTTCAGGACGCGTGGGAGAGGGAATTAGGTATGGGTATCATGGAGGGGGAATGGAGGGGGATCTTTTCTATGGCTCTCAGACATATGTCCAGCTCCCAAATGAGGGAAACTAATTACAAATTGCTGACAAGGTTGTACCTCACCCCTATCCGATTAACGAGGATTTTCCCTTCTGTGTCCGAGGAGTGCTGGAGGTGTCATGAGGGTTCATACCTCCACTTATGGTGGGAATGCTCATTACTCAGGGACTTCTGGAGGGCAGTTCTCCGAGACCTGGAGATCCTGTTTGGACCTCTTACATTGGACGTCTGAATCACCACCCACACACGGGGAGTGGAAAAATAAATTAAAAACATTGTTTGAACTGGAGACACTACATGCCCGTATATATTGGGTAGCCTAGAGGAATTTGCAGAATCCTGGAGCAAGTGGTTCACTTTCTTTGGGATGACTAGGGACCACTGAGGGGTACTCCCTTTTCCTTATTCTACTGTGGTGACCAGTTTAGTGGCTGGTATGCGATGGCTGACCTCTGGGACCTATATCCTAGTAGCGGTGTTACAAAATCCCTTCTTGTAACCTGACATGCACTGATACCCCTTCCCTTCTTTGGACCCTTTTTTTCCCCCTTCTTTCCTTTTATCTTCTTCTTACTTAAAACTGCCTACCTTTCATTTCTTCTATTCTATCTCCTACTAGCTACAATTCATATGGCACACTTCCTGGTGCACGTATTCTTCCTAAAATTGTTATGTTTTTTGAGATTCTTACCTAATTGTTAGGTATTACATTGTGTATGTTTTCATTGATGCTGTATCATTTCACTGCAATTTCTTTATCTGTGAACCCAATTGGGTAAATGAATCCCAAGGGTACCTCATGCCGGTATATATGAAACTCTTAATAAAGCTTCTTTTAAAAAATAAATAAATAAATAACTGCCATGTTCTTTGCTACACACTTGTGGAGGCATCTTTTGATTTGATTACAGTAGTTAATCTGTTTGGATTTTGCAATTTTACCATGGTTGCAGAATAGTTCAAACTCAATCAAATTGCAATGGCATCTCCTGTGCGTAGCATCCTTAAGTCACTCCACAGTTTTTCTGCAGGAATGAGGTCCAAGCTCTGACTAGACCATTCCAGCACATTGATCTTCCTTTCGGTAAGCCATTGCTTTTTTGATTTGGCAGTGTGAAAGGTGAAATTTTTGTTTAACTTCAGCTTTCCTGCAGATTTGTATTCCTTTCCCGTCTATCATGGCCAGAGCCCCTGTCCCTGCTGAAGGCAAGCATCCCCACCACTGTGCTTGCCAGTAGCTATTGTGTTCTTTCAGTGATGCGCAGTGCTGGCTTTGCATCAAACATATGTTTTGGAATCAAGGACAAAAAAGTCTACTTTGGCCTCATTGGAACACATTTTCTCACATGGTTTTGGGAGTTTGTGTCTTCTTGCAAATTTTATAATGGCTTGGGTGTTTTTTGTGAGAAATAGTCTTCATTGTTTCATATATGTAATGTCTGTTACATTCTTTTATATCCCTGTCTTTATCTGTACCTTTCAACTATAACATCCCATAATTCATTAGTTAGTTCCTTGTGGACCATGGCTAAACTATCTCTGAAGTATGCAACCTAGAAACATTCAAGGAAATCCTACAGGAACAGCTTACTGTATTTAGGGCTAATCACAATCACTTCAACTGATGTCAGAAGGAAATTACCTTTGTACATAATTTGGAATCTGATTGGTTACATCAGAACATAGTTTTAATTATTTTTCCAAGGCATGATCCATTTGGTTTTCACTAAAATAATGTTAGTTACAATATCTTATTAATGATTAAAAAGGTCTGACATGATATGTCTTACTTTCAGCCTTTACCTCAAAAAAAAAAAAAAAAAAAAAAAAAAAAAAAAAAAAGCTGCAGTTTCAATAAGGGGCGGGTAGATTTTTGATATCCACTGTATGTATGGTATAAACAAGGGACTTTCAACCCTGCGTTCAAGCTCCCCCCACCTCCAACAAAGCATGTTTTTATGATCTCCTTAATTTAACATATGTGAACTGAGGCAGATTCTTCAGTGTGACTGAGCCACTGATTGATTCTCCTGTGTTCATGTAAATAGATCCCAAAAACCCACACTGGTGGGATTAAGCTTGTGAACAAGTTTGAGCTCCCCTAGTTTAAACAAATAATCAGATTAACTGATTAAAAACACTTTCTAGAATTGATAACTTGGTCATTTATGGTATACGTCAATATGCAATTGAACGGCCAAGATTGTCACTGTTGTGGATTAAGGCAGAATTATTTGAATAGGTGAATGTATATGAATTGGAACTATCCAGGTTCAGCATCTTAAAAATGTATACTAACTACTGCTGTGAACTATGTAAAAGAAGACACATTGTTCATTGCTCATCTGCACATGTGTGCTCCCATCAATGCACTCAATGTCCAGATTTGTCCCACCAGTCAAATTCAGATGGAAATGGGGCAGGTGACATTGATGTTGCTGATAGGAAAATGCTTTTTTTTTATATAAAATTTGTACATATTTTAAGTTGCAATATCAATATCATTGCAATGTCATGGGATTAAAAAAATGTAAACTGTCTTCCCTGGTAACTTCACTCTGTTTAAC
Source organism: Rhinophrynus dorsalis (assembly GCA_037306005.1). NCBI lineage: Eukaryota > Metazoa > Chordata > Amphibia > Anura > Rhinophrynidae > Rhinophrynus > Rhinophrynus dorsalis. The sequence goes on along the minus strand of CM074721.1, from coordinate 374,964,198 downwards.
ATGGTCATGGTGCTTGGTGCACACCGCTGCATGGGAGAGATTGGTGCAATATTGGGTTTGGTAGTGCCTCTACCAGACTGAGACCTGCCCATGGACAGGGTAAATACAACCAGGGATCACACTTGCACAAAAGACATAACAATAAAAAAAATATCCTATGTAACATGAGAAAACAGAGTAATGTATGTACACCAATTAAACTATTACAATAATGAGAAAAGAAAACAAATGGAGAGTCCCATCTAATACATTTTCCCACCTAACGGTACCCTTTGTGTCCTCCCAGTTGGTGCACTGGTAGGGCCCTTGCTGACATGGGGTAGTGCTACTAAATAGTGTGGTAAATCCTAAAGTGTACCTGCTATTGATGTATAGGGCTTGATCTCTCTTTCATTAGTAAGCATACTTGATCCTACAGGGCATGGTCTCCAAAGCCTCATCCTCCTCACTTCCAGTGTTGGACCCTGATAGGGCCAAGATCCCAATGAAGTCCTTCTTGGCAGAAAATCTGGCTCTTGTGTCCTGCACATGAAAACTGGAATGCCCTACACTCCCTGAGGGACACAGGACACCTAATCCTATCTAGCTTCAGGTGGGACAATAGCCCTAATGAGACTTGCTCACTAATACCTAGAAGTCCTATCCAGTACTTAGCATACAATCTAGCCCTAACCACTACTCTAATTGGCCATATTAAATGATGCCTTTAATGATAATATGGCTCTCCAGCCATCAGTTAAAAATAAGGGCTAAGCAATGATCTGGTTCTCCAGCCACAGATAATAATGGGATCTGGCAATAAAAATGTGGCAGTCAGCTACTAGCATAAAAGAGAAAGGCTCTTAAATAGTACCATTAGGTACACTGCAGCCACTTGTAGCAGAAAGGGGGCTTAGGATAAAAATATGGCTATCCATCAATTTACCACAAAAGCACTTGCAAGAATACAGTGAATTTCTAGTCACTAAAATACAAGGGGAAAAATAATAATGAGTCTGTAAGCCACTATTTGTTTAGAAGCAACATTTTTAACACATAAAAATGGGACATTACAGTTAATGAAAAAGAATTCAGAAAAATAAGGATGTTCGCAGAGAATTTGCTTGGTTCCCAAAAGATCCAGGGCTTAGACCAACGTAATGTTTTACTAGTGTACAACACAGGCCAATGCACCATTAATAATAATAATGAGATTAGCACATATCTGTGACTGTTCATGGTCTGACCCAGAGACTCAGCTTTTTGATCCAGATCTCAGGATCTTAAGGGAAGGGCCAAATTCTCTGGGTGAGAGTATAATTTTCCCTACTTCATCATCTGCACAAATTAACTACTTCTTCAGTTTCTTAATTGGTGCAATTTCTACTCAAAAGGTAAAGGAAGAAATCATTTTTGTCTTGTGTGTGTAGTAAAATCTTTAAAGGCTCTTTCAATACAGGCAACAGTAGCAACCTCCCGCTATATAGTTCTGTAACCTGTGTTGTAAACTCTGTATTCCACTACTGATTCGGAAGTTGCATCTGACAGCCAGCCCACTTGAGCACCAGCCAAGTATTATTTGCTGGTGCTCACATGAGTTGGCCAATCATAGCAAACTCCAACATCAACTTGTGGGAAAGATCTATGGGAGACCCTGAGGCCACCATGCAGACCCTCTTTGCGGTGTTTCTGTGTTAAAGGGATAGTAATAGTTAAAATGTAAAAAAAAAAATATGTTGTAGGGTTTATCCCCCTGAGTAAAACAAGAGTACTCCCACTACTGAAAGGTGTTTCATTCAAAAGTTATTGATTTTCATAGTTGAATTTTTAGGTGCAATATCACAGTAGCCTGAAATTGTACAGTGGTGCTGTTGCTACATGATCCTATGGACAGCTCTGGTCCCGGGACCATAAATCTCCATAGGATGGTGTAGAAACAGCGCCACTGTACAATTTCAGGCCACTGTAATATTGCACCTAAAAAATTCAACTTTGAAAATTAATAAACTTTTGAATGAAACACCTTTCAGCAGTGGGAGTACTCTTGTTTTACTCATGGGGATAAACCCTACAGCATATATTGTTTTACATTTTAATTATTACTATCCCTTTAACACAGTAAAATTACTGCATCCTGGTCTTTGGTCAGGTGCAGTCATACAAGGATATAATTGCCCATATGGAAGGATCCATAGTCCATAGTCACAGTAGGCAACACCACCAATGTAGTGGAGCTGTGTTGATATCACCCTTATGAAAGGGCCTTAGGGCTCTTACATTTAGTTGACTTTTGCAGCATAACTTTTTCATAGCAACTGAAAATGTTGGTGTCTTTTTAGTGCAACAGTGTAACAAGGGTTTCCCAGCATCCCATTCTTTCAATATAAACAGAAGTGACAAAGTTATAGTGGAAATGCAGCTACAAGCCACAGCTGTGCGATTTAAATGTCATTAGATTGAACACAATACTACACATTTTCAGCTGTGTTATGGCACTGTTTTAGTTAAGTTACAGCATGCTGCATCTCACATACAATGTGACTGTCACCCATGTGGAATATTCCATAAGATACAATCAGTTGAATGTATAAATGCCCCAGAGCATCTCCACTGACAGTCTCTAACGCCAGTGGCTGCACTCAGATGCATGCACTACAGAGTCTGATTGTGGCATTGTGTACCAGACAACACCCTCCACTGTTGAGAAGATCTAAATTCCAGCAACCTCATAAAGCCTGTCCCATATCATGCCCAGAAAAATGGCATAAAGTTACATAATTTCCTCTGCTCCTAATATATGGTGTTAAATGAGGCACAGAGGAAAAGAGCAAAACCCAAAACCCCCAGATACTGACTCATTGTCTTCCCATTGGAACATTCTGTTAAGTGAAGAAGTTTTGGCATAAATAGCTTAGAAAACTGCAGTTAGGCATATGCAGGGCTATGAAATCAATCGTAGCACCTGTTTTTCCCTACAGAAGCTTATTCTTACACTAACTATGCAGGTTTCATGCATTGCTGTCTCAGACAATGTTACCAGCGTGAAAGGAACTTAAAATAGAGTATTAACCATTTGAGTGCCAGTGGTATTCAACAGCACTCAAAGATTTAAAGCCACTTTTGAAACTGGGTGAAGCACCTCTTGGTTATAGGGTTATAGCAAGCAGAGGCATATCACCTACAATCAACATTCTGGTGACAAAAGAGTTAATATTTGAAAGCTCCTAGATAAGCACATGTTCCCAGGTATGGATTAGCAGCATTACATTACCCAAGATGGAAATAAAACTCAAATCTTTAAAGGTGCAGTGCCTCCTGGAAATTCAGATAAGTGCTGTAGCATGTTAAGAGGGGTAGATTAAAATGGGTGAGGGGCTATTTGCCCCTGAAGCCAATTAAGATGGCAGGTCTGCCTTCTTCTTTTTATGTGCTGGGCTGACGTCACTGAACTCTCACTTGGTGGTAGCCAGTCACCTGGAGGAGAGAGGGTGGTTCCAGGGTGGGGGTTGGAAAGAGGGAGGGGAGGAAGTTTTGCTAATAAAAGCTGGCGGTGTCCAAATAGGTTTTAATAACCTTTTTTTCTTTTTAGGTGCAGAGAAAAAACTGAAGAAGGGATGAAGAAATCCAGAAGGAATGCTGGCCTCCACACCACTTCAGGGACAACCAGATGGACCTGAGGCAAGCAGCAGAGACGCCACACTGGTCTATAGGAGCCAGGAGATCTACAAAATCACAGGAAGTACTGGTTGTTAGCCCCCGTGGTCTTCCCTTTCTTTCCCATTTTGATAGTCTGCCTTCTTTCTCTTTTCTTCCCCTTCATTCTTCTCATTCTGTTATTCCTTCAGCTCTACTACCCACTTTGTCTGAGCCCTGGATGGTGGAGAGTCCATCACTCCAAGCACCATCTGTGTCTGTCACTTTCCTTCATGTGGTGCACTCTGCCCAAATGTTTTCCCCTGCCGCATTGCTGAGACCCCTGGCCGGACTTGAACAGTATGTGGAGGCTCTGGTTTTGCCTTCCATCTTTTTGAGACCAGCTGGGCTGAAGGCATTCACCCCCCATTTGGCTGCCCACTCCAGTCCAGGCTTATGTCTCCAAGGCCCAATTTTTACCTTGGTTGATGAGCACCTCCCTGGTGCATTGCGGTCTTTACCCTGCCAGATATGAGACCCACATGTTCTCAGCATCACCTCATGGATACACTTTGGCATCAGTGTGTTAAGGTTCCCCTTAAGCAGACTATGAAAACTTGCCATTCTTAACCCTAGGGAATGAGCATGTGTGGAGGGGAGAGCAGGAGTCCCATGGCCAGAGCTATTTGGCTCCTGACCAGATAATGGAGAGCACCTGGACTTAGCAGCGGGGGGATGGGGGTAGACCACAAGTGTCCCATGGTTGTGTGGGGGTTGCAGTCTCCAACCCCAGAGCAGTACAGGTCTTGTGGATTAGGGAGGCCAGACAGCCATGGACCTGCAAGTATTGCTGCAGTCAACACTGCAGGGTCTGGCCTCTACCCAACTAAAGAAACCGCACCAGGCAGTAGCGGCCCCATCAGGCAAGGTCAAGTGGCTAGGCAGTCTCCACCAGCACAGTCCTTGGACCCCATATGCTCACAAATCCATGGCCGGTGAGGGGGATGGGGAAACAGAGGGATTGGGGGATTTCAGGTGAGCGTGAACTTTCAATTGAGGAAAGTGTTGCTACTGAGGACAGGGAGAGTGGGAAGTCTGGGGAGTCAGATGACTGACTCAGACACTGGGTCTACGAATTCTAATTCGAATTCTGACTCAAACTACAGAAATAAAGTTGTATATTTAGTTAAAAATATATCTTAAATGACTAGGGAGCAGATCATCAAAAAAGAGGAGGCAGGGAAGGTAAGGATGGGGAATCGCATGAAGTTGGTTGGGGCAGTATTGTCCCCCCCCCCTTTTGATCATATACTGAGTAAAGTTTGAAGGCAAATTTTTTTTAGAGGTCAGGCAAATACATCTTTTTAGGTACAGTGCAAGCGTGATCAGTGATTTGCCTATAATGATGGAGTCTTTAAAAGGGGTTTTGCTTGCTGTTTTTGTCATACATGCTTGAAATATGGTGGGGCATGTGGCTGTAAATTGTACCAAGAATCAGCCCCTGGAAGGAGGGAGTAATGCCTTTCAAGATGCAGCTGTTAAAAGTCCCGTTGCCCACACTAGTAAGGAGGCTAAGTGAGGTACTTCAGAGTTATCCACTGTGAGTTTTTGTTACAAGGTTTTAAGTTTGGTTTTAAAGTTCTTGTTACAGGTAAGGTTTGTCAGGGTGGTGGGCGGTACAATTTTAAATCAGTCCAAATGTATCCAGAAGTGCTGAATGGGTAGTTGCAGAAGGTGTTAGAGGTGGGCAAGATGGCAGACCTCTTCAAGGAACCCCCAATAGATTTGGTGGTTTTCCCATTGGGGTGGTCCCTAAGAATTAGCTGGGGAAGTTTAGAATGATTCAACACCTATAATACCCTGAGGGAAGGTAAGTCAATGATGCTCTAGGTACGGAGTTATGTTCAGTACAATACCAGTTCTTTGACCAAACCCTCCAGCTGGTTAAGGTGAGGTGCAGGCTCTAGGGCCCTGATGGAGAAATTGGATATTGAATCAACTCCCATTGCATCCCGATAGTTTTCACTGGATGGGTTGCTATTTTCAAGGAAGATTTTATGTGGTTAAATGTCTGCCCTTGTGTTGTGCTATTTCTTGTACTTACTTTGAAATATTTAGCTCCTTTTTGCATTGGGCAGTAGTAGGTAGAGTGGGTCATAGAGCAGCAGAGCATTATGTGGATGACTTCCGGTTCCCAGGCTGTGATGGTAGAGTGCCAACTCACCCTCTGCCACTGAAAGCTCTGCAAAAGGCTAACCTGACAGTTTGCAGGTTTTTGCCTTCTGGTCGGTCGTGAACCATAATAAGATTTCAAGAAATACAGAGGGAGTGTATAGGGGAGATGGTGTACACCTGAGTGAGTAAGGGTTATCATTACTTAATGGCACACTAGGTGTACTCTTACGGGGTTGTATGCAGTCAGAGTTAAAGGGTGGGGGAGTAAAGGCTACACCTCTTCAGGTGGCAGCATGTGGATTGCCCAGGCACTTCAGTGAGGTTTAGCAGATTACAGCATCAAGGTGGGCCTGGCTGACAGGGAGCCGGATTCCACCCACGAAGATTAGGGTTCTCAGAGAGCAAGGCGGGGCTTGGCTGCACTGTAAGTCCTGCCTAGTATAGCAGGCCAATATCAATGGAGTAGCTGAGGTAAAGGGGAGGGCCTGGTGAGATGGTGTTGCAGACTAGCATCCACTGGCCCTCATGGTCAGAGAAGGAACTGTGCCATTGCAGAGGTCTAGGGTAGGCACCGATGCTTGATAATTCCCTACATACCTTGGATATCATGAAACTGGGCTTGGGCCCATACTGCAATGGAAAACATAGCCAGGTGCCCAGGCACAGGGCTTTGTTTTGCTATGGGCCCGGCGAGCCCACATTAGGGGGAGAGGGGCCTCCAAGCGTAAATAGATGAAATCCAATATTTATAAAGCTGTGACATCTATATTTTTCCACCTTAATCTGTCTTGTATCTTTATTCGCTTTTACGCTTTGGTTACAAGTTATTGTGTTGTTTTGCATGTGGGGGTTGTTGGGTTATCGGTAAAGAAAAGGTGGATGTGATGCCTTACCATCTTAATGAGATCTCTGTTACTATTTCTGTACTCAGATATCTTATTCACACAGATAGCATAAACCTGTTTAACAAGCTTCTTATGTTGCTGTAGCAATGGGAAAAAAATCTTTGTTCTAAGTTTCTTCTGCTCTGACAATGACAGATGCTCCAATCCTACCCACCCCTCTCAGCTCATGTTGTTCTAGAAGTTTCCTTCAGTGGGTGGGTTTTGTTCATCTGAGGGAGACTTAAAGGGATAGTAATGTCTATATTAAACGTTATCTCCAAGTCTTCTATAAGGTTTTTATAATATATGTCACTGTTTAATTGCTTACATGTTTGTATTTCATAAGATATTAACTCATTGAGTACTAGCAGGGTGCACAACACATTGCAGAGCAATAAACAGAAATAAATAAAGCTACATTTTGCTGTTGAGTTAAATAGAGATGTCTACATAACATATATTTAATTTTGAAAGCACTTTTAAAACAACATTTCAAAGTAACAGTTCCACTTAAAATATGTTAAAATATTAGTATTTCTTCCATGAGGTGCAGCTGGATTGCCCATAATTGCTCCTCTAGTTCATAAAGCCATCCTGATTTATCTACTAAAGAAACATACCTCCTAATATTTGAAATGGCCACAGAGGGACATACTTGTTTAGGTGGTGTTGCTGGGGGCTTAGCTGGTGGGCGGGGTATTGCTGAGAAATGTTAGGTTATTTCATAACCTAGTGACACCTCTTCATACCTCTCAAGTATCCCTCTTTAGGAGGGACAGTCCTTCTTTTAGACCCAAATCCATTTATCCCTCTTTTCCACCCTGATGTCCCTCTTTTTAGGAAATGTATGAATATAAGTGTATCATTCTACTCTACAGTAATAAAACTCACATTAATGTCTGTTTAAATGTCAGTATATGTGTTTATAAATTAGTCTGTGTAAATAAAATACTATGGTCTTGTTATAAGTCATTTATTAGGTTACACAAGGAGGTGTCAATAGGTCATGAAATAGTCTAAAAATTATTGATAATGCCCCAGCAACACCCCCTAAGATATGTGTCCCTCTTTGGCAGTTTGAAGTGTTGGGGGGTATGCCTCTTTATGTAATTGAATAAATGATTTATAGGAAGATTAACATTTTATTTACACAGACTAATTTATAAGCACATATACTGAAGTTTATACAAGCATTAATGTGAGTTTTATTGCTGTAAAGCAGCACACCACACAGTCTGATAAACTAAACACAGGAACACAGAGGGATCTGGGTCAGAAAAAGAGATGGTCCTTCCTAAAGAGGGACACTTTGGACTATGGAGAAATTAAGTAAAATCCTAGAGCAAACCAACTAAACTATGGGGGAGAAATAAATATCCTGAGAAGAGCAGTTGATTAAAATCAGGATTTTAACCCAGGAATGCTAGAGAGGTCTCCAATGTATTGCTTCTCTAGAATTCAAGGGGTTAAAACTCCATGTAAATTAACAAAAAAAAATCAATTTGTCCCCTCTGGTGCAGCTGGTTTACTCCAGAATTGTTTACGTCCTCAGATGTCTTAAAAGTCTCATTGGGTCTCAAGAACACATTGCAATCATATGAAGTAGTATTCATCTCATTGTTATAATACATTCATGCAGATTAATCTACAAGCAATTAATTAAATCAAGCTTTCATACATGAGGAAAAAAAATGTTCATTCTGCCATATTACACAGCTTTATATTAAAACCACAAGACCAAGGAATGTACTTAAGTACTGGAAATAAACAATTCAGTGCCAAGAACTGAACCAGAGAACTTCAATGTCTCGAAGACTGTCAAGTTATTTCTAAAATATTAATTAACTAGTTGAACAGCCCGTTACACGGGCTACAGTGCCTCTGGCAGCCGGTCGCGGGGCAGTCACACGCAGTGGATACTGCCCACGCCTCGGCTGATACAGAGCTGGACGCTCCTTCGGAGCGCCCAGCTCTGTATCAGCCGTGGCGCGAGCAGTCTCTACTGCGCATGACTGCCGCACGCGCAGCAGTGTCTACTGCGCATGTCGGGCGTTACACACAACTTAGCGAATTATTATATAGGATGATTATGAAAATACATATCAGCAATAAACACTCTGCCAAGTAGTTATTTCCACAACATCTCTTAAAAGGATAGTAATGTTTCACAAAATAAGCAGCTTTGATTAATATTCATAGTATTTGGGCCATGGTGAGTGTTATTTCATTACTGTCAGAGTTGTAGTTCAAGAGCAATTGAATGATAAAGTATCCCCCTCCCGCCCCTTTACTGATGTAAAACTGCTCACCTCAGAGCAGCAAGGGGGTGGGACAGTGAGTGACAATCTTTAGTGAGCATAAGGAAAAACCTGCCCTCCTTAATCAAGTGGGCAGGTTTTTCCTTATGCTGACAGCATGAAGATTGTCCATTACTGCGAGCAGTCTGGTCTGTAACCAGATTCCACATCTGAGGGGAGGTGGCTTTCACTAGGTAAAAGGGGCAGGAGGGTGACACTTTATCATTCAATTACAACTCTGACAGTATTGTAATAATACTCTCTTTGGTCCAAATACTATGAAGATTAATTGGAGCTGCTTTTTTTTGTGAAACATTACTATCCCTTTAACAGCACATCCCCTTAATGCATATGGGATAATCAGATATATTTGCCGTCATTGAAATGGGATATTTGTATACTTTGTTCTCATCTTTGCTGGCCACACCCACAATCTGAATTATGGATGTGGACAAAGCAATCTCAATGTCTCTGCACCAGTTGTATACCCTTTTGCAGAATATTAATTAATCCCTGGGATGCTAGAGAGATCTCCAATGCTTTAAAGCTTTTTTGTCCTTACTTGTTATAGGCCAAGGGTATTTTCTGTGCCAAATGTGACTGGGGTCATATGAATAGTGAAGGTGTGGTCATGGGCAGACCTAAGGTCACCTAGAGAACCTTTTCTAGAGGCACCTGGGAAATCTGGCCCTGGAGAAACCTTACAGCAGTATGGAAAATTACACTAGCAGAATGAAGAGTCAGAAAGGGGGTTTATAGGACCAAACCTGCAGGTCAGCCACCCACCCAGCAGACACAGTCTTCAGCAGGAAAGCTACATTAAAAGTCAAGAACTGAATGGAAACGGAATAGAAAGACTCAAAAGGAATCTTCTGAAGTACTTCCAGGGCCAAGTCCAAGTCCCACGGATGAGTGGGATTCTGAAAGACTGGGTAGGCATGAACCACTCCTTTCACAAAGGTTTGCACATCCAGCACCTCTGAAAAAGCACAGACAGAGTAGAAATATGATACTTTGACTATGTCCTTTCTAAATCTCATAAAGAAGAAAATCTAAAGGAGCTGGAAAACAAAAGGGGCACGGTTGTGACCTCTGGTCTTCACATCACTTGTAAAACAAGGACCATACCTTATGATAGGCCTTGGATAAAAAACAATTTTGGGCATTCCTCATAGTAAAGATGACAGAGAAACCTTTTTCTCAAAATGGGGGCTATACAAGCTAAGCTGTCAACTCCAACTTCTCCAGCTATGGGTAACACAGAGGACCCAGAGTCAGGCGGTCCGGAAGCAGCAGAAGACAAATCAGCGAGACAATTGATAGATTCAGAAGATCTGAGGACCCCTCTTGGCAAGACCAATTAGGAGTGATCACGATTACATAAAGCCGCTTCATTCTGGCCTTCCTTAACACCCTGGGATCAGTGGAAAAGGAGGAAACACATACACTAGAGGAAAATGCCATTCACATCCATTGAGGAAATTAGAGGATCCTGAGCCCTGGAACAAAAAGGAGAACCTTGCCATCTGACCGATATGCTGGTAGCTTAATTGCTGGGAAACTCATCAACACAATTATGGAGTTGACCACCGCCTACTTGCGTACCAGTTCCCAGGAACACAATTTTAATGGCTAAAAAAAAAATCTGACACAAAGTTTCCCACTCCTGGAATGTAGAAGGCTGACAGCGCATGCACAAAACGTACCACCCAAGAGAAAATTAGCAGATCTGACCACACAGCTGTGCACCTGGTCCCTACTTGATAGTTGACATAAACCACCACCACTGCAACATTGTCTGACTGAATTTGCACGAATATAGCAAGGTGAACTGCCTGGATGAACAGAAGGCTCTCCCTCTCGGACAAAAAACCCTGAGCCATATAAGAGCTAAAGGTGGCTCCCTAGCCTTCTACCTGGACTAATTCTTGCGAATCTACAGCTGTATTTCCTGAGTGTGGAATTGGCCAAAAGGGACTGCTTCCAAAGAGACCAGATACTCCATTACCTTCATGCACTTTATAACCATTGCCAATAAGCCAAGGCCAGAAACATCAGCTGTGACAATGACTGAGTCTTGTTTCCAGAAGAATGGACCATCTCTGAAGGGTCTTTTCTGAAAATTATCACCCAACAGTGCTTTTACAATATAGATATGTGGGACTGAAGCTTAAGTTTCCTCTAAGGGAGTATTTAGTTAAAGGTCATTCAAATAAGGAGTAAGAGAAATCCCCAGGCAAGCCTTCTATGACCTATGTGAAAACACGCAGAGCAGATGCCACCCCAAAAGGAAGGGTGGTCAATTGAAAATGACTATCTTGAAAAGCAAAACAAAGGTATTGCTGAGGATCTGCATGGATGGAAATATGCAGATAAGAGTCTTTTATATCTAGGGAAGCTAAAAACTACCTGGACACACAAGGACTCAAGGACAAAGACGGGAAAAAGAGACTCCATCTTAAACAAGGGTGTACAAAGTGGTTGAGATGTTTCCGATGCAGGATAGGATGGCAGGCACCATCCTTTTTTGGAAATATGTAAAGGTTGGAGTGGAATCCCATGAAACTTTCCTAAGAAGGGACAGGTAGCAATACCCACATCTCTATATAAAAGATACTGCGTGTAAGAATAAACTGCTCTGGACAAACAGAAGTGACAAGGAGGACTGGATTTGAAATCTATGCAATACCCTACTGGAATCACCCTGTTGACCAAATCTTGAACCAAAGGGTAAGTGCAACTCAGAGCGGTAAGGACTTACCATTGAACCTGGCAGTATGAAATGCAGCTTCAGTAAGATACACATTAGCCTCCAAAATCCTAGAGATAGCAAGACCAATGTCCTCTCTTGGCACTTCCACATACACTTCTCCTACGAGCTGCTCCCCCTAAGAAGCAATGTCCCTTTTAACCCAAGTAATAGCAAAGGTTGGGTGTAAAGCAGCACCAGAGGCCTTAAGAAGGGAACCTAGATGTGTATCCACCTGGTTCTTAAGAGCCACTGCACCTGTAAGTGGTAATGCTAAAAGTTTAAAAAGATGAGAAATCTGAGGGTCAACTGCAAGTGGGGTAGCCCATTGCACTAGTTCCTCAGGAGAGAAGGGATATAAGAAAAAGGGACTTCCATTCCTCCAGAAGCACCTGGTCCATGGAATGATGGGGAGGGAAAAGCACAGAATCCTTCTTTCACCTCTTAAAAATATCTGGAGATGAAAGACTCAAGTCAGAGTCTTCAGAGATCGCAAGGATCTCCAAAACAGCTCCATTAATCCCCTCAACAGGAGATCAAGTGTCTTCCCCAAGAGCATATGAGAAATCCAGCTCATACTCATTAATTTCCAACTCCCCATCACTAACTCCCCTTCCTCTCCCTGAGGCACAGAGAAAAAAAAACAGGTCTCATGGCAGTGGGGTCTTTCATTAAAGAATCAGAATGGTGTAGTGGTTCTCCAGCCACCACTGTTGTTTGCAGCCTTTACAGTGGGGGAACCCTTAGGTGTAACTCTTCACAATAGTTAAGGATAGAAGATTGAGCCCCCTGCTGTGCACTGGAGCCCATCTGGTGCTGCAAAAGATCACCTATGGCAGCAGATGCTACATTCAATCAGCCGTCCACCCCATCCATAAAAAGTGAATAAAACAGAAATAAATTAAATGTATAAAATCAAAATGAGGAGGGATGCAATACGTCTGTATAGAATTAATGAGTATCAAACTACCCAAATGACCACTGTCCTCGGAATATGGCTGCCAAACAGACAGAGGGGCATATTCATGGGACCTGTGCACTCTGAAAACTGGAATCCTCTGTAGTCTTCAGGTTCCTATATAATAAAATAGAAAGAGAAAAGTAGCTCAGAGTGAAAGCCATCCTCTAGTAGGTTCCTAAAACTGTGCACCCTGGCCTGTAACCATCAAGGAGGCACAGGGCTAGAAGCCCACCTAAATAGGGGATTGAAAAGCCCCATGTAAATTTAAGAAAATAAAAGGCTAACTATGAGAATCTTTATCCTGACTTTCTACATTGTGGTCACTTTTAAAACTGAGCATATCCTGCTGGGTTAAAGTGGAATAGGGAGGGGGTCTCTTCTGCCAGAGAACACTTTTTATGGAAGTGCTCTGCCACACAGTGGGAGGACACTTTACCCCATGGTTCTCATGTTTCACAGTCGATGAAGGAGAAACCCCAATTATTTGTTTAATCTTTTAATTCTTTTAATCAGTGTTGACTAAACAGATATAGCCCAATATGCATACAATTAGAACTTGATATAATCATGGCAAATTATAAACTTATGAACAAATAACATTTCATGTTTGTGGCAGATTATTATGATGTATGAAAAAGGTATAACTAACAGTTTCAAATATTATTATATAGATAGCACTTCCACATATGTCAGATCAACGATGACATACGTAACATTAAAATAGCATGATGCTATTCATCTATTGAATCAGGGTAGCCCTCCATCATAAGCTATTTAATGAATATACTATTACTATAATATTGGTTGGTCAACTCATTTTAGCGTATTTTTAATTTGATAGACTATGTAATTAAATGAACAATATCAATATTTGCTATTAAATAAAATTACACCTTATGTGGGTGCCAGCTTCCTAGGTAAGATATCTATATGAGTTTAAAAAAAGAAAGCTTAAGCTAAATTATAGCTGACAGTGCTCTTCCATAATTATATCAGGTTGCCATTACAACAATTTATGCTATGGAAATAAGATTTTGATACTTGTTACATATTTCCCACATGGTTCCATTTCACCAGCCAGGATGCATTTTTTGAATTCTTTCCAATTTGGTGTGGGGATGCAAATATCTTGGGTGTCATCTCTATAGTTATAAATTAAAGCCTGGGCTTTGAGGTCACCTTCTTAGCTGCCTTTTCCCCTTAGCACTTTTTTCAGGGACAGGGTTCTTTATACACCTAGTTCTTGCTTAGGAATCCTCTTAAACACCTTTACTCTTGGACAACACTGGAATATTATACAATTTCTATCTACACATGCCTCTAAAGTGTCCTGTAGCAGTCCTTATAAGATCAAAGTTTGCATACCATCCCATAACAGTCTAATTATTGACTAAGGTGTGTTGACTGATACCAGCATGGTATAAAATCTAGTTTGAGTGTAAAATGTACTATAAAATAGTTGCAACTTGAAACCGTATGTTTTTCTGAATGCTAAACATCTGTGCAAATGAATCCATTGTCTATACATGAGCTCAATGTTAACTTACAGACATGAATTCTGGTTAATCATAATGTTGGTACAAACACACACAATTATATTTGGGCCTTTATAGCATATACACAATATCCACATTAAATACTTGATCAATCAACCTTTATATAATCTTTCATCATTTATGGGTAAAATAGCCTGACAATATTGGTTAATTGATAGGTTCCCAAAATATCCTAGAGACAGTTGCTGTTCTAATAGAACATCTATATTTAAATTATCTTAACCTTTGGATGCTTGAGAGGTCTCTCTCCGATACATTAGAAAAGAAAAACACATTAGCAACCACTCTAACCTTTAAAGAAGAGGTGAGCAAAATCCAGCCTGCTAACCAATTTGACCTGGCCTGATTTGAAGGAATAGAGAGAATCATAAAGACATGTGCAATCTGTACCTGTAGAAAGTCATAGGGCTGTATGTTCAAAAGAAAAGTGGACTACTTCTGGGGCTATCCGGCTGTGTCACATAGGGGACAGTGATACATTTCTTAAATTTACATTCCTTTAAATTAGAAGTGACCCATGTTGCAAGCAAACCTGAGGTACCGCCAGCTCTCTGGATGAATAGCGATGTGCAGGTAGGCATCCTGCAGATCAAAGGAGGCCAGGAATTCCCCTGGACACATTGCTGCAATGACTGACCTCAAGGACTCCTGGTGGCAATGAATCTTGTCGACAAAGGAATTGAGATCCTCGAGGTCCAGAATAGGATGCCAGACGCAATCTTTCTTGGAGACCACAAATAGGTTGGAATAGAAACCCAGACCTGTTTCTGGTTCAGGAACCGGTTCTAGAACTTCCTTGTAAAAGAAAGTCTTGACAGCCCCATTGTAAAAAAAAAAAAAAAAAAAAAAAAAAAAAACCTTTCCGGTTCCTGAGGAGAATGAGAAGGGAAAAACCTGAAGGGAGGTAGAGATGTGAAGGGGATCCTGTACTCTTCAGAAACCACCTGTAAAACCCAAGCATCCACAGAGGTGTCCATCCAAACACTGAGAAAGTGCCACAGACAACCACCCACTGGCACGTGTGGTCCGGGGTTCAGTGAGTCATGCCGAAATAGGTGTGGTGGGTTTGGACTTGGTGGAGGACTGCTTGGGCCTCCACTGCTGTTTGGGCTTAGAGGAGGAATCGCAGGGCCTGTGAAACCGCCGGGGTCTCTCCACGCGCCTCACCCTGGTAGGCATGACAAAGACATTGCCTGCGAAGTTGAGGCTTCTTCTTGGGGATCAAAGGCAACAAGGTACTCTTGCCCCCAGTAGCCTCACTGATGAGATTCTTCAACTCTGGGCCAAAAAGGCACATGCCCAGAAAAGGAAGGGAAACCAAGGATTTCTTGGAGACAGAGTGAGTCGACCCTATCTTAACCCCTAGAGTGCCAGCTACTTACAATGTATGAGCTTGGACAGCTGTACCAAGCTCGTAAATTGTACGGTTTAAATGCGGTCACTGCAAAAGCCAGTATTACTGGCATGCAGTGGCTGCATTAAAAAAAAAAAAAAAAAAGCCTGGCACTCAAGGGGTAACATGAGGATCACATGTCAAGAATGCTAGAATTCCCAACCAACAATCCAGATTGGATGGGAATTCTAGCATTCTTTAACTCTCTCCACTCCATTACCATCTCCTGCATTCCCCCCCCACCACCACCAATCCTTACACTAAGGTATTTACGACCCTCTGCAAGACGAGTGTAGATTCTCTAGTCTTATCTGCAGTTATTTTTGTTAATCCCAGCACACAGCTAAACTTTGAATTGTATGTATCACTGTGAATTCTGTGTCCTTTTGCTCAGAAATGCTTTAGACTTGAGAAAGGGAGGTTCTCCCGAAAGCTTGTCAATCCAAAATTCTGTTAGTCCAATAAAAAACGTATTACAAGATACTTATTTTGTTTGTTATTGTACATCTATATCTTAATTAACCTGTTGAATGCCAGTGGGGTATGCATTTTATTGCACTGGCACTCAAATGGTTAATCCCCCTAAAGCTAACACCGTCTCATTAGCATTACCTGTAAGTCTGATATTCAGTGTCCTTGGCACCCTGGTCTTCCTCTTTAATTATTTTACTATCTTCTTCATCTGTGCTCTTCTTCCGTGTTCATCAATAAACCCCCCCACAAAAAAAAAGTATTAAAATTAATATATCTCTATTAAAGTTCCAGGCAGCAGTGGCAGAAGAACAAAAATTCCCCCTTCTTGTAGCTTTTGGGCCATTGCCCTATCCACACTGAGGGAAGTTTGAATAGGGACTGGCTTTTATATGGCCAGACACTGTTCAAAATGGTTTCCACACTCCCACTGGCTGGGATGTGGGGTTACGCAGAACATGGAACATGCCCTTTAGTATCCACACCTCCTAGCCAATCAGCTTCTATCTGGAGGGATGAAGAAAGCGTGCTAAAAACTGATTGGCTGAGAGGAGTGGCACCCTGCATAACCACACATACCAAGCACTGGGAACGCATGAACCATTTTACACATATAAAAGCCACTCACTATTCAAATTTTCCCTCAGTGTGGATCGAGCAACAGCCTAAAAGGTACAAGAAGGGGGGATTTTTGTTCTTTGTTTCTGCTGCCGCAGTGGAACTTTAACCCCTTAAGGACCCATGACGGTGCAGGACCGTCATGGGTTGCAAACCCGTTAAGGACCCATGACGGTCCTGCACCGTCATGGGTTAAACTCTCCCATCGCAGCCGCACGGAGCGATGGGAGAGCGCGGGCTGCTTGTTACTAAGTGTCCCGATACCGGGACACTTAGTAACAACCAATAGAAAGTTTGTTGCAACATGCGATTCGCTTGATGAGCGAATCCCATGTTGCAAATGCTGAATGACAGGGACAGTATTTGTAAATACTGTCCCTGTCATATATCTCTGCCTCCCTCCATCTTGCACACTGCTGAGGTGGAGAGAGACAGAGAGAGATCGTGTGAGAGTGTGTTCCAGTGTTCCTGAGTGAAATACTGTGATTAAAAAAATAATTTAACCCTTTGATCACTGGTTTGCAGTGATCAATACGTTCCCCCCCATCTGATCACTCTTGGAGTGATCAATTTGCTGCAGATCAGCGTTTGCTGATCTGTGGGACAACCCCCATCCCCCTTGTATTTTTTGAAATTTTTTTGAATTTTTTTTCAATTTATTTTTATTTTTTTTTAATAAAAATTGATTTAGAGCTATAGTTTAGGTAGGTAGGTGGGTAGGTGGGTAGGTTTAGTGTAGGCGTGTGTTAGGGAAAGGTTTAGGGTTAGATTTAGGTTTAGGGAAAAAAAAAAAAAAAAAAAAAACCCAAAAAAACCAAAAAAAAAAAATATATATATAGTTTAGATAGGTAGTTCACTTGGGTTAGCTAGGTTCAGGGACTACGTGTTAGGGTAAGGCTTAGGGATAGATTTAAGTTTAGGAGTAGTGTAGGGAAAAAAAAACAAAAAAAAAAACTTTTATTAAAAACTTTATTCTATATTATAAGCTAGTTTAGATAGGTAGTTGGGTTGGGTAGGTTCAGGGACTACGCGTGTTAGGGTAAGGCTTAGGGATAGATTTAAGTTTAGGTATAGTTAGTTATAGAAGTTAGTTTAGAGTAGGTGTATAAGATGCAGAGGAGATATACGTTAGAAGAGGCGTATTCCTATTTGGCGTCTGACTCTGAAGCCACAGACACAGCGTCAGACTTTGACGTCACTCAGTTTTCTGAGAGTGAGAGCTCTAGCAGTGATAACGCAGGGCCTTCTGTGAAAAAAAGACGCACTGCCCCAACAGCTGCCCCAGCAACTGCACCAAGAGCTACCCTAAGAAAAGCCCCAAGAGCTGCCCTAAGTAATGCCCCAAGAGCTGCCCCAAGACCTGCCACAAGACCTGCCACAAGTACTGCCCGAAGACCTGCCACAAGTACTGCCACTCCTGCTGATGAATGGGTATCACCAGCCAATTTATGCCCACAAATTCCTGAATTCACAGGCAACCCAGGAATTCAAGTGGATGTGGCAGGATTTACCCATGTTCAGTTTTTTGAGTTATTTTTGGGGGAAGAAATTTTGGGGGAAATTGTGTCGCAAACAAATTTATACGCAGACCAATATATTGCCGCCAACCCATCAGCATTCATTTCCAAGCAAGAAATATGGCATCCCACTGACATTTTAGAATTTAAGAAATTCTGGGCCCTTACAATGACAATGGGAATAGTTAAAAAACCAAGTATTAGATCATACTGGAGTAAAAACCCCATATATGATACCCCTATATTCGCCAAAACAATGACCAGGACTAGATACGAGATGATTTTGCGATTTATGCACTTTAGTGATAATACCCTGTGCCTCCCAAAAGAACACCCCCAGTATGACAGACTGTTCAAAATCCGGCCCCTAATAACCCATTTACAGAAAACATTTGCCCAAGTGTATATTCCCCAAAAAGAAATTAGTGTAGATGAATCCCTAATGAAATACAAAGGCAGGTTAGGGTTCAAACAGTACATCCCCTCAAAGCGTTCCAAATTTGGTGTAAAATTTTATAAATTGTGTGAAAGTGCCACAGGCTACACCCAGGCTTTTAGAATTTATGAGGGCAAGGACAGCCAACTTGATCCTCCTGGGTGCCCCGAATTTCTGGGAATAAATGGGAAGATAGTTTGGGATCTGATTTACCCCTTGTTAAATAAAGGATATCATTTATATGTTGACAATTATTACACCAGCCCCCTTTTATTTAAGTCACTTTTTTATTTTGACACCGTGGCCTGTGGCACTGTCAGGCGCAATTGCAGGGAGATGCCCAAAGAACTGATAGAAAAAAAACTTAAAACCGGGATGTCCTCAGCTTTATGCCAACAAGAGCTGCTGGCAGTTAAATTCAAGGACAGAAAAGATGTGTACATGCTGTCCACCATGCATGAGGACAAAACTGTGGCAGTGTCTGTTCGTGGTAGGAGGGGGGTACTAAGAAAGCCAGTCTGCATCAAAGACTACAACAAGAACATGGGGGGAGTTGATCTGTGTGATCAACTCATGCAGCCGTACCTCACCATGCGAAAGTGTAGGGCATGGTACAAAAAGGTTGCCATTTACATGATGCAGACTGCAGCTTACAATTCATTTTTGATTTTTAAATTGGCAAACCCCACCCTAAAACTTACTTTTCTGCAGTATCAGCTCCATCTTATCTCCCAATTTTTGCTTCAAGGGGCAACAGAAATAATTCCCCCAAAACCTGGAGTAGTACATTTTATTTATAAAATCCCCCCAACCCCCCAAAAGAAAAATCCACAAAAGCGCTGCAGGGTTTGCTACAGCAAGGGAGTACGGAGAGAAACCTCCACTTACTGTCCTGACTGCCCTTCTAAACCTGGCCTCTGCATGGGCGACTGCTTCAAGCAATACCATGAAGGCACAATGCAGTAGTGCTGTGAAGTTTATTTTATTATTTGGCCACTTTTTCCCCCCTGAAATATCCTGTTTTTTTATTTTTCAAAACACATCCCTCCTTAGATCTAACACTATCAAAATATAATGGGAAGCAAAGCACTTCCATCTCTGATAATGGAAACACACATGTTCCCTACTGGGTCCAGTAGTTCCTCCAAACCCTGACAAACCTATGCATATGGGGCATTGACGTACTCAGACGATGTAACTCACCACTAATGTAAAGCACTTAAAAAATCTGCAAATATCATCTGATTGAAATCCAGAGCAACACTAAAATATAAGTGTGAAAAAATGGTGTTTCTCTGCCTTACTGCAGGTTTTGGGAGGGATTGCTGATACAGTGGCAGCGAAAAAATTGAAAGAATGCAAATAGAATGAAAGCCAGGGTTGTCTACTCTTGTACAACATATACTTTTGGGGGTAAAATTCATTGCAATATTGCCAAACAGTCCAAAATGAGACAAGGCACCAGCTGTAAAAATGGCATGTCTGTAAAAGGAAACTCACATGTTCTAACTGGGCCCAGTATCTCCCCCAAACCCTGACAAACCGTTACATATGGGGCATTGCTGTACTCAGAAGAAGGAGCCGAACACTAATCAATCCAGTTTATAAAATCTTCACCTATTCTGTAATTTAAATTCACATCAACATTGAAGTGTAAGTGTGAAAAACGCTGATTTTTTTTTTTTACTTACGTCAAGTTTTCACAGGATTAGTGGTAAAATGGCTGTGTACAAAATTTGAAATCACACCTGAAACGAAAGCTTGGGGTATCTACTTTCCAAAAATATACACTTTTGGGGGGAAATCTTAGAGTGGAGCACTGTTACACAGGACAAATGAGACATGGCACCAGTAACACAAGCTGTGAAAATTCAAAGTGTGAACCTGGAAATACACATGTTCCAATTTAGGTCCCGTATCTCCCCCAAACCTTGAGAAACCGTTGCATATGGGATATTTCCGTACTCAGAAGAAGAAGCCGAACGCTAAACAATGCAGTTTTAAAAATCTTCACCTATTCTGTAATTGAAATTCACATCAACATTGAAGTCTAAGTGTGAAAAACGCTGATTTTTTTACTCACGTCACATTTACAAGAGAGTGGTGGTAAAATGGCCGTGTAAAAAAATTGAAAACACACCTAAAATGAAAGCTGGGGGTATCTACTTTTCAACAATATACACTTTTGGGGGGAAATCTTAAAGTGGAGCACTGGAACATAGCCCCAAATGAGAAATGGCACCAGATAAGAAAGATATGAAAATTCAATATTTGTTCCAATTTGGGTCCCGTATCTCCCCTAAACCATGAGAAACCTATGCATATGGGGTATTGCCGTACTCAGAAGAAGGAGCTGAACACTAAACAATGCATTTTTAAAAATCTTCACCTATCCTGTGCTTGAAATTCACATCAACATTGAAGTGCAAGTGTGAAAAACGGTGTTTTTTTAACTTACGTCAAGATTTACGAGCAATTGGTGGTAAAATGGCTGCGTAAAAAAATTGAAAACATACATAAAATGAAAGCCTGGGGTGTCTACTTTCCAAAAATATATACTTTTGGGGGGAAATCTTAGAGTGGAGCACTGTTACACAGCCCCAAATGAGACATGGCACCAGTGATGCAAGCTGTGAAAATTCAAAGTGTGAAACTGGAAACGCGCATGTTCAAATTTGGGCCCCGTAGCTCTCCCAAACCTTGAGAAACCTATGCATATGGGGTATTGCCGTACTCAGAAGAAGGAGCTGAACACTAAACAATGCATTTTTAAAAATCTTCACCTATCCTGTGCTTGAAATTCACATCAACATTGAAGTGCAAGTGTGAAAAACGGTGTTTTTTTAACTTACGTCAAGATTTACGAGCGATTGGTGGTAAAATGGCTGCGTAAAAAAATTGAAAACATACATAAAATGAAAGCCTGGGGTGTCTACGTTCCAAAAATATATACTTTTGCGGGGAAATCTTAGAGTGGAGCACTGTTACACAGCCCCAAATGAGACATGGCACCAGTGATGCAAGCTGTGAAAATTCAAAGTGTGAAACTGGAAACGCGCATGTTCCAATTTGGGCCCCGTAGCTCCCCCAAATCTTGAGAAACCTATGAATATGGGGTATTGCTGTACTCAGAAGAAGGAGCTGAACACTAAACAATGGATATTTTTAAATTTTCAAATATCTCGTGCTTGAAATCAACAGTAATAGTGAAATGTAAGTGTGAAAGCTGCAAAAAAACAAAATTTTTCTACAATTTTGAAATTTTTTTCTGGAAAAATAGCTGCATAAAAAAACTTCAAAATTCTCCTGATTATTTACCTTATGTTGTCTAGTTTTCAGAAAGATATACCTTTGTGGGACATTTTTGGTACTGGCACCATCAACTAAGCTATGATGCTCACATGTCAATTGTTGAGAAATTACAAGTTGGAAATAATGGCATCCATCTTGTAATATTTACCTTGTAAATGTGAGGAAGGGATTGAAATACTAGGCATATGGGGTATTGTTATATTCAGGAGAAGCAAATGAATATATTTAGGGGTATTTTTTTGTCATTAAGTAATAGTATGCAAATCCTGACAGAAAAATGTAAGCAAAATGTTGTTTTTTTTTAATTTTTTTCCTCTTTTTTTCTATTTTAATCAAATTAAATAATGAGGTATTCATATAATTGTGGTATCAAAAGAAAGCCCTACTTGTGCTTAAAAAAACAGTATATAATTTGTGTGGGTGCACAAAAGGAATTAAAGAGAAAATATGGTTGAAAAAAGACATAGTCAAAAAAGTCAAAATTGCTCCGGTCCTTAAGGGAAAACGACATCAGATTTTCCCGGTCCTTAAGGGGTTAATGGCGATATTTTTAATACCTATTTTTTTTTTTAGGGGCAACAATGTTTAATGATGAAGACGGAAGAAGAAGAGCACAGATAAAGGAGAAAGAAAGAAAGGAGATGAAAATGATGACAGAACAATTAAAGGGTGCAGGCGTCAGACTTCCAGGTAAGTGTTAGAGCTATTGGTGATGGGATAGTGTCAGGGCTAGTATTTGTAAACTTTATTGTTAATGTTAGGTGTAGTGTAGAGTCAAGGGTAGGATTAGTGATTGGGAGGGTCACTGTGATTTTCGTTGGGCTGTAAGTTAGGTTCTGTGGGCCAACACTCGTCATGATTCATGTTGATAGGGCAATTGATTTCCAACGGGACCACTGTGTGTGTGCCATTTGGTTTTCATTTTTCCCTACCGTGTGTAGCTGCTAAGTTGGACTAGGTAGATGCAGAAAGAGTAGAAACTCTGCAGCAAAGCAACTTACCAAAGGATATAAATGAAAACTGCAAATTTCCATTGATTAAAGTGAGGCTTTGACAGCCAGAGGAATGCTCAACACATGGTTTCTCAATGCGTTGCATACCCCTCTAGCACTCAAATGGTTCATCTCCTGAATGCAAAAGAGGTCTACAACTTGCTGCAAAGCATTCAAGGTGGAAATTTAAATTTGGTGCAGTTGGTTTTCCCCAAAATTGCTCCACTGTTTATTTCTGCAAATGGCTAATGTGACCAGAACAGCACTTTAACCCTTTGAGTGCCAGGGAGGTATTAAACACATTTCAATGACTGGAATACCTCTCTGGCACGCAAAGCGTTAATGCAGGGAACTAATGACAATACACACTGTAGGATTGCACTTGTTCTTGTGCAGTCATGTAGAAAGGAAATGTAACAAGCTTCCTGCACAACAGCATTAAAACAGTGACCTGCTCAAATTACATATGAACCCTTATATATACCCCTTTGAATGCCAAAGATGTATCCAAGGTATTGCAACACAGTGGGTTAGATAAGTCTATGACACTCAAATGGTTAAATGTATATACAACATCTTTTCAGCTACAGGCACTAGTGTTCCTTTAAAGGGATAGTAATACTTCATTTTAACTTTATTTTATTTTGTAGGCATTAAAAAAACATGAAGAATGATATAAGTCTTATCTCTGAAACCTTTATGGTTTAAGAGATATTCACAAACAAAGTATCCCCCCCCTGTTCAACCAGATAAGAAGGGAGATGCCCAGGTAGACTGCAGAGAAGGACAATCTTCAATTAAGATAATGGAAAAAGCTGAAAAACTTTTCAAGGGGGGAAGGGCTTTCATTGTTTTCATACAAAGAAAATTGTCCCCTTCTGTTATCTGTACTGTCATACAACCTGATCCACATCTGAGAAGAGATGGCTTACACTAGGAAAAAGGGGCGGGGAGGGGAACTTTGCTTGTGAATATCTCATAAACCATAAAGGTTTGAGAGATAAGACTTATATCATTCTTCATGTTTTTTTAATGCCTACAAAATAAAATAAAGTTAAAACGAAGTGTTACTATCCCTTTAAGCTGAAGGTGTCAAAGTTCAGTCCACAAGGGCTGCTAACAGACCAGGATTTCCTTGCTCTGGTGGATCAGTCAACATGAATGTGTCAATAACTCAACTGATATTAATCAGGGTTAACCTTAAGTCTCTTTGCAACCCTTGAAGACTAAACTTAGACACCTCTGCTTTAACTCCTTAACACCTTCAATGCTACAGATGTCTTCAAACAAATGACACACAAAGTCAGAGACCTTTCTTGTATTACAGGGGTTAAAAGTACCATTAAATCAATGGCAATATTAAACTTACTCCTACAGTACAGAAGGTTTGCTCCAAAATGACTAGTTTTCTTTTTAATATAGGGCCCTTTAAAAGGAGACGTAAACTTTTTTTTAAAATGAAAAAGTATTGTAGGGTCTTTCCTGTCGAGTACGCTAAGAGATTAATATTTCCAAAGATATTACAGTTTAAAGAGATAGTAATGTTTCATAATAAAAGCAGCTCTAATTAATCATCATAGTATTTGGACTTTGGAGAGTGTTATTTCAGTTCTGTCAGAGTTATAGTTCAGGAGTAATTCAATGACAAAGTATCCCCCTCCTGCCCCTTTTACTGATGTAACACTTCTCAGCCAGAGCAGAAGGGAGGTGCCCAGGTAGACTGCAGAGAGGGACAATCTTCAATTAAGATAAGGGAAAAACCTGAAAAGCTTGTCAAGGGGGGCAGGGATTTCATTGTTTTCATAGGAATAAGATTGTCCCCTTCTGTTATCTGTCCAGTCTATGGACTGCATTCCACATCTGAGAAGAGATTGTTTACAGTAGGTAAAAGGGGCGGGAGGGGGAAACTTTGCTTGTGAATATCTCATAAATCATAAAGGTTTGAGAGATAAGACTTATATCATTCTTCATGTTTTTTTAATGCCTACAAAATAAAATAAAGTTAAAACGAAGTATTACTATCCCTTTAAATACCTTGCTCTTTTTCCATTAACAGCTCCCTCTAGTGGTCAGATTCCAATTAGCTGTATTCAATTTGAGAGGATAGTGACTGACAAAACAGTTCTCCCTACAATTTCATGTTGTCAGAACTTTCAGGCAATAATCATGCTGTAATGAACTACCTCATAATATGGACCATTATACAATCTGAATGAAACAGCCAATAGTGACCCCCCCCCCCCCCCCCCCCGTAATATATGTTTTCACTAACCCGTTGAGTGCCAGAGGGGTATCTAAAGCAATGCAGAGCAATGAGCTGGATACCACTCTGGCACTGAATGTCTCCTTAAGTGGAATATTCCTAAACAGAAAGATCTTCATATACGTAAATTTAAGATTCAGGGGACTTTTCTCCAGATCTAGATATGTATAAATGTACACGCTGCATTATTGGGTGCATATCGGACAGATGAGTTGAGTGGTCCCAATTAAACATATGTAGATTATATAAGTGTATAATATAGGGCATTATGTTCAAAGAAAGTGTAGCAAACAACTATACCATAGGGGACAAACACATTCACTTACACTGATTTAAATAGAGACTTTTAACCCTTTGAATGCTATGGAGGTCTCATGCTGGGGGTTAAAATTCCCACTCAAATCAACTGGAAGTTTGCATTGTCCCTATGGTAAAGTTGGTTTGTGCCAAAATGATTTTACTTTCTTTTGAACATAGGACACTTTCCAGAATATTCCCAACTAGTTTTAAATCCCTTTTACATGGGCCAAAACTGGCGACGCTGCAGTCATGCGCAGTACAGACTGCCCACACTGCGGCCGATAAGGAGCGGGGCGCTCCGAATTCAGACCATAGTACTTCCAGTGCACAGAGAGGACTACGGTCTAAATTCAGAGCACCCCGTTCCGTATCATTTGCGGCGCCGGCAGTCTGTACTGTGCATGACTGCAGAGCGCTCAGCCATCTCTACTGCGCATGACGGCTTCTGACAAACATCCTTAGCGAATTATAATACAGGATTAGACAGAAACACAAGTATAAATGTAAGATTCAGTTATTCTTATCTAGGCAGATCTAGACAACCCCATTTAATATATAGACGGTAGTGCTCCTTTAAGATGGTGGTGTCAAGGTCCAGTACACAACAGACCAAGATTGAACCCTTTGAGTGCTGGGGGTGGGGTGGCCCAACACATTGATCTACAAAGTGTTTCATACCCCTCTGGCACTTAAAGGGTTAAGGATTACCCTGTGCTAGTGTATCAATGAACATGAAAGAGTCAAAAACTCACCTGGTGTTAACCTTAAATCCTGGTCTCTTTGCAGCCTTTGAGGAATGAACTTTGACACCCGCTGCTTTAAATCCTTAAGAACCAAAGATGTGTAAAATGCGTTGCTTTGAAATGCATTGCCCACTCCTTTGGTCCTGAAGGGAGCATTTAGCAGGGCAAACTGATCCTTTTTGTTTTCCATGTTCCATTTGTACTATGTAAAGGAACAGTAATGTCTCAGAAAAAATCTTTATAGTTTTGTAACGGCTAAAAAATTAATCTATATGCAACAAATCCTATCTCTCAAACCTCTATGGTTTGAGAAATATTCATATTAAAAGTTCCCCGCTCCCTCCCTCTTCCTGGACGTCCACGCTGTGCTGACTGCGGAGGAATCCTGTCCAGGGAGCAACTGGCGGGTCTGCAGCTGAGCCAGAATAGTGTTATTGTAAAATAATTACTGCATCGGAAAGGTCTACAAAGCGTGCCTGGTTTGCAAGCACACTTTGTAGACCATTCCAATGAAGTAATTAGTTTTAAATAATGCAATTTTGGCTCTGCTGAAGAGCCTCCTCGTGTCGGCCAACACGGATCTCCTGCTGTCAGCTTTACAACGGACATCAGGAGAAGAGGATGGAGCGGGGAACTTTGAATGCTAATATCTCTCAAACCATAGTGGTTTGAGAGATAGGATTTGTTGCATATAGAATATTTTTTAAGCACTGCAAAACTATGAAGATTTTTTGTGGGACATTACTATCCCTTTAATAGCTCTATATGTCTTCTCCCTATCGTACAGCACTGTGTAATAAGTTGGCACTACATAAATGAATATTAAATAATAATAGATTTTTTTAATAATGGCTTTTCGTTTTAATGTTAGCAACAATGTAAGTTAATATGACTTGACTCTTGGCAGTTAAAAAGGTAATACAAATAAAAGACTCAAGACAGCATTTTTAATAGAAACCATTCATATATTTCAACTTTCAATAAACATTTTGAGTGCATAACAATAAATAGCATTCATAACTTACTAGACTGTTTACAAAGCGTCTCCCAGTTCTCGTTATTTCCTACTGACGGCTCTGTAGTTAAACCTACTAAAATGACAAACCCTGTATATAGTAAATGCGCAAAATATTGCTCTATAGCATATTTTGAAAATAATATAAAAATAAGTTCTATATTACAATTTAAACTTGGCTTGTAAAATTTCAACATAATACAGCCTTTTTAATCTACAAACAGACACATACAAACACCTTTTCTTTTATTTTCTTGACAATATACTATGATATATATTTCTGAATCATATAGTTAAATCTGATGTGCAAATAAATTGAGAAATGGGTAAATTACATGGTAGGGGCTAAATTTAACCCTTCAAGTGCCAGAGGGGTGTCCAATGCATTGCTTCGCAATGCATTGAACACCCCTCATGCTCTCCAAGGGTTAACCCTTTGAGTGAACACAAATACTCTGCACATCCCTATGCCACTCAAAGTTCCTTTACTCTTGCAAGTAGGTTTGGTGAAAAGTCTTGAGGGATTTTTATTTTTCTATACAGACGGAAATATATATTTATATAGTTTTTTACTTTGATAATATATCCTTTCCTCTATGGAAAATTGATACATTTTATAAAGAAGTTAGCACTACCACATGTAAGACTGATTTAAATGATTTAAGCTGAAAAGTCACCCACAATCGAGGTAATCTACCCCCCCCTGTTTAATGGATATAGAACACGCCAAGAGGGTGTGATAACACTATGTAGAAATAAATGTTATATTATCTGGTTTAGAGTATTGGACCTTATTCATCAAGCCTAAATAAGTGCAACTGGGGAACAGGCCAACAGCAACATAAGAGGTAAATGAACACTACAAATTCATGCAGTTTTCTGGAAGGTTGTAGGAAGCTGTGTGTGACAGATGGGGATCTCCCCTCCACAGTCCAGTTCAGCATCATCTCCATCTCCCTTGTTTCTTGGGATCTCCATTTGCATGACAACACATGGTGGGCTTCTTTATGACCTATATGATTTTCTATGAACGTGCTTCAAGAAGTAGCTATATTCCCAGGAACACAGCACTTTTTTTTCCACTTCAATTTCTGAAAGGAGAGGCGCCGGCCTTTTATATGGCCATTGTATCTCCCAGGGAGGCCATGACTGTGTGGTTCCAGCAGGAGACCCCTATAGTGTCTGCCTTTTATTTGCGCCAATACTGCTCCTCTTTAGCGGATGAATTAGGCTCATTGGCCTACATGTATTAAAGTGGAATGGTACAATTTGGAAACAAATCAACTGTATTAAGTTACAATTCCCCAAATTCCCATTTTGTCCTGTTGAGTGCTAGAGAGGTATTTAAACTTCTATAGCATTTAAGAGGTTAATAGTACCATTTGAAGCTGATTTGCTTCAGAATTGAACCACTGTTATACATAGGAATAGTTGATCTAAACACAAAGTTCTAGATCACAGGTAGGCAAGCCTTGGATCTTAATCTGTTGGACACTACAACTCCCATCTTCTTCAACAAGCCCTAGATGATCCCATTACACCATAAGAACTTACCATAGTATTGTGTCTGCTTTCTAGTTCTCAAACTATTTAAGGGAATAATTAAAGGAATATGTGGCTCTTATTTAACAAAAGGCCTTGCCTAGCTAGCTATGTGTCCTTCATACAGCAGATGTGTGTATGAGATTATATATATATATATATATATATATATATATATATATATATATATATATATATATATATATATATATATATATATATATATATATATACACACACACACAAACTACCTGTCAAAAGTTTTGGAACACCTCAATTTTTGCTACTTTTAGTTATTGTCATATAACTTGGCAAAAACATGTAAATAAATAAATATTATAATCTGTTTAGCAGGGTTTTTTTTAGTATTTGTAGATGTGTAAAAGATTTTTCGTGTAAAAGCTAAATAAAAAAGTGCTTTTGTTAACAAATTGCATTTTTTTTTTTTTTTTTTTTTTTTTTTTTAGCTTTTACACAAAAAATTTTGACCGGTAGTGTATAATATATATACAAATACCCCACGTATTCTGTACTGCATTTGCCACTAAAATTATTCTATATTCTGCAGAGTTATGTAAGCATTTTTCAGACTGTGAAATTACATTCTCCAGTTATACACTAAGACAAAGGGGAAATAATAATAATATACTTATGCAGGCTTTTCCTGTTTATCATATAAGAAAGTACTTAGTCCTAGGAGTTTGCTTTAAAGAACAAGTCCCACAAAGGGAAATAGGAAACACTAACCCAAGATGTACTCTTTAGTACATGGGCACAGTGCGACCCCAGCAACGGCCGCGGTGCAGTCATGCACAGTAAAGACTGCCCGCGCCGCGGCTGATATGGAGCGGGGTGCTCCGAATTCAGACCATAGTCCTCTCTGACTACGGTCTGAATTCGGAGCACCCCGCTCCGTTATCAGCCGCGGTGCGGGCAATCTGTACTGTGCATGACTGCAGCACGCACAGCCGACTGTACTGTGCATGACAGCTTCTGACAAACATACATTTAGCGAATTATTATATAGGATAGTAGGGTTTCGTTTACGGAGTAAAACAAGTGCACTCCCACTGCCGACAGATGGTTTATTCAAAATTTATTGCAGTTCAAACTTGACTTTTTTTAAGTCTCTCAACGGTCTGAAATTTAACAGTGTCACTGTTGCTACACCATCCTTTATGGTCAACTGACCAAAGCTGTTCATAGGATGGTGTAGAAACAGCACCACTGTAAAATTCAGGCCATTGAGATACTGCACCTAGAAAATTCAAGTTTGAGCTACAGTAACTTTTGAATAAAACACACCTCAGCAGTGGGAGTACCCTTGTTTTACTGAAGATAACCCCTAATACATATATATTTTTTTAAATATTACATTTTACTATTCCTTAACCGCTCACTGCATAAGGGGATATCAAACCAATACACTGAAATATTTTGCACTAAAACCCTCCATTGGGGAATGAGTTAATGATGCACTGGCCAATTTCCTCTGTGCTGTGCTCACTGGAAGCGGTTAACACTCTTGGAAATCTAAGAAGTCTCCAAGACCTAATCTGGTATTTGAAAGAGGGGTTTAAGTACCTAAACGTGGAGAGCTTTAAATCAAGAAAGTGTGCACAGTGCGTTTCGCATTCCGTCAGCTTATCTTGGAAAGAAGATAGCATCCCCATTAAAAAGTAATGAACATTCCTTTGCATTGTACTGTAACCTAGACAGCTTACAGTACAGAAAGGTAAACATTTGCATAGCAACTCTTAAAGGAGAATTAACACCAACTAATAACCACTTACCTTTCTATGGCCAGAAAATCCTATTGGCCCCTGTGAATTTTACCCTTTTGCCCTTGTTCAGCAGATAATTAGGTGTATGTACAATTACACCAGCACTGCTCCACTAGTGTTAGCCTATAACACCAGAGGCTGCACTTCAGAGTATGATAGTTGTAGTACATAGCGGCAGGCATTACATCAGGCTTTAATGCCAGTAAGCTCCTTACAACTGCCCAATAGAATGGTCAGGGAAGTGGCATTAAATCCATTTCCTCTATCCCTCGTCTTCTGCAGATCCTTAATGTCTCCCTAGAAGGGTATCCAATACATTGTTTTGCAATGAGATAGATCCCCCTCTGGCAATCAAAAGGTTATAGGGGTAGTCATACTTAACATGTAAAAAAAAAAAATTATATTGTAGGGTTTATCCACACGAGTAAAACAAGGTTATGCCCACTGCTGAAAAGTGTTTTATTTAAAAGTTATTACAGATCAAGCTTGAATTTATTAGGTGCAGTATAACAGTGGCCTGAAAATTCACAGTGGTGCTGCTGCTATTCCATCCTATAGACAGATCTGGTCAATTGACCATAGACCTCCATAGGAGGGTGTAGCAACAGCTCCACTGTACAATTTCAGGCCACTGTGATACTGCACCTAAAACAATTAAAGGGATAGTAATACTTGAAAATAATTTTATTTTATATTTTAGCCCTTAAAAAAACATGAAAAATGATATAAGTCTTATCTCCCAAACCTTTATGGTTTGGGAGATATTCACATGTATAATAAAGAAAAGTTATCTTTTCCTCTGTTTCAGCCAAGTCTGCCATCTAGTGGACAGATTTGGAATTCGGTCCACATAGCAACTGGCAGCTCTTTAGCAGTGCCGAGATCACGATCTTTGAAAACAACTACTTCATTGGAACTGTGTACAAAGTGTACCTGGCTTGAAAGCACATTTTGTAGACAATTCCAATTAAGAAATTCTTTTTAAAGATCATGATCTCAGCACTTCTGGAGAGGCACAACCGGTCAAGCGACCGGATTCCAAATCTGAAGGGTGGAGCAATGACATCACTCCAGGGGAAACTTTACTTCTGAATATCTCCCAAACCATAAAGGTTTGGGAGATAAGACTTATATCATTTTTCATGTTTTTTTAAGGGCTACAAAATAAAAAAACTTATTTTCAAGTATTACTATCCCTTTAAGTTGGAGCTATAACAACTTTTGAATAAAAACACCTTTCAGGAGTAGGAATACCATTGTTTTACTCATTGGGATAAATAATACAATATATATATATATACTAGTTGAACAGCCCGTTACACGGGCCACAGTGCCACAGTAACGCGCGAGACTGCCCGCGCCGAGGCTGATACAGAGCTGGACGCTCCTTCGGAGCGCCCAGCTCTGTATCAGCCGCGGCACGGGCAGTCTCTACTGCGCATGACTGCAGCACGCGCAGAAGTCTACTGCGCATGTCGTGCATTACACACGAATTAGCAAATTATTATATAGGATTTCTACATATTAAGTATTACTATCCCTTTAAACAAGGCATAGAGGAAAAGGATGCCCCGAAACACCCAGAATACACGCTTACTGCATCTAGCACTAAGGGAAGAATTGCTGCAATATGTTGCTTAGTAATCTGGTGTTAGGTAAGCGTAGGGTTTGACAATCTATTCCAGTGCCTGAATTAGCAGGAAACTGTAGTACCTTCACCAACATGACAACCAGGATTGACTGAATAGGTTATCATCACTTCAACAAAGACACAGTGGCTAAATTCAGTGGAGTCGTTAGGATTCTGTGGCCATAATAAGGTAAATGGGGTAGTAGTGTTCTTTCTCTGTTAACCCTTTGAGTGCCAGAGAGGTATCCAACGCATTGCAATGCATTGGATACCTCTCTGGCACTCAAAGGGTTAATGCACAGGAACACATTAGTAACAGTACTGATACATCTATATTATTCACACACTTTAACAGTTCTATTTTGTGCAATTTGCAAATGAAACAAAATAACTTTATCACAATGAGCAGTACATGTCCCATAGGCCTATTCCAGTTAACTTAATCTGTAAAATATTTGCAGTAAGACAGATATAGATATGTATAAAAGTATAGTGTAGGGCAAGCAAGCGTTACAAAATAGCTGCACCATAGCGGACAAATACAAACCCCCCAAATCCTCAATTATTTCAATGGGCTTTTAACCCTTTGAATGCTAGAAAGGTCTCCAAACAATTTAAACACTGCATCAGAGATCTTTCTTGCATTGACCCTATGAATGCCAGAGGGGTACACAACACAGGGCTTTGTAATGTGTGTTATGTACTCCTCTGGCATTCAAACAGTTAAAGGAGTTAAAAGCAGTAAGTCAATGGAAGCTGTACACTGACCCCTATGGGACAGAATGTTTGTTCCAAAATGGCTCTCCTTTTCTTTTGAACATAGGTCTCAATTAAAGGAGCAGTAAATGTTTTGTATCAAAAAACGTTATAGGGCTTTTCCAATCAAGTAACATAAGGACATTCCCACTGCTGTATGATGCATATTTCTAGAGTTCTTACAGTGGAAACTGTTTTTGTTTTTACATTAACAGTGCCCTCTAGTGATCAGATTCCAATTAATTATACTGTTCAATTGTCTGTCACTGACAGGACGTTCTCCATAGAATGTGATAGACACTGCCAAGTCATGCTGTCAGTTTTAACTGAACTCTTATAAATTTAAATACAACAACCAACAGTGGCAGGAATACCCTTGTTTTACTCATCGAAGGAAAACTAATATATAGGGTTTCATTAAAAAAAAAGGAGGCAAATATACCTTTATTGGCTAATTAAGCAGATTTAGGATGCAAGCTTTCAAGACCTTAGGTCTCTTCCTCAGGCAGGCATGTTATCCAGATAAATATGAAAACATCTCTCTTAAATACAAGCACACATTGCATTGTTTACAGTGGAAATCAGTCCAGATCTATTCATAATGGTTTGAATAAAGAGATTAATTGTCACATTATTACATTGTGGATTAACCTTTCCAACAGTCCCAGTGGGATCGTAAATATCTCTAAATCCTCAGAGGAAGACTGCAATTTAACAATGACTGATCTGGACAGTGTTTTCTTATCTGATTTCCATTCTAAAAAATGCAATGTGTATTTGTATATAAGAGAGATGTTTTCATATTTATCTGTATAACATGCCTGAGGAAGAGACCTATGGTCTTGAAAGCTAGCATCCTAAATCTGCTTAGTTGGCCAATAAAGGTATCAACTTGACTATATTTGCCTCCTGTATTTCTACGGCTAATAAGGTACTAACTCATCTGTTAAAAAAAAAGTTTACTACTCCTTTAAGGAGATTCAGCTGACTTTTCTCAAGATCTAGATATGTATAAATTTGCATTTTTGGGTGCATATCGGACAGATGATTTAAGTGGTCCCAATTAGACAGATCTAGATACGTATCAACGTAGTACAAGTTGAACATTCCCAATTAAACATATGTAGATCTATATATACACATGTATTATATAGGAACTTGTGTTCAAAGGAAAGTGGAGAAAACCAACTATACCATAAGGAAAGAACACATTCACTTCAATTGAGTTAACCCTTTGAGTGCCAGAGGGGTACGCAACGTACCCCTCTGGCACACAAAGGGTTAAAGGGATAGTAATGTTTACATTTAAGCTTATTTAATATTGTAGGCATTAAAAAAATAAGTACATCGATACAAGACTTATCTCTCGGACCTTTATGGTTTGAGAGATATAACTTGCTAAAGTTCCCCACTCCAGGCTATTTCAGACAAGTCTGCCATCTAGCTGACAGTAGGAGATTCCGGTCCTGGGACCATCCTGCAGATCTTCAGCAGAGCAGAAAACTCACTATTTAGAAATAAATACTTAATTGGAACAGTCTACAAAGTGTGCTTGCAAACCAGGCACATTTTGTAGACCATCCCAATGAACTATTTATTTTTAAATAGCACAACTTTGGCTCTGCTGAAGAGCCGCAGACTGGTCCCAGGACCGGAACCTCCTGCTGTCAGCTAGATGGCAGACTTGTCTGAAACAGCCTGGAGGGGGTAACTTTAGCAAGTTATATCTCTCAAACCATAAAGGTCTGAGAGATAAGACTTACATCAATGTACTTATTTTTTAACTTCCACAATATTAAATAAACATAAATGTAAACATTGCTATCCCTTTAAGGACAGACTTTTAACACCTGGAATGCTAAAGATGTCTCACATTGGAGCCCTCTCTAGAATTCTTGGAATTAAAAAGTCCCATTTAAATCAACTGTAAGTTTTAATTGCCCCTATGGTAACTTGTTCCTTTTCTTAATCATCTTCTTTGACGAATTTCCAACCAACCAGAGCTCTATTGATTGTTTAATATTCTACTCAGTGCTTAATTTTCTATTGAACAGATGTCATGGTCATTGATTTATCTTTTCTTTTTTTTTGCTTTTGTACAAACAGTTCTTGTATTAATAAGTCATAATTAACGACTCTTAGGGAAGTATTCCGTTTCAATACCACGTTAAAAATCACCGCTCAGTTAACAGGAGCGTTATTATACGAAAATGTAACAGCATTTCAATTGTACACTCTTAACATTCTGTAACCAAACTGAATATTTTGTACTTCTAAGTCATGACATTATAAAACTCAATACATTTTCTTTTAATATATAAAAGTCCCACTTAAACCAACTGGAAGCTTTAAATGTCCCTCCCCTATGGTGAAATTGGTTTGCTCCAAAATCATTCCACTTTTGAACACAGGACACTTAATGGAATCTACTCAATGAGACAGAAACACAAGTATAAATGTAAGATTCAGTTATTCTCATCTAGATACATCTACCTATGTATAAAAGTATTATTTTATGTATTCTTTCCAGTTAGATCTAGATATGTATAATTATGATCCCTACTGCATATTTCCCATCGGATCTAGATATACATACATGTAGAATTTCCGTTTACTATTCCCAGTAAGACCGATCTATGTATAAATGTAAGAATTCACTGAATATTCCCAGTTTAATCTAAATATGTAAAAATGATTATTATATTCAATATTTTTTTTATTTAACCTTTTAAATGCAAGTGTGTACTCAGAGCCGGATGATCCATTATGGCAACTGCCCATGGCAATATGAGGGACACTGGCTGAAGGTGATAAGTCTCAAAGGCCCTGCTGTTCCTGACACAAACATTGGGGGAGGGTGTTATGCACTAAGGTGTGATAAAGAGGTGCTAAGATTTCCCCAGCTCTGGAAATTGGAATGCATAGGCTCTGTAGAATAACATAGGAACTGGAGAAGTGATATCTCCTGAGAAGTTTTCTCTGTGTTATTACCTCTTTATCACCCCTTATGCATGACCCCTTTTGTGTCAGATGCCCATTTTGTTTAAAGAGACCAGCATCATTCAGCTGGTCCCATTTCCATTAGAGCCACAATGCCAGTACCTGCTAGTAACACTCGGCATCAAAGGCACCGGATCAAGAGATGTGGGGCCCCAAATTGGTACCTTGCCTAGGGCCCTATGAAGCCTAAATCCATCTCTGTATGTGCTAACAACGTATTGCTTTGAAATTTGCTGTACTCAAAGGGTTAATTGACCTATCTTCCAGGTTAATTTCTCACAACCAAAAAAGACCAGGCTTTCAAGATTCTTTTAACCCCTTGATTTCTAGAAGGGAGTGGAATACATTGCTCTGTAATGTACTGACCACTCCCTGTAATTCAAAGGAAACTGAATGAGGAAGTAGCTAGATTCACAAAAGCATAGGCCTTGAACCAACCTAAGGCCTTAATGCAGAAAACAAAAGATGAGCAGTTCCAACACAATTGCTACAGATGTCTCCAAAACTGAAGACCTCTCTTGAAGTTAATGGGTTAAAAGAATCTTTTAAATCAGTGGGTGGTGTGAGAGTTTGTATTTGTTTGCCGTTTGGCTTGGTGCAGAACTGAGGATCTAGATTTCTGCTCTGAGAAAGCCAGCTATACTAAATCACTGAACATCAAGCATAAACCAAGGCAACGCTTAAAGGAACACCAACACCGTTAAAGGAAATTATTTGATATACTTACAGCTAGCATATGTAAAAATCCTTCATATGTTACATCCCTAAAATATATTCATAAAAGTTGCTTTTAATGCATATGTAAATTGTCCTGTTCAGATAGCATTTATTTACTATTGTGTACTTTGTTTTGAGAGAGAAGATCTTAAGTCCATTAGTACATTTTAATTACTGCTGGTTGCTCTTATCTCAGCCCATTTACACATAATCCTGGACAATCCATGGGAGCCCTGGAAAAGGTGGGCATGTCTTCTCCCTCAGAGCATATGTAAGTCTAGCTCTTAGGCCTCAGAAAACAGAGAATTTCTACAGCTGCTAGCATGAAGTATAGGGTTTTCGTAAGAGTACAGAGCCCTTTAACATTTTGTCTTGCCAGAGAGGCCAGCAACACATTTGATTCCAATTTGATATGTACGTGTGACTCTGGTGGCTAACAGGAAGAAGAAAAATATGGCATTTGGTAACTAAGATATAATTATGAGTTTGTCATTACAGCAATGCATTGGGACATGCATCAAAACCAAGCACAAGAGCAGGAACAGATGGAAGAACCTCAGTTGCTACCATCTCCAGACACCGGCAAAAGTCACCATACCCACATAGGGCCAGATTTTTAAAAGTAAAGTGGAGTCATTGTGGAGCAATGCAAGCACTCCAGAGTAGAACTACATCATTCCTGAATTCCTGCAGATTTATAATAGGGATGTCCAACCTCTAAATGCATAAGTGTCCAAAGAATTGCGATGGAGACCTTTTTAGCATTTACGCTATTAAAAGCCCAATTTAAAGCAATAGGAATATTTAGTACTTTCCATATTACAATTGGTTAGCCCCAGAATTACACTACTTTTTTTTTTTTTTTTTAAGTGGAACTACCACCTGTTTTAAAGTTTGTCACCTAATTCCCCATCTGGCGACTAGCTCCTCAGTAGTGCTAGTTGCCAGAATAATTACCTGGTTAAATAGGAGACCCTGCTCTGGGACTGACAAGCAGTAGAGCGCGCAGAAATCTTGCTGTAGTGACGTCTTCGCTCCTGCGCTATCAGTTTCTTTTGGAGCAAAACAGCTCCTAGCAATGTCTCCTAGAGCCGCCTGGGACTGACAGCGCAGACACGAAGAGGTCACTATGGGAAGATATCTGTGTGCTCTACTGCCTGTCAGCCCCGGCGCAGGGTCTTGTTCTATTTAACCAGGTAATTATTCTGGCAACTAGCACTACTGAGCAGCTAGTCGCCAGATGGGGAATTAGATGACAAACTTTAAAACAGGTGGTAGTTCCGCTTTAATCCTGTAACTAATCTCCCCTCACATTTCTTTAGATTAAGCAGCTATTTTTTCAGACATCTAGGGCCTAAATTCCGATTGCTTAAAAGAGTCAGTCACCCATCCATTTAAAGACACAGTTACCCTCTATTCTGGCTTTAATTAGTCTGCTAGGATAGAAAAAAATAAATTCAAATTGCCAATACTATTATTCCTTTTTTCATTTTCTTCTGTTTCCTGCCTACAATCTGGACTTCTAAGGGTTCCCCCTGGAGCCGGGCAATAAACTGAGCCTTCTCCTGCCTTGTTATTGCATTTTAATCTGCTGCTGACTAAAGGGGTATGTAATACAATGTATTGCGCGCCCCTCTGGTTCTCAAGGGGTAAAAAAAAAAAAAAAAAAAAAAAAAAAAAAAAAAAAGCAACACTCTCTGCACGTTCCCATTCACAAACACAGAAAAGAGGCTACACCAGCCCATGTGTGTGAAAAGTTATTTAATATAATAAAAACAACAAAGACAATTGGATACTTGTAAAATGAGCAGAAGATTGGGCAATATTAGTCCTTGTGATCAACTCTCTGCTAGATCTGACTCATGACTACCTGGAACTCCTCTCGGAACATCATTACAGGTATATCGGATCCTGACAGCAACGGGAGTCTAAAAAGTAGGGAACATGTCACAAAACTGGAGAATGCCAAGCATTTCACAGGTATCAACCTGCTTTTTCAGGGGCTATCTAGCAGGGAGGTGATCATAGTATAAGAATCTAGTATTGCACAATCACCTGTTAATTTTAATGGTCAATAACCAATTCGCTTTGTTACATTAAATAACATTTCACACACAGGGTGGTGTGCAGTCTTTTATCTATTCACTATGTGAAGGGGAAGTATAGACAGAATTAAATGGTTTTTATTAACCCTCTAAGGCCCGAGGGGTGCACAATGCATTGTGAAGCAATGCACTGCATATCTCCTCTGGTTCTCAATAGGTTAAACTACAATTACAAGAATGTTTATGTTTTTCTTAATTAAACAAACTTTTGAATTTTTGTTTTTACTGGAAATAATTATACCTAATAAGAGTTAATCAGACTTTAAACCTAATTTTAGATTAGAAAAAGTGGACTGCTACTGAGAGAAGGGATTGCTTGAAGGGAGGCCAGTAGCTATATTCTGTGAGCTAAAAGGCACCAGTCAATGTTCTATGTTATGGTAAATAGAAACTAAACATTTCAC
The DNA here is from genome assembly GCA_037306005.1 of Rhinophrynus dorsalis. Lineage (NCBI taxonomy): Eukaryota > Metazoa > Chordata > Amphibia > Anura > Rhinophrynidae > Rhinophrynus > Rhinophrynus dorsalis. The sequence continues at coordinate 374,924,966 of CM074721.1, read as the reverse complement.
AGAATACAGACAGACTAGACCTGGGAAGAAGCCTGTGACACTAACTGTTGGCTACAATGCCCATCATCCTCCAACCAGTCATTGGATGGTTGGAGATAACAGATGTTATAGTCACCAATAGCTGGAGTGTCAAAGTGCCTATACCTACACTAAACAGACTATGACAGGTAGCAAAACAGGGTTTTATTGGTAGTAATGTAAATTACGTTTAGCATGGTCACTAGTACAGTTCTACAGACACAATCAGGGATTGGATACCCAATAACAGTATTTAACTCCTGGATGTTAGAGAGGTCTCTGATGCATTGATTAGCAATGTGCTGGAGACCTCTCCAGCAGCCAACAAGTTAAATATTTATATATATTTTTGCACACTTCTATTTTTATACAAGCACTTGGATATCTGTAATATCCACTGGAGACAACAGAATATGCCATAGTATATCTCTGTATTGCACTCCTTACTTCTGGCTGTATTATTCACAGTAAAGTGCACCACGCTCCTGTCCAGAAAGGGAAGTGCAAAGCACAGTGGCTTCTCCCAACCTGTAGACAAACAGCATATATGATATCCATAGTTCTGAATATGGAACCTTTAGGATTTAGCCAAAAAGCAAAATTAAATGAAAAATATGAATCAGATAATTTAATACGAAAAATTATCCCCACACCCAATACAATAAAAAAAAAAAAAAAAAGTGCAAGACAAAACAAAAAAACAAACAAAAAAAAAGAAACGCATTTTAAAAAATTAAATTAATGATCATGTTGTGAGTGCTTCCAGGGTCACAGCTGTGATCGTGTACATTTTCTGGGATAATTCTTTAAAGGAGCAGTAAACATTTTTTATGGAAAAAATATACATATTGTAGGGACTTTCCTACTGAGTAAAATAAGGGTACTCCCACTGCCTATATTTCCAGAGTTATTACAGTTTAAACCTGTTTTTTTTTTTTTTTTTTTTTTTTTAAACATCAGCAGTGCCCTCTAGTGGTCAAATTCTAATTAGTTTTTCTTAGATTCTAATGGAGAGGAAATTCAGAGACATACAGTTCTCCATAGAATGTGATAGAAACTGCCTGTCACTTCCTGTCAGTCAGAACTATCAGGAAGTAAACAGTAAATTAACTTTCTGATTATTTGAACGGCTATGAATTTTGAATAAAACATCTGACAGCAGTGGGACTGACCTTGTTTTATTCAGCAGGAAAAGCTATATAAAATAAATGTTTTCATAAAAAAAGTTTACTGCTCCTTTAATCTGGAAATCTGAACAGAATATTTGATTTAATCTGATTTCTACTACACACACAAAAAAGGTTCAGCCTGAATACACAACTGAAACCTGGATTCCTAACGTATATGTGAATGTTCTCTCATATAAGAGCAAATCATACTCTGGCATTAGTGCAATGATATTCAATGAGAATCTGATATGCTGAAACAAAAGTTAAGGGGGATAGTAAAGATTTTTATTCAGTGCTAATCTCTTCTTATTTTAAGGAGAAGGTTAAGTAGAGGTTTCTTGAAGGGACAATATAAATTTGCAATAAATATGTTGTGACTTATTCACCTCTTCTAATAAAATGTGTAACCCTTTAATAACCCCATCTATCCTTGTCTCACTGCTTTTCAGGATAAAGAAAAAAGGAGAGGAATATAGATCTTCAATTTTCAGTTTTTATTTGCAAAAAGAATTCAACATACGGCTCCTGGAGGTGGCCACCTGTTTTTCCTAGCATGCCCTAGCTGAGGTAGCTGGGAATGCACACACAGTATGGCTGGTGTACCCAGGCAGGGTTAGTTAACCTTTGGCTCTCCAGCTGTTGGGGACTACAACTCTCATGGGAACTGAAGTCACCAACAGCTGAAGAATCAAAGGTAGCTAACTCCTGTACCAAGGAAATGTGGATGAATTCTTGAGCAAAACAAATGCATCATAAGTAATAAATTAAAGTATCCATCTCTTTAAATTGGGTTTTTAATTGCATGAATGCAAGCGATCGCTCCAATACACTCAAACCTCCCATACTATGTTTTCCTTTAACAGCAATTTAAACTTACATTTGAATTATAACTTCCCTTAAGCCTAGTTCACACTGGCAACTGAATCTTAAGGAACCATACACACTGCTGAAAAAACACAGCTCATGTCATAAGGTTACAGCATCTTGTTGCAAAACGTGGTCTGAAACTGCATTAACGCAACTTAAAGGGATTGTAATGTTTCATAATAAAAGCAGCTCTAATTAATCATCATAGTATTTGGACTTTGGAGAGTGTTATTTCAATTCTGTCAGAGTTGTAGTTCCAGAGTAATTCAATGACAAAGTGTCCCCCTCCTGCCCCTTTTACTGATGTAACACTGCTCAGCCAGAGCAGAAGGGAGGTGCCCAGGTAGACTGCAGAGAGGGACAATCTTCAATTAAGATAAGGGAAAAACCTGAAAAGCTTGTCAAGGGGGGCAGGGCTTTCATTGTTCTCATAGGAATAAGAGTGTCCCCTTCTGTTATCTGTCTGGTCTATAGACTGCATTCCACATCTGAGAAGAGATGGCTTACACTAGGTAAAAGGGGCGGGAGGGGGAAACTTTGCTTGTGAATATCTCTTAAACCATAAAGGTTTGAGAGATAAGACTTCTATCATTCTTCATGTTTTTTTTAATGCCTACAAAATAAAAAAGTTAAAACAAAGTATTACTATCCCTTTAAAGGGATTTTTATTGAGTGCAAGGGTATTGCACCAAATATAGCATGTTAGTGATTACCGTGCGATTTTTGTTATGAGTGAAAAGTGGTGATTCATGGGATTCAAAACAAATTTAGAATCACTTGATTATCACACGCAAATCTCATACATATTTGTACGTACTTTCACAAAAGCGATTTTCAGAGCATCAAACTGCCAGTGTGAGCTAGGTCTTTAAACAAAAAAAAAAATGAAGTCTTTAATTCAAGGGTGCAAAACTCAAGTTCTCATCTAAAGCGGTTAATGGTAAACAACTGGTGAGTTAATCAGTCTGATCAATCTGTAATCGATTAGGGATACCTTAAAAAGCAATAACATTGTTTTATTATGGAAAAATGTTATAGTTTTCCTGCTGAGCAATCCACCTGGTTCATTCAAACGTCATTGCACCAAACATTTTTTTCTCCCAATGAAGCTGCAGATCTGTGGTCTGGGCTTACAGAACAATAGGCCATGATCTAAAATTAATGGGTTGAAAATTCAGGAAAAAAATGCCTGTAAAGTACTACTTAATGGAAAGTGAGACCAACCGTCCATCAGAGAAAATATTGTTCGGGAATACAAAAGTGCCTAGGATAGATATGTTTATGTAAGACTGTGTATTTTAATTACATAGGGAAATGGGAAGGTTTTCAGTTTGTACCTTCCTAATTACAGGTGGATAATTAATGGAGCAGCCATTGTGATTGACCTACCAGTGCTTAAGAAGGGACATCCTTAAACATGAACTGTTGGTGTGCCCTGAGCACTGCTGTTGAGAATCAGAGGTCTAGTCACCTGGTGGCACTACTGCAATATTTGTCTAGGACTAGCTAAGGTCTAGCTAGGGAACAGAAAAATGCAATTTTCTGGCCTGCTCACCAGGTATGAGCTGTAATGGGCTCTAAATGTTTTCCCATTCTTGTTTTACTAAGCAGATAAAGACACATGACATACATATATTTAGTTGTATAACAAATCATTAGAATTTCTTTAAAGCCTGGAGGCCCGAGTGTTGTGCAACACTTTTCTAGCCAATTGTTGGACATAAAGAACATAACTTTATAGTACATTAATGAGGCTTACTGTAATAATTTCAACTTTACTACTGAAACAGGTAGAAAATAGGTAAAGTTCCAGCTGTCATTAGGATGTGCTTCACCAGTTACATCAGGGATAACAGAGGACGCACCAACAGTAATCACCATTCAGATGTGTACTAGATATGGATGACAGTGCTTCATTACACTGAATGTATGATAAATCACCTTCGTTGTCTGCTAATGACTTAGTTAGTTTTGCAATATACAACATTCCCCTATGGAAACAATTATGATTATCAAATAAAACCCTGTTCTGCTTTAGAGTGGTTTTCCCTTTAAATGTGATTATTATATTATCCAGGCATCCATACAGGTCTTCGTCTCCTTATCATTACCAAGGTACATACAATGCAAAATAGTATTACCAAAAATCTCTATGTGAAGTGTATATTAACCCTAAAAAAGTAAAATGTGTGTTTTTTTATTATTGATGAAATTGATAAAACATCAGGCATTATGCATCGACCAAAAGAGGAGCAATTTTGGTGCAACCCAACTATATCATAGGGGAGAAACAAACAATCCCTAAACTTCCATTGATTTATTTGAGGCAGTTACGCTCTTAACCCCTTGAGTTCCAGAGAGGTACTCAACACATTACAGAGCAATGGATTGCGTACCTCTGGAACTCTAGGGGTTAAAAAGTACAGCTGAGCACTGAGGACATCTCCAGCATTCAGTGGGTTGAAAATCCCATTTACATCAATAAGGATTGCTATTTCCCCCTATGGTTCAGGTGGTTTGCTCCAAAATGTCTCCTTTTTTCTTTTTGTACACAAGGCCCAATGATAAACAAACTTCTTTAACCCCTTTGCATGCTAGACCTCTCCAATGCATTGAGAAGCAATCCGTTAGATACTTCTTTGGAGACCAAACAGTTAAATCAATTTCACTTTGTACATCCAATATTAGAAATATATAAATGTTTCCTTCTGCTTACCTGAGTGATAGGAAATATTCAGGAACCTCTGCTAAAGGAATACTACCACCTACTAATAATGCACTCTAATGGCCACTATGAATCAATTCGGTGTGCAATAGGTCTAAAAAATATGAATCTTTAATTAGTAATAGATATCACATTCATGATTCTTTGTTGCAGGTCTCCAGGGGATATACATTATGATGCATTAAAGAGGAGATATGTTCTCAAGTTGGAGAGATGCTATTCCACTGGCTTCACAGAATAATGTAAGAACTTGAGAGGACTTAAGTAGGAGGAGTTCTGTCTCCTGGCATCCTGCAAAAACAATCATGTGTCCTCCGTACTAATCCAATACTAATTAAAGATTACAAGACTCAGTGCACATAGAATTTATTCATAGTGGACATTAAGATTTTCTGCTCAGATTAACCTCTTGAGGGCCAGACAGGTGTAAAGCACATTGCATCGCAATGTAATGTGCACCTATCTGGTCCTCAAGGGCTTAAGATAAATAGAGATTTATTGTAGCAGGTGTTAGTGTTTCTTTAATAACCACACTATGCACCTCACCATCTACACAACTTTTCAGCTGAACATACAAATATGATTAGAGAAAAACCAAAAACAAAAAGTGAGATCCCTTTCCATTATTATCAGTCTACTAATGGTCAGTTTGTTTGGCTAATTTGTTCCATTTTAATTAAAGTGATCTTAGTATTGAATTTTTGCATGTTAAGAAAAAGTAGATCTAAGTTGTCTGTATCGTTAACCATTTAATGCCTGTGCACCTTACTTTCCCTATCTCGACGCTTTAATTCCTCTTTGTAGCAGTAAGAACAGTAGTTTTCAGTCTCCGGGCGCCCATAGAAAGAGCAGTTCTCCTTCTTACATCTGCTCTGATGGAGTGAATATATTGGGCAACCTGTGCTTCTGCCTCTACTGTTTTTGTCATTGTTCAACCATGTCTGAGGAGATTCCTCATCTGCATATTCTAAACAGTCTCTGATATCACTAGAGTTAAACCCATTTGTATATGTCTGAGATTTATGCTCTGTGGGTTTTTCATATGAAAGAGATTCCACCGTGTTCACTGTGCGTATGCCCGATAACCGAGCTGGGCTATAGCTCTGAGAAGACAATGACCGATTCTGTTGGGGATATGTAGCACAAGTTTTTAAGGAGCCAACCACTGGCTTATAAGGGTCATCTTGGAAGCTCGATGACTTGGAGTTGACATCATGTAAATGGATAACACTTTGCCTTTGGACTGGTGGTGTATGGCTATAGTGGGCAGACACTGGAATGGGACCACATTTTTTAGCACCATTGCTGGGTGAGGGATAGGATGTTGGGGTTGGACTAGAGCGATCTTTCAATTTTAGAACTAGTTGTGTTGTATGGCTTTGAGGCAAGATTGGTGATGCCCTGTCCTGAGATGAGGAATCCAACTTATCTTTCCCAAACCCATCTTGATCCAGCTTTCTGCATGATGACCCGTTTAAGACAGTTTTCTTCTCAACCTCCTTCCTTTTCTGCTCTTGTTCTGCATTAAAACGCTCCTGGGCACTTGTCAAGTAGAAACCAATCATCTCCTCATGGAACTGATGCCGGTGACTGGTAAGAAGAAGTCCTGCAAAGATGAACTTTCGTTCCCCTTGCATGGCTGCTCTTAAAATATTAAGGCTTAGTTTAACATCTGTGCTATATTTCCAAGGGTCGGATTTATTATCTGAAAGTGATCTGTTGGTTAGTTTATCAATGGGAGATATGCTAGTTTTGTCCGTGGGTGATGGGGTTGTTTTCTCAGAAGGGGAAGTGCTAGCAGACTGCCCGGATTCCTCTTTGCTCCCTTTGCGAGATTTGGACTTCTTTACTTTCTCAGCGGAGTCCCCGTTCTTTCCATTTCCAGAATTAGCTCGGCTGATTTTACCATGCACTAAGCCTCCAAGACCTCCCATGTTCTTTTTGAGCTTAATGCCTAGTGTTTTACTGAGGCTACCAAGCTTATTGGCCACTGAATCTGTTCTATTCTTTTCCTTTTCTTTCCTTTGTTTGTCCTTTTCTTTCTCTTTCCCATTTTTGCCATTGTTAACGTTAGAATTGCTACAGATGGAGTCTCGATCTGAGTCCATAGAGTCAGCCAAAGACTGAACGTCTTCTCCAGCGGAAGCTGTAGGAGACTCTGGTTGGGCCAAAGGTGCCTAAAGAGAAAACAGTACATATTAGGTATGGACCATCACAAACATTAAAAATACCAGCTTAATAATTATTACGTTTCATTTAATTATGGTGATCCTCGAATCATTTTCCAGAACTAATTCAATTTGATGTGTTTTACATTGAAAATATATATATATTTTTTTTTAAAAAGCTTGCAGTGTCTGCAAATACGTAGCTGCCATTTATGTCCTAAAATGTAAAAAGTTAAATGGGCTATCGCAGTGATCTTGAAACAAAACTGAATTCTGAGTTGCGTTTTGGAGAAAGAACATGTGGCCATCAAAGGCAGCAATGAGGCTGTCAATTCTTGACTGCTGCCACCTGTGGGAAGCTGTGATGCCGCAGGTGTAGTCACTGAATTAAACCTTGGACTTCAGGTTTGAACCAAGTTTGTGCTTATGAATCAGGGGACTAAGTATCCTGGAACATATTGTGAAAAAATAAGTTTAAGTGTGATTTCTTGTTGTATTAAGCTTGTATTTTTAGGGAATAGAAACTTCTCCCATGGCAGTCTGTTTTGTCCAACAAGCCTAAGGGAAAGTAGGTAACAATAATTGTTCTCTGGTGTGGTTGTAACCAGGCTCAAGGCAAACAGAAGCTTTGTAAAACCAATGACAGGCCTTTAACCCTTTGTGGACCAGTGCATTGTGCAAGGGGGTTTAAACATACACAATGAGGCAAAAGTACTAAGGAAAAGTGGTGCAATTCTGGAGCAAACCAAGTGCACTATATTGAATAAATTAAAATTGTAACCACTTTAATGATAGATGTCTCCAACGTATTTCATTCTTGGGGTTAAATGCACAATTTAAGTAGAACAGACTTTTTAGTTGTTCCCTATGGTATTAATGGGTTGGCCCAACTTGCACCTCTTTTCTTAGTACATAAACCCCTATGTTCTAATACCTTGAATGCTAGAAAGGTCTCCAAAACAATGCTGGGCAACACATTAGAATCCTCTTTAGCATGCAAGGGCAAACATGACAATTTTTTGGGGAAGTTTTATTGAATGACTCGGCTGGAATGAGTATAATACATGTAAGAGAGGATGAGATAAGGCAAACACTATGAATATGCTATTAATTTACAGTTTACATTAACAGAAGTAAGCGAACAGTGGCTTTGTTCTGCAGAATAGCTTTCATCACTCATTGGAAAAGCAAGATTAATTTTAAATTCTGCGACTCCTGCACTTGGAGGAAGGGATTAACCAAGCTGTACCAGGTCTAATTTAGATGTGTGTCATTTTCTGAGTGGGAGACCAGTGAACACATATCTTCATGAAAGAATAAACCCAGTTATTTGTAGTCTTGTAACGGCTGAAGAGACAAACATTGACTCACAAAGCAGATCACTTGAAGTTTGGGATTTTACCTATTTATGCCAGTTTACTCCATTATGCAGAAGAGAGATAACAGGATATTTTCACTAGGAATCTTGGTAGCCCTTTAAAGGAGGAGGTGGTTCACTGGCTCCTCAGACCTTTGACGATTCCCCTGTTGCCTGCCCATCTAAGACTTAAAAAGTATCACTTTCATTGAACAGGGCATCTTTTTATGCCTTTAAGGACAAATAATTGCTTTGTAAACCTCAAGTCCTTAAAGGGTTAATCTCCTATCTTGATGCTAGTGCACTGTGCATACTAATACTCAAAAGAAGGAGGGACAATGAGTCTAACTGAACAATGTATCTTTGTGCACTTATACAAGAGGTCAACACAGCCTGGCACAGTGACAAGACAAGTGCAGGTTAGCAGTGCATCACAGTTACATGAGATCAGACAAGCATTGCATAAGATTAGTACAGCACTTCATCATTACATGTGACCAGCAGATCTAAGCACTATTACATAAGTCTAGTGAAGAATTAGGAGACCTGCAGACATCAGACGATGATGATGTTAAAGACAAGCAGGGGATGATGGGGCGATGATAGAGACATAAGCAAGAGATGCAGAGGTGATGGGAAAGACAGATTATAGTAGTATTGCACAGAAAGTAGCAAATGCTGGAGAAGAGATTTTAAAAGCCAAGATGGGCTTTTAGAGGGATAGTAATGTCACCATATAAACCTGTATCTCATTGTTTATTATAATTCAGTGTCCTTATCTTAGCTGTATAGTGCTTGGAATTTGAGTTGAATGTTTCCCCCCTCCCACCCCTTTCCACTACGACAGTCAAAGTCCTCAGATCTGAAAGCCGGTCTGGATGGATCACAGCAAGGGACAATATTGTTGCATCATAAGGAAAACCCTGCTCCCTATCTTCAAGGGGGGCAGAGTAGTTTTCCCTATACAGATACACACAGTATTGTTGCTCGTTCCAATCCATCCAGTCTGGCTTTCAGATCTGAGGAAACTATGAAGGACGTAGTGAAAAGGGACTCTTTCAACTCAAATTACAAGCACTATACAAAGATAAGAATGTTGAAAACAGTACTAGGCATTATATAAAACTAGTTTAAAAGCCTGTGTACATGGGCCAAAGTGCGTAACGACAGGCGTACTACAGCAGAACTATACGACAGGTGTACTACCGCAGAAGTACACCTCCCAGCATTCTGTGCATTCTGGCAGTCTCCACTGCACGACTGCACCGGACAAACATACATCTGGCCTTTTAGATTACTGTATTATTATAATGCACAATCGAATATAACTTTATATGGTGACAAGAAAAACTTGGCATGTGAGAGAAATTGAGGTAGAAGCAGGTAGGTATAGAATGGGAACAAGAAGAGTGTGAGAGGAGAAGGAGGGTTATCCAATGAGGGATCCAGGAGGAGGGTGAGAGGAGATGTCATGTGTGATCAGGAGCAGTAGGACTGTCGAGAACTCAATAGCCCCATCCAACATTCACCTTGTATAGAGTTTTCACAGACACAGTTTAGGGTGTGTGAGTAAGGTGTGAAGATTCTAGGAAGATAATTTGTAAAAGCTAGAGTTCATAAGGGGACATTGCCTATATTTCTTTTATAGGTCTACTTGAAGGCACCAAAGTGGATCAGCAGTACAGAACTGCTGCCTTCAAACACTACATTTCCAGCACATCCTTGGGACCTTACATATATTAGAGTCTCTGATTTGGACCTTACATGTTCTTTCTAGAGTCTCAGTATTGACCTCAACATGTCCAGTATAAAAGCCCTACTTTAAACCCTACATTTCCTGACTACAAGTCCTGCTTAGGACATCACATCTCCAGTCTATCAGTCATACATAAGAGTGACTAGAAATATTACAGAGTGGCTTATCCAGTGTTCCAGGTTAAATCAAAGCTCTCCAGCTATGTAGATAAAATACGTCGCACAACAGGACGCTGCACTACGAAGAACTTGAACTATTCTTGGACAAACCTACTGCATCACACTGGACACAAAAATTGGCCACTGATTTAAATGGGCCTATTAACCCTTTGAATGGTACAGAAGCAAAGCATTGGAGACCTCTCAGGCATTCATTTCAATCAGTTGCTCTAGTTCTTTTTAGTACATCAACTTCAGTGTGTTGGGCACTGAGAATGGAGCAGTACTTGTATGTACACTACTGACTGTGTAAATGCTTTATGTGTAAAAGAAAATGGGACATATAGGTGGCAAGCCAACTGGTCCATGGAGGAATATAAAACATTGCTTTGATTTACAAGCTTTTAACCTCTTGAATGCAAGCAAGGTCTCCTAAGCATTACAAAGAAATGAATTAGAGACCTTTCTAGCACATAATCAAAAACTAGTTAAATCAACGTGAATATTTATTTGGCTCCAAAGGTGCAGTTATCTTGCTGCATAATTACTACACTTTGCTTTTATACATTAGACCAAATAGGTGAATGTCTGACAGGAATTCCGCTTGAAATCAGGTTCTGGAATCCATCTTTAGTCCCTACTTCTGCCTAGCACCAATTTACTATTTCAAACCAGAAATCCTCCCCTTAATGCTGCTTGTACCACGGGCAATGGGGCAGTCTGTGGGGATTTTGGAGAGTTCCTTTCATCTATACCTTATTGCTATATATTAAACCAGGCATAGAGGATATGACGTAAGTGTACACCATTTTCCTGCTCGTGGTATGAGGCACGTGTACGGGGCTCATTGACATTAATCTTTTGCATTGGACACCTCGCTGGCATTTAAAGAGTTAAATCCTAGTGCTGGTGGAGGAGATGTCCACAGAAATGAACTGCAGTGCCCACAGGCCATAGTGCATAACCCTAGTTCAGCCACTGAAGTTCGAGGCTTAGGCCACCTGGGCTGCCCTGGTGAATTAGTACATTAGCCCCAATATCTCTGTGTACCACAGGGACATTCTGCTTGTGAACATTTAGGTGTCTTTAATGGGTTTAGGGCACAAGTGGTGTCAGTCAAATTTGCTCCATTTTTCTCAAGACTCATTTACATTCAATTAACCCTTTGCATGCCAAAGGGCTACACAGTGCCTTGCTTTGCAATGCCTTGTGAACTCATCTGGCACTCAAAGGGTTAATTGTAATGTAGAATGATGTGAAATATCCCATGTAAAAAAAACAGAGGCTGATGTATTAAGAAGAACCAGACAATTCTGGGGCACCCAGCTTCCCCCATTGCTTTAAATGGGAATTTTAAACACCTTGCGTGTTAGTATTGAAAACACTGGGAGTTTAGTGAATTGTTATTTGTCCCCTAGGTTGTAGTTGGTTTGCTACAACTCAATTTAGTACATTAGCCTCAGAAAGGCTGATGTACTAATAAAAAGTAATGCAGTTCTGGAGCAAACCAAGTGAACCATATGGTTAAAATACCCATTGATTTGCAGAGTGTTGTGTTCTCCTCTGGCATTCAAGAGGCTAAATATGTAAAACAAGCTACCACAACTGAGAAACCCCTCAAAATGTGGAGTCAAGGCAGTTGTCTACTCTGTCTACTAGGAATCCAGGCCTGGGAACATGTATAGACCATCTACTCATTATTATATGTATAGATATACTTTCTAGCATTGTCCAAAGTATAGCTTCCAGTTAATTCACACAGTCATGCTACAGAGGGTGGAATGCAAGACTTTACCCGTGTTTCCGAGGGGATGCGTATCCAGGTTACATTCATGTAGCTGTGCAGAAGGTTCAGTTTTGCCTCAAGAGACAGGATCAGACTGGAAGAGGAATATAAGAAACATGATGAATCTACAGGAGTATGTTTAAGTAGGAAGTATACCCCAAGAAGAAATCACTTTTAATTTGTTTATCAGAAGGACTTACCTAGGTAAGTATCCTTTCTATTTATAGTTTTATTTGCATTTTATCACTGTAGTATACTGCAAGTTGACCCAATTTACAATCTGATAAATACTAGTGTCCCTTGCAAGTCATTCAGTCCTACTGAAACCCAATATTTGTTGTGAGGTGTGACCTAGAGGTAGACTTAGATAGAGATCATTATATTCAGGAAACTGCAGGCATAATGCAACAAATATATAGATACATATACTGGTCTGATGTATGAAGACACCTATTTAGTTAAGCCAATGAGTGAAACAAATTAAAAGCTACTTATTCCCAAGTTAAGGCCCCCTTTAAAATGCAAAAACAATAAAATCATTGAAAAACTGAGAAAGTTCATCATACTTCAGAGTACAACAGCAATCGAGCAATGCTGGTGCGGTATCATGTTTTAAAGAGGAAATATCAAGAACTTTTAAAAGCACCATGTTTGAAGTTGGCCTAAAACACAATAGTGTAGCAAACCTCAGTGAGTGCCTTATGTACAAATAATTGAGCAATACTGACATACCAAATGTACCACAGCGGACAAATATCTCCAAATTTCCATTTGATTTATATGCAACTTCTAACCTCATCAATGCAATGTGTTGGAGGATTCTTTAGCATTCAAGGGATTAAGGGCTGGATTCAAATGGAGGTGTTAATTTTATCTCTGCTTTTATCTCCAGATTTCCCCATAGACTTCAAAAGGAACATTTTTTATAAAACGGGAGGTAACACTTATCTCCTGCATTTGAAACCAGCCATTAGAGCACAATTTAATTCAACTGGGAATATTGATTGTTCACTGTGGTAAAGTTGGTTTGCCCCAGAATTGCTCCTACCGTCTTTCATACATTGTCTTAGGTCCAAATTCATCAAGCTAAAAGAGGAGTAATTCTGGAACAAACAACCTGCACTGTAGGGGACAAATAAACATTCCCCAAATTCCCATTAAAGAGTTAGTAATGCCCAAAATAAAGTGCATTCTATATGGTAGATTTTACAAAAAAAGTATTTGCAGAAAGTCCTACCTTTCAAAACTTTACGGTTTGAGAGATATCCTCCTCTAAAGTCCCCCCCTCCCTCCCTTCTCCTGACGTCAGCGCACTGCTGACAGCAGGAGATTCCGGTCCAGAGACCAGCTGGCGGCTCTGCAGCAGAGCCAAATCGCATTATTGGAAAAGAATTACTTCACTGGAAAGGTCTACAAAGTGTGCCTGGTTTGCAAAGACACTTTGCAGACCGTTCCAATGAAGTAATTCTTTTCCAATATCACTACTGCGGCTCTGCTGAAGAGCCTCCTTGTGTCGGCCGACGTGGATCTCCTTCTGTCTGCTTTACAGCTGACATCAGAAGAAGAGACAATTTAGCAGAGGACATCTCTCAAACCTTTCTCCAAATACTTTAGTTTTGTAAAATCTACCATATAGAATACACTTTATTTTGGGCATTCCCTTTAACCCCTTAGTGACCGGTCGCTATGCATGTGGCCGTCACTTAAAGCCCACGGAACATTTTTTTTTGCAAACGATTCCGGAGTCCCCTAACGGCATGCAGCCGCACGGAGACCCGGATTTCCGGGCCGTACATGTACGTTCTATGTCATTAAGGGACATCCACCTTGGACGTACATGTACATCTATTGTCATTAAGGGGTTAATTGAAATAAGGTTTTTGACCACTTGAATAAAAAGGTCTTCAACATTTGTGGAATTTTTATTTTACCCTATGGTGCAGTTGCTTTGCTCTAGAACCGCACCTCAATAGCTTATTGAATACGGCCCTCAGTGCATTCCACAGATAGAGAGGGTACCAACCAGGCATGCTGCACTAGAATTGCGGTAAGAGGAAGCATCCATGTCTCTCCTCCCTTTGTATCACTGATGAAGGGGAGAAGCACTGGACATGTTCGTGCAATTTACCTAAACATTTTAACTTCCTGCTATTGTCCTGTCCTCTAAGGATCAGGGCTCTAGCAATGATAAAGTTTATCTGGGGTAGGTGCTTCAGGAAACCATGGGACATAAGTGTTTTATCAAGGTGATAGTGTTTTTCCCTTTCTTAAAGGGATATAATTCAGCTTTTGTATCCTTAGGAAAAAAAAAAAAAACAAACAAAAAAAAAACAAACAAAAAAAAACAAAAAAAACATTTTTGAGTCTAAACTCTAGACTTTCCAATTTTGAAACAAAGCTCTCATAGTAGAGAGATACAGTGAAAATGTAATGTAGAAATAAACAAGGCATATTTAATTCTGGCCAACAAGACCAAATTTGACAGGTTAGCTTCACCCAGTTGTCATGTAGCTAAACAGTTTTGTGACACACACATACAAACAAGCAGACAAAAAAAAAAAAAACACACACACACACACACACACACACAAATACAGACATTTAAGTTTCTTAATGGTTCTCATCCTGGAATATAACGAGGAAAGCGGTTCATTGTATTAATCTGTGTGAACTTCAATTTAAAATATTACATAGATGGTATAGAACACCAAAAGTGTTGCATAGAATTTCTCCACTCACATCAGATAGATGTTGGAGGTGTTCTGAGGGAGTCGGTTTAATGTCTCATATCTGGTGGGAGTGTGAGAAATTGGATGCTATGAAAAGGAATATTGAGGGGTTGATTAATGGGTTATTCAAATCTAAGATTCAGCTTACGATTCAAAGTTTTATACTTCATATTGATATCCCCATTCAAGGTAACCTACGGAAATATTTGCTTATAAATATTTTTTTGGCTATAAAAATATGTCTGGCTAGGAAATGGAAACGGGAGGAATTGCCCACAAAATAGTATTATTAATCAGATTCAGTATCAGTGTGCTATGGAAAAATATATTTACAATAAGAATAAGAAATTGTTAACTTATATGGAGATATGGACCCCGTGGGTAGAATTAGTTCATCGAGAAAAATGGAGCTTTGGAGCTGAGGTTTGAGATCCTCAGGGAGAGAGATAGAATGATTATATTGATCTGCCTAAACTTATGGAGATAGGTGTCACTGCATAGAAAGGGAATAAGATTGTGTATTGTTTAGTGAGAATGATGGGTATTTTGTTTTTTTTTTCTTTTTTAGATTATTATGAATGTAAAGGAAAGACTATTTATTGTATACATTTCAATGTTAAGTATCTCTTTCCTGATGGTTGGAAATGTTGATGTAATGGTTTATAAACAATAAAAAAAAAAAAAAAAAAAAAAAAATACAGACATTTCAAAGCACTCACAATGCAAGTGCTAAGAGTACATACTGTAGCCCATAAACAGCAGTGCTCATAGGCATACCTGGGAACTATCCTGATCAGCACTGTAAACTTTGATTTTCAGTGTTAATTACTGCATTGCCAGGGATTGAAAGGCCACTTTTGTGAGTTCCCAGTAACTCCAACCACTTCTTATCCTGTTCTACCCATAACTCCAACCACTTCTTACCCTGTTCTACCCATAACTCCAACCACTTCTTACCCTGTTCTGCCCATAACTCCAACCACTTCTTACCCTGTTCTACCCATAACTCCAACCACTTCTTACCCTGTTCTACCCATAACTCCAACCACTTCTTACCCTGTTCTACCCATAACTCCAACCACTTCTTACCCTGTTCTACCCATTTTGACCACTTTCATTACAAATCCTGTCTCCCCTCCTCCCAATCTCACCTGCCTAAATTGATCATCACTCACAATGACACAAATCACATTATTTGGACACTCTCATCCTTTATTGGTACACAGGGGCTGGGAAGACTATGTTTCTAAGTATGCTCATCGGCATGTAAAGGGTTCCACAGAGACCAACATATATATCTAATTGAAAGTGGGACCCAACTGGATAAACAGGGAATGGAATTTAGTTGGCTTTCTCCAGAATGGCACCACTTGTCTTCATACAACAGATTATTGTAGGTTTGTAGGTTTCCCTGTTGAGTAAAACAAGGGTAATACCACTGCTGGGAGAGGAGTCATTCCAAAGGTATTACAGCTTAAGCTGCTTTTTTAACATTAACAGTGCCCACTGGTGTCCAGTTTCTACTGGTGTCAACCCATATATTCCACTGCATTCTATGATAGAAATGACTCATTGACTACAGTTCTCCATAGAATGAAATTGTAATAGCGCTGCCACTTTGTGAGACTGAACTGTTAAGTTCTGCATAGAGAAACTGGTAGCATTGTGAGTATACTGGTTAAGTTCTATCCACTACAAGGCTGGTGAAGGATGCTTGCTTTCTGCCCAGCTTAAACCCTGCCATGCTCAGCCAGTCCTCAGTTTACATATTGCAAAGCCCGACTAAAGGCCAAAGTTTGACCACCACAACAAAAAGACATGAGTCATCATGCCGGAGAAGCCACGGACTCCTTTGCCAGAGAACAAATGTACAGAAGATTGTTCTGGGAGGGATGCCCTGTGTCCCCCATGAACTAAGAGAAAATTATTTATCAGGGAGCAGCATTCAGGAAGCAGCATCCATTGGGGACACAGGGAACATGATCAGATCCCAACATTCCTCAACAAAACTAGGGAGAGAAAAAATGCAATCACTACAAAGGCAGACAAAGAAAAACCATCAATGGATTTAACAATGGAAACAGATGTGAAAAAAGTGGCAACCTTTTTTAGGATCTTCAATGAAGCTCAGTCCTGGCACTCTGCTGGCACACAAAGGGCTCTGGTGTAGTGGGCCATTACATGGAATCAGCTTCGCATGTAGAACAGTCATGTGTTATAGTGGACTTTGTTAGTGAATAGAAGAACCCAAAAAAGAATCAATGACCTTGTGACGTTGACCGCCAGATTCAGCTGAACGGTATACCAAGCTGCCCTGGCCTATGTCAGAGCTTTGAGAATGACATTGGAACTGTCCATCTTGAGCTAGCAGAACACCCTGGGCACCCGCAGAAGAGAAGGAAACATGTACACTAGACAACCATAAGGACGACATCATAGAGATTAAAGCAACCATCAACAGATGTCTTGATCTTGTGACGAAGATAGGAACCTTACAATTTCAACAAGACACCCTCCCTTTTGGGATAGAGGGAAATTTTCAACTCCATAAAAACCAAACAGTAGAGCCTAAAATTAATGGGAGAGAAAAGTCAGCTCTGTTTTGGAGTATGTTTGCTGCTGCTCACACAGGTCACTTGCATACTGTGTGCATGTTCTGTTCTGAGTTTATTGAATGTTCTACTTGTTGCTTTGCTTCTGTATTCTCACTCCCCTTTATGGCCCATCTAGCCCTTTGTTTTTCCTTGAGTGAGCCCCATAAATGTTTTTCTTGCTAAACGTTTTACTTTTTAAGGCTGTTTTCTTCCTCTGAGCTCTTTGGCTTCATTTCCCTTCTTATGCTGAAATTTGGCGAATTTTCGGCAGCCATCTTGGATCTCACTAGATTTTGGCGGTTATCTTGGATCTCACAAGACTTTGGTGGCCATATCTTTTTTTTGCTCTGTATGGATAGTGTTTTACCCGGTTCGGTTTCTTCCGTTCAGTCACTTCTCTGCGTCCATCTTGGTAGAGGCATCCTGTGCTTACCCCTTCTCTCCTAACAACCTTTTCAGTGCCTCTTCCCATCCCTGTTTTTTCTTTTATCTCTTATAAATGGGAAAGGGGACAAAAGGGCAGAGCACAAGTAGTCCACCTAAGTGTCTTAAAGAAATCACAACAATTCACACATTTAAAACATAATAAATAAATGACCCTTTGGTTGCCACATTTGAATCCATCACATTTCATAGCAATGGGTTAATGCGTCTCTTGCATTGAGTTAGAGCCACATGTCTAACATTAAGCATTGATCTATAATGGTGAAAGAGTAGATCTTTGCTACTCTATTTCAGTTCCAGAAGTACAAAACCACTGAAGACAATTGGCTGGTCAGTACTGTAGTATGTAGGTAGGTGCACTTAGCATTAAACAACGATAGCACCTATTGAATAAATACACTTAATATACATAAGGAACAATAATCCTGCTAGATATAAGATGGTAGGTGAATATGCATAGATTATAGTTCCAAGCTCTGCTTACAAGAATTATTTATGAAGTAGAACCCTTCTAGAGAAGGACTGTATGTCAGTGCAGACGCCTTTAACTACATGCAGATCCATGCCATATACCAGTGGTTCTCAATTTTTTTTTGTTCAGGGCACCCCTAGCACATAATCTAGAACATTCGGGGCACCCCTAACATATTTAATGTACTTTTTCAAGAGTATAAGAATGGTACAATACATAAATATACAATTATTATTATGTTTTAGAATCATAATAACAAAACTAAATATAAATGGACTTTTAAATAAAGATTTATAGAAATTGTTAAGCACAATATGTTAGTCTTCATAGAAAACTTGGGGCACCCTAAGCTGATATCCGTGGCACACCAAAGTGCCACGGCACACTGGTTGAGAATCACTGCCATATACAAATATATACAGCACTCTCTTAATTTGCTTGCCGTAGTACCGTACAGTAGAGCTGAAAAGGGCAAGGTGAATGTGAGTGTAGGCCATCCTTTTGGTTTTCTCCTGGCAGGTGAGCCCTGCTTATTTGTCTTCCTTTAGTGGATGAACCCCACTAATCTTGTTATTGCACTGTTTCTTTTGCTTGGGGGAGCCCCATAAACACACTTATATCCTTGGATATAAAAAGCTCCCTACTCTGCTACTGTGTGTTAGCATAGTAGCTACAGCTAAGGGCTTTGACACAACCTTATTGGGTTCTATTCTAGTGACAGCCTTGACAGTATTTGTTTAAACATTCATATATATTTATTATTTCGTGTTATGGCTGACCCAGCTTCTGACATTACCTCTCCTCCTCCAGTTATCCTAGCCTGCATGCTGAGGGCAATTAGAGAGGCCCTTGCCTCGTTACCCCCAGCCCCCTGTGCCCGTCTTCCCTCAGGTCTCCTCTTTCTGCCCCCTCAGGCTCTGATTCAGAGGGCTCTGCGGGTTCCCCAACAGCTAAGAGACCTTGGAAAGGATCGAGCACTTCTGGACACAAGGGCAAAGGTCTGCCAGAATTGCTATATGCCCTACAGCTCCTGTCCCACCAGGCCTTACTACTTCAGCAACCCTTTCGGGGACTGCCCCTGACTTGACTGCAACTCTCTAGGGAGATGCCCATGATTGCTCCTCAGCTGAGGAGTCAGATTTGCCATTGGCTCAGGAACTGGGTACGGGTGAACCCCTACTCAACTCCGAACCTTCTGCACAGTGCCCCCTGTGCCCGTCATCCCTCAGGCCTCCTCTCCCCCACTCAGGCCTCCGCTCCCCCCCAGGCTCTGATTCAGAGGGCTATGCGGGCTCCCCACCAGCTAAGAGACCTTGGAACGGATCGAGCACTTCTGCTCACAAGGACAAAGGTCTGCCAAAATTGCTATACGCCCTCCTGGTCCTGTTCCACCAGGCCTTACTACCTAAGCGACCCTTTTGGGGGCTGCCCCAGACTTGACTGCACCTCTCTCAAAAGATGCCCATGATTACACCTCAACCGAGGAGTCGGATTTGCCATTGGATCAGGAATTGGGTACGGGTGAGCACCTATCCATCTCCGAACCTTCTGCACAGTGCTCTGATCCGTCTGAAGCTGACTTGTTCTACACCCCTCAAGGAGAGGCCCTGTTTGATCCCGCTTTATCTGCCATCCTAGGTCAGCCGCCTGGACTCCTACAGACCACATAGCCCGCTATTTTCAGGTCTGGATACTTCGGGCCCTGGATATGAAGGTACATCACCGGCTTAGAGCTGAATACCCACTTCCCACTATTTTGGGTAAAGCTACTCTCACACCAGAATTCAACTCGTTCATGGTGACCTACATGAACAAAACGGCAGAGACCCAGGTACGGGCCTAGAAAAGGGCCTAAAAGCTGCGGAACCCGATCACTCTGCGCTCCCAAACGAGCTGGGTCATCGACTGGCTCTACCGATTGGGGTTCATTGTCAATCTCTAAGTCCATGACTGTCCAGGCTCAATCAGTTTAGCTCTTGGGTTTAGAGATTGATTCCAACTCCTCCCTTCTCCAGCATCCTATGTTCAAGATTGCATATATCAAGAAGACTCTCAGGATGGTCCTATGCCTAGAATTTATCTCCCTGAGATACCTTGCCAGACTCATAGGCCTCCTTTCGTCCTCGATCCTAGCGATCTTAGCCAGCCCCTGTATTACCGTGCCATGCAAGCTTGAAGCCAAACACCTTCGGGTCCATCTCTCTTACGACCAACTGGTCCCCTTGATGGAGGATGTGCGAACGGAACTCACCTGGTGGTTCCAACACCTGACTGCGTGGAACGGCACGGCCATTTTCGGCACCAAACCCAACTTCGTTTTGGAATCGGCTGTCAGTCTCGAAGGCCTTGAGCGCCTCTTGTGCTGGATCTGCTTCCGGAGGTCGTTGGTCCAGCGACGAACTTTCGCTTCACATCAATTGCATGGAACTCATTGACGGATCCTTCACAGTCTGCAGTTTTCCACAGAGCTTTCTCATTGTTCTATCTTGCTGCGTATTGACAACATTTTGGCAGTGCGATACATGGACAGACTGGGTGGTGCTCAGTCAGAATGCCTGTCCAACCTTGTCAGAGACGTTTTCCTGTTATGTCTTCGCTAACGGATCTCTGTCTTCCTGAACATCTCGCCTCTCCGGGACCCTTTCTCCATGGACCTTTTTGCCTTCAGATGGCATGCCTAGTTCCAACCTTCTTCAGATGGCTCCCGGACTTGACTGCGACAGAGGCATTTTCCCAGTCCTAGCTTCTGTTGGGAGCTTATGACTTCCTCCTCTTCTCCATGATCTCCCGAGTGATTCATCAGATACTACATCTGTTGTCCCTTCTGCTTGTGGCGCCATTGTGGACTGCCCGGCTATGGTTCTCCGGCCCTCTTGGAGATGTCTTGCGATCATTCTCTCCTCCTCCCTTGGAGTCCCTGTCTATTTCAGGATCTGGGGGGCTTCTCCTCACTCCCCCTCATCCTCCGCCAACTAATCTATTTGTTAGCATGGTAGATTTCAGGGTTTCCTGGAATTTGTCTGGACATTCGCCGTCGGCTACAGATCTCCTCCGAGACTCGCCTATCTTAGTGCATGGAACACCTGGAATAGCTGGTGTGTGGCTCGACTGAGTTTCCCTTTTCGGTTCCTGTGACCGCCATTGTTTATTTTCTATCTGCTCTTTTTTCGTAGGGTAAGTTGTATATCGTACTATTAATGTGTTTCGTTCCGCTATCTCGGCAGCTCCTGTCCCACTGGCAAGTACTCCTGTGGGCAGGGACCCTTTGATCTGTCGACTTTTGCGTGACATGCGCCTCTAGGCCTCCAGCACCTCGATATACCCATTTCTGCAATGTCTTCTGGGTCTTGGACCTTTTTAATCTTGGTCAGGCAACTCCGATTTGTCCCTCTGTCACCTGCCCGCTAAGCCTATCACTTTGTTAGGTTTGGTCTCATTTTGCAGGGTTTCTGATGTTCAGGCGCTCGACTTTAATTATCTCTGTTTCCCACCAGTTGGGGTTAGCTTTCAGGTGTAGGCCCCAGTTTTCCTCCTTCTTCGTCTATCTCTTTTTTCCTTCAAATCCGCTTCTGGGTGTTGTTCGTTGCCACCAATCTTACATCAGTAGGACTTTGACACTCTGTTCTACCCTTTTCCCCCAATTGCTCATTTCTTATTCTAGCCCTTTTC
This sequence comes from Rhinophrynus dorsalis, assembly GCA_037306005.1. Taxonomy (NCBI): domain Eukaryota; kingdom Metazoa; phylum Chordata; class Amphibia; order Anura; family Rhinophrynidae; genus Rhinophrynus; species Rhinophrynus dorsalis. Next base: position 374,903,054 of record CM074721.1, on the reverse strand, counting down.
GTCCGGTCTCCTCTCCAACTCTGGCCTAATGGGTCCGCTGGGTCTTGTCCCTGGTGGGTGTAGATCCCTCTTTCGGTGCTCATTCTGTCAGAAGTGCTGCTGCTTGTCTAGCTTTTCGGGGGTAGTTCTCTTCAGGACATCTTGCGTATGGCGGCTTGGTCTAGGGAACCTGCCTTTTGTTGGTTTTATCGTTATCCAGTGTCATGCTGCGGATTCTTTGGTTGCACAGTGTTAGAACTGCAAAATATGAGCCTCCTGTCTTCCCATAAAATTGGAGATTATTCTAGCTCTGTGACCGAATAATCAGAATTTTATTAAAGACAGGAGGCGAATATTTTTACCACCCGTTCTGGGATTCCTGCCCTCTACCTTCATTTAGTTCGCTCTAAGCTATGTGCTTAGCCATATTATTGTTCTATCACTGTTTTAATTATCTTACTGTTTTTTATGCATTCTTATTATGTTTTTCATGTTCGCTATGTTTTTCTCTCCTTCTTTGCTTTTTTTATTGACCTGTGGCATGTTCCTATATACCCAGTTACTGTTATGGTTCTCTCTTTTTTCTTTCAGCATGATTTTGTCTCAGACCCATCAGGATCTCTTTGTTTGGGAAGTTCTTTCCTCGAGATCCTGATTCTGGCATGTGGTGTTTTTGCTGCTGTTCATTGAATTCATCACGTTTTGGTCTTCTTTTTCCAGCATTTGTTGTCCAAAGGAAAAGGAAGCTGTGATGCAGGGTTGGACTTATATACCCTGATGTTATCTCTGATTGGTTGTTCGGTTTTTCTGTGTTTTTCCTGTGCTGCTGTGAGATCAGTAAAGTAAAATGACGCAAAATATACGCCTCCTGTCTTTAATAAAATTCTGATTGTTCGGTCACAAAGCTAGAATAATCTCCAAATAGCTCTGCCTAAGCACGTCACACTCTGAATTTAAAAGCCACTTATTCCCTTTTCCTAAATTATAGTCCCCTTTCATGTACATTCTGATACTTTTTAATAATTTCGCTTTAAAAAGAGCAGTGAAACATTATCCGCTGATTAAAACATTCAATATTAATTTATGAAAAGTCCATATTAGGTGGCATGCTGCTAGTTGTAACAACTACAGTCAGGCACCAGACAGCAAAAGAAAATGCATTTTGCAGTCTGGCTTCCAGCAGAAAAAAGGCCCACTAAATATTTTAAAAATAACATTACTATACCTTTAAATAGCAACTCAAGTTCAGCATGAGCTCACATGAAAGGAAAATAGTAATTATGCCTACAAACTGTAAAAACATGTACACTAGAGGTCAAAAGTTTTGGGACACCTCAATTTTTGCTACTTTTCGTTATTGCCATATAACTTGAAAAGAACATCAGAAAAACAGGTCAACATTGGGTATTCCTAAAATCAAGACAAATATAATCTATTTAGCAGGGTTTTTTTTTAGCATTTGTAGATGTATAAAAGATTTTAGTGCAAAACTTAAAAAATAAAAAGTGCATTTGTTTCATCACATTTTATAAATGCCTTTACGGGAAATTTGATGAAAATAATGGTATCTTTGGAAAGCTCATATTATGGCAAAAAAAAACAGTATATAAAATATATGGGTACATTAAATGAGTAAGAGGAAAATTACAGCTAGACACAAACACAGCAGAAATGTTAAAACAGCCATTGTCCTTCAGGACAAGTGTTAAAAGTGTTAACTGGCTGTTTTAACACTACTACTGTGTTTGTGTTTAGCTGTAATTTTCCTCTTACTCGTTTAATGTACCCACATATATTATATATTGTTTTTCTTGCCATAAGATGGGCTTTCTAAAAATACCATTATTTTCATTAAATTTCCTGTAACATTTATAAAATATGATGAAACAAATGTAAAAAAATGCACTTTTTTAACTTTTGCACTAAAAATCTTTTATACATCTACAAACACTAAAAAAAACCCTGGTAAATAGATTATAATATTTGTCTTGATTTTAGAAATACCCAATGTTGACGTGTTTTTCTGATGTTTTTGTCACGTTATATGGCAATAACTAAAAGTAGCAAAAATTGAGGTGTCTCAAAACTTTTGACCGCTAGTGTACATGCACGCATACATGGGCATCTAAACACACACATACAAATAAATACATACACAAAAGATCTTAACCACTTGTGCCCCAGAGAAGTCCAGAATGTATTAGGGACCTTTGGCACCCAAGGTGCTAAAACAAAAAACTAAAACCACTACATTTTTACCTTAAAGGGATAGTAATACTTCGTTTTAACTTTATTTTATTTTGTAGGCATTAAAAAAACATGAAGAATGATATAAGCCTTATCTCTCAAACCTTTATGGTTTAAGAGCTATTCACAAGCAAAGTGTCCCCCTCCCGCCCCTTTTACTGATGTAACACTTCTCAGCCAGGGCAGAAGGGAGCTGCCCAGGTAGACTGCAGAGAGGGACAATCTTCAATTAAGATAAGGGAAAAACCTGAAAAGCTTGTCAAGGGGGGCAGGGATTTCATTGTTTTCATAGGAATAAGAGTGTCCCCTTCTGTTATCTGTCCAGTCTATGGACTGCATTCCACATCTGAGAAGAGATTGTTTACACTAGGTAAAAGGGGTGGGAGGGGGAAACTTTGCTTGTGAATATCTCATAAACCATAAAGGTTTGAGAGATAAGACTTATATCATTATTCATGTTTTTTTAATGCCTACAAAATAAAATAAAGTTAAAACGAAGTATTACTATGCCTTTAAATCCTCAAAGTCTGTTTGTTTTCAGGGAACCTGAGGATATTACCTGGCTAGCTTGATGTTATCGTTGTCATCCTTGCCCCATTCCCAGTCCTTCCCAGGGTCCACTGCAAAGTGTAAAGGCAGAAGCTTGTGTTCGGAGTCTGTCAATGGGATCACTGCTGTGGGAGACAGGTACATAGAACCTCAATGCTGCTTTACTTGCACAAGAAGAAAAGGACAGTGCAATATCACATAACAATGCAACAAGACTGGTGTGAGAGAATGATCTAGGGGAGGTCAAATGCAGAAATACTTAACTTTTTGGGTGGCAACACATTACCCACATACCCTGAAAAATGCAAAACAGCCAATAAAAATGCTATTATATTAGATCATAAACATCATCATAGCATGAGACCATCTATAACTGTAGCTCTGTGCAAATTAAAAATCACAACTGAGGGGACGCCATGGAGATATTGATAATATAGAAACCACACACTAGTCCTCGTAAAATATGAACTGAAAGCAGTTTAATATGTTTGCTGGTATAATTCATTGAGGCTTATGTACTAAGATGAACTGGTAATTCAGAGGCAAATCACCTGCACCATAGGGGACAAATAAGAGACTCCAATATTCCCATTTACTTAAATTGTGCCTCACAATGGTGCTTTTGACCCACCGAATGTTAGAGAGCATTCCAATAGATTATGAAGAAATGAGTGGGCAATCTCTCTAGCATTCAGTATTATCCCCTCCATTTAAATGAATGGGGATATTAGGAATGTTTATCTGTGCAGTTGGCTTGTCTCAGTATTGCTCCTCTTGTTACTGAGTGTTAACTGCTAAAGCTCTTATGTGACAGAAGTGATGGTGACACAAGTAACTGGATGGACAATGATCTTATGAAGGTATTTAGTTAGCCTATTATTAATGCAGAAGAAATAATTCAGAGCTTACAGAACAGTAAACTGCAGTACTACATATACACCACAAGATGTCAGTAAAGCACAATATATTGCAGGGCAGCCAAGTCCCTATTATTTACTTGCATAACAAACACATCACTATGGGGATCACTCAGCTCTGATCAGTGTGGCTGCTGAATCAACAGGGAATTAAAACCTCTCTGTGTCATTTCCCAGGTGCACATATGAATGCTGTAATCTTCCACTTGGAACTTTTATACTAAATTACATTATGGGCTTCCCCTCTTCTATTAGAGTTCTTGTGCAGCCAGGAAACTGGATTAACACATTAAGAGTTTTCAGGGGGCAAGAAACAAATATCAGAGAATGCACTGGACATCACTGTGGAACTCAAAGGGTTAAGGATTACCTTGCAGACACACCTTTTCAATTATTTTCTAAAATCATTCTTTGGCCCAGATAGCATAACCGTTTAGCTATGACAGTTTACCTTTAAGAGAGAACTATTAGAAATATATTTGATATTGACTCAAGGCTTCCCAGGGTAAAACTGCATTAAGAAGTGCATAGGATCAAAAGAATGCAGAAGACTGGGCTCATCCAACAGATTTCTACTCCTCAGATACAAGGCGGTTAGGTGGAAAAAGGGGCTTTTTAGACTCCTGGAACACATCAGAGGGGTCAGAAGGAACCTCCTGAACTAAGGGAAAGTTAAGACAGCTCTGATCAGGCCCTCAGCGGAGGGTTCAGGATCAGCCTCAAAAGGGTCCCCAAAAAACTGAGAGGAGCCCAACACAGAACATTCCTCAACATCTTAATCCACCAGCAGTTCCTCCTCAGAGGAATCTGAAACGTCAGGTACCTGTGGTTTGGGCAGGGAAGACTTGACTGAGAAGGGGGCCTGCCAAGACTGAAAGGCCCCCTGTAAATGGGATGGAAAGAGTTGCAATATGGACCTAAGGTCCCTAGTAGCAGCTCTAATGCATGGCTGGAGGTCCCTGGAATGCTGCCAGGGACATCAGAACATGCTGGGCATAAGTGACCTGAGAATTCTCTAGGTAACCCTGAATGCGTAATGGGGGATACAGAGACCCCGGCATCCTTAGTCTTAGGTCTGGCCCCAAGCTCCAGCAGTATAGACATTCTCACAGTGTCTAATAACCTTACTGTTTAAGAAATCACCCAATTATAGTGTGTAGGATTAAAGTTTCACCCGAGAAATCGATAAAATAAACTTATCGGGCAGTCGAAGGGTTAATCAGGAGAGAAGGAGAGACCAAGCGCTGAGTAGGATACTTGCTCTGGAAAGATCACAAAATGGCTGCTGCAGTGGGAGCCAATCAGAAACGAAACATAGTTTTCCCAGAAAAGTACCCCAAACAGTGCCCGAAGCCCCCTGAGTCCCCCAACACACTAGAAACATGACCCGGATGATAGAGCAAGGGCAGTCAAGTAAAATGAGCCATCTCTGAAGTCGCTAGGTTAAACGGTTGCAGAGATATGTCCCAAACAGTACAGTCCCATAGAAGTGAATGGAGCAATGGCGTCTATGCAGTAAAGAGAGCCTTAAAGGCGCAGAACTCAAATTTTACAAAATTAAGAGCGTAATACTAAAATGTGTAAAACAGTATTAGAACATATTAGGACACACCAAAAAAACCCCCCCAAAAAACACTAAACCAGTAGGAAAAGTGTTAGAAACCCCCCAAAATGTGCCAACCCAGCATCTAAAGGGTTAAGTTACCACATAAACCTGCTCCAAAACACCCAGACATACAGATATACCCAATGAGTGTAGGAGTGTGCAACAGGAACTCCAGTGAAGACACCCGTGTGAGGAGGGGCACTGTGGGACAAATGGACCTGCAGCACTCAAAGGGTTGCTCACCTTTCCTGCAGATCTTCTGTCTTCAGATTACCATGTAGTAAGAAGTAAACACAGTGGGTAACTCCAGGGGAAGCACCTGGAATCAAGATTTTCCCCCTCAGGACTTAAGGTCCACAAAAAGTACCTGGATACTGAGCTAGCCACAACTAAGGGCATTGTCAGTTATGGTAATCTGCCTAATGGTGGTATTCCATTTCTAACAGAAAAATAAAAAAGTTTCTAAAACTATAGCAGAACTGTTCTTTTGCCTGCGTGTTATCTTCACCAAGGAACAAATCTTTCTGGAGCTGGTTGGCTAGCTGCAGCCAAGGAGGGAAGGTAGGCTCCACCCCCTGCATACAATTCTAGAATTGTTCCTGCCTACTTAAAGGGGCAGATCGCCTACCCACAGTTACCAGTAACCTGTATTAGACGACAGAGAAAATTATTCCCAGATAAGATATCTCACAACTATGTCTATGCTGTTCTTTATACGTAACTGAAGCTGGGATGCAGTAGGTGCAACTGATTTCTATATCCAGGACTAAAAAAAACAGCTGATCAGAAGCAGAACCTGTGCTAGATTACATTTATTCTTTTCAATATAAGCAACTTTAAACAAATGTTTATTATATTTAAAGTGTGAGTAAATTTAGTTTTTGACTTTTTTTATTTTCATCTTTTTTTTTTTTTAGTTTTTAGATCTCTTACAGTGAACTCCCTGTATCTTGTTTCCATCCAGCCCTGACAGGGACAGTGAAAACAGGGATAGTAGTTTAATGTAACACTATCCCTGCAGCTGAATAGACTGGAGGGGGAGCGGTATGAAGCTATCTACCTCCAATCCAGTCTATAATTTTCAGTATACTGAACTCCGTTAGTTTTGTAGAGTCTTCCCTCCAGTCTTTTAACGCAATGCATTGCATACCCCCTCTGGCCCTCAAATGGTTAAGTTACTGGGATAGTGTTAAACTGCATCCCTATTCCAAACAGAGATATCTGGAAACAAGAGAATAGGCAAAGTCAAAAACAGTTTACTTGCACCTGAAGAAAACACACTTTGCCCTACATTCAGCAGAATAGTGTAGTAATTCTACGGCACACTATAGGGGAGAAATAAAAAAAAATCCTCATTGATTTAAACTGGCTTTCTACTTCCTTTCTACTTCCTTGAATAATAGAGAGGACTCTATTGCACTGTTTCAATGTATTGTATTGAAACAATCTAGAAAATTGTTTTGATAGTACATTTCATTGTCAGGATAGATAAACAGCTATTGTTGAATTATAATTCCCATCATCCTCAGCCAGAAAATCCCCCGCAGGAACCAGCTGTTAAAGACACACAATGAAAATCTATTTTGTTACTTTATACATAACTAGTGTAAAAGCCCATGTACACAAGCCCTCCCAGCATTCTGTGCTTTCGGGCAGTGTCTATTGCGTGCAACTGCATCGGGCGTTTGGGCAGTCTGTACTGAGTATGGCCTGCATTCGGGCAGTCTCTATTGTGCATGACTGCATCGGACGTTCAGACAGTCTCTACTGCACATGACTGCATCGGACAAACATACATCTGGCCTTTTATATTATAGGACTTGTACTCAAAGAAATAAATGCTTGTGTGAGTGAAATTGTTAAATTATGTCTGTCTGATCAAAGATTGTGAAATGATATATTCACTCTTGCACAGAGAATGTGTCAATTATAGGTCTCTTGTCTGGAAGAGTGATACATTATATCCGCTTTGTCTTGGCGATAAAATGTATCACTTCCTTTGCACAGAAAATCAGGAGTGATGATTTTATCTAGCAGTACTGCTGTATGTTTTACAGTCAGACAGACCAGAGGGCCACAAAATCAGTACATGGACTATATTTTGCCCACCTCTTATTTAGTGAGTATAAGAGGTGAATGGATGGATATTAACAACTGCAGTAATACCCATCAGTAACTCATCGAAAATAAATATATGCTATATCTAAGGCAAAGCACTGAAATGAAGGTCTGATGTCACCAGAAAGGATGGAGATTGTATGATTATACTTAAACATTGTAGAGTAAAATGAAAAACAATGTATATGCAAATATAATGCTCCTTTCAGTGACAAAGTTTAGTACGCGTGGCAGATTTGCTAACATGTTTTATATCCATTGTTCAAATGGTAAAACCGATAAAAATAATGTTCTTGTTAAGTGAAAAAGTAAAAGAAATCTAGATAAATTACATATTGAAAAACAGAACATGGAGACCTGCATAGCATCCAATCCATACACACCAAAACAAAATTTGCAAGTTTTCCCACTTCAACAACCTAACAAAAATAAATTAATATCAAATCTGTTTTAAACTACACTTGAGGGGTCACCAGGTCATTAGGATTGAGAAGTTACTGCACTTAGCCACTATATAAATTAAAATGACCTATACATTACATTGAATGGTTTGTGCATCTAACAGGATAGCTGGAAGGAAACCAGTGAATGAGAAATTATTATTTTGACACAAGCGATTGTATTTGTGTGTGGTGGGGGAGGACACTGCCATGTGGAAGATACCACTTATTGTCAGACTTATGTGCACAGATAGATTGTCCTTACTCAGTTTATACACTACACATTGGGACTTATTCACCAGATTGAAGTACAATTTTGGGAGTAAACCAACTGCACCATTAAACTGGAAATGCCACAAATCCAGATTATACTAAATAGAGCTTTTTAGCCCTTTGAATGCTACAGAGGTCTCCATTATCTTTTTTCAGAATGCATTCAAAGGGTTAAAAACCCTGTTTATATTAATAGTTTGCTTCAGAATTGCATCACTTAAGCTATTCGATTTAGGAACATTGTATCCTCGTACTCATTTCTGAAGGGTCAATCTTCAACATACATTATTCACTAAGGGTTTTCTGCTCTACAGAACTGCTGAATCTTTGATTAGCTTTGATTGGGAAATGAGGACTGGCACTTGATTGCATTTGATTTAATCAACATAGCTAAGATGGAACTGAAGCCTAAGTAGTCTGGCTGAAAAATAGTGGCGGTAAGGCCTAGTTCACATATGAGATTTGGTTGCAGAACCACATTTGATCCACCCTTAGTAAAATATGTATTTTTTTGTACTTCCCTTAAATCCTTTCCTCTTATTCCACTGAGGTGGTGTCCAGATAGCTTGCAGAGAGGGACAATCTTCAATTAGCATATTGGAAAAATCTGAAAAACCTGTCAAGGGGGCAGGGTTTTCATTGTTCTCACAGTAAGAAGATTGTCCCTTGATGAGAGCTGCCTGATCTGTGGACCAGATTCCACATCTGAGGGGAGGTGGTTTATACTAGGTATAAGGGGCAGGAGGGGGATACTTTATCATTCAATTACACTTGAACTGCAACTCTGACAGTATTGAAATAACACTCTCTATGGCTCAAATACTATGAAGATTAATTGAAGATGCAGTTTTTGTGAAACATTACTATCCCTTTAACAAATAACTACATAATCAGAAGACACTCCTCCCCTTCCACTTCCCTACTTAATGCCCCACTTTTCACTAGATCTCAGTATACTAACAGCAAAAAACAGGAATATTAAGTCACAAGGGCAAAGGATTCAAGAAGAAACTGCAGTTTACCCCGAACACATTCTCAGGGTAGGATGTCTTGTGTCCCCCAGTGGACTAATAGAAAAGGATGTAATGGTGTGTACAAAAAATCCTATTTCCTATGGTGTCCAATGGGGGACACAGGGACATCACAGAAAAAAAATTTTGACGTCAGCTGACTGAGACTCTGCATCTGAAGCTAGATTCCTCAAAGTGAGCTTATTCAATATAAAAAAAAAAGAAAAAGAATGAAAAAAACACCTTATTTTACCACCAAATACAGCAATAGAGCTCTTAATATCCAAAAGATCAGGAATACATATTGTCATAGTCTGAAGATGGATCGATCCTGTTGTTGGACCTGTCCTGGGAGATAAAAGTCTAATTCCAGAAAAAGAAATGCATCAAACAGCAGCTCCAAGTGATATTTACCATAAGAATAAAGGGGTTATTCAAAAGAAAGATTCAAGGAAAAAAATGTCTAGGTACAATTACACATATGTGTAAGTGTGGTAAAAAAGATAATTCTACATGCTCATGCTATCATTTTGTTGATAAAAATGATGTCGGTAATAAATATTACACATAAAAAGTGAAGTAAAAATGTACTTCAATCCAGAAGTACAGGTAACAATATAAAATGAAGTATTTCCTTAATGATCAGTCTTCATTTGTAGTGTATCTCCTCACATGTGGTTGTGGCCTTCAGTATGTTGGCAGAACAATAAACAAGAAAGCTTAAAACTCAATTTGCTGAAACATCTATTGAAAATGGCATGGTTAATCATAGTGTCCCCAAACATTGCAAAGAATGCCATGACTGACAGGAGAGGTGGTGACAAAAAAAAAAAAACCCAGACAATTAGAAATGTTATGGAGTTATGAATTAAGAACTCTAACCCCTGATGGATTAAATATAAACATTGATCTTGCAGCATTTATAGAATAATTAACCGACGGAGAGGTTTCTTTTGGTTTATAATAATCCCACGAAAGTTACAGCACATTCTAATTAAACATCTTGTGAAGAATTTGGGGGTTCTTTTTTGTTTTAATATGTGCACGAAGTAATTTGTTCGGAATCTAAAAAATCATTGGTTCATAATTATTGGTATCTTTCCATCTATAAAGCTATGTCAATTAGTCTATATAAGGCATGTACTCTATATAAGGTATATTGTACCATAATCCACCATTTCAGGTGAAAGTAAGGTTACCACAATGATCTTTGGTTTAAATATCCTTCATATAAAGATGTTCTTCTGTCTAGGTGTTGGGTACTGGACTGTAGCTGGGGACTGGCGCCAGATACAGGAAGATACACACCCTGTATAGGGGTCCCAACACAGCTCTAGAGAGGGAGATAATGGAGTTCACCTATAAGAAGGTGGTCAGTGTACTCAGGGTTACAAATACCAAGGGTCAAGAAACAGAGAGGTCAGCATAGTAGAGGTCACAAAGCTGTGTCTAGGAATGGAGAGGTCAACAACAACAACAGGAACAACAAAAGCAGAGATTAATAGCAACAGGACTGTAGAACGCAAAAGGGCAAATACAAATAAGCACCAAACAGAGGCCTGCCCAGAGTGTACATAGAGGCATTGCTGTTCCATGAACCTTTTCCTACAGTCAAAGGAGTCTTGATGCTCCCACCCTGATGAGTAAAGAAACTCATAAATGGCACGTCTGCATCTCGTCCTCAGCTGCACTCCCCAGGCACTCACATCAGAGTGAACTGCGGAACACAGTGTCAGGAGAGTGCCACAGCGGATGCGTCGAAACCAGGGGCCCGATAGACAGTAGCCCAGGACTACAATACTGAGGTAGGTCAGGAGCCTGACACTAGGGAAACAAGATGGTTGTTTTATTAATGTATATTTACTGAAAGCACTCCCGTTTGTAACAAAGTTTATGCTTATACAATGAAAATAATTTTGTATATTATATCTATATATATTTTAGTTATTATGTGGAGGCCCTTGTTTTTGTTATCTTAATTAGAAGGTTTTGTTTTAGATTCCCTGTATTTTGTCTCAGACAAGATACAATGTGGGTTATGCACTAAGGCGTGATAAAGAGGTGATAAAGTGGAGATGACTTCTCCAGTGATAACACTTCACCAGTTCCTACATTACTATATACAGCCTATACACTAAGATCCCCAGATTTGAAGAAATCTTAGAGCACAGGCTCTATCGAATAATATAGGAATTTGAGAAGTGATATCACTGGAGATATCTTCTCCAGTTTATCACATCTTCATCACACCTTAGTGCATCTCCCTCAATGTATTTTAATTTATTTACCCCCGAGAAAGTGAGCAGAGCAGACAGAGATATGGTTTGGTTTGCTATAGGTCATACAGACAGTAGACGCTAGTTTTAACCTTCTTTCCCACCTATGCCCTTTGTGGTTCCTCCCGTGTCCTCTCAGGATGCCGATGAAGTTCTCTCCATTCTGGACATGTACTAACTGGATGGAGAGAGATGGTTAGGACTATCTACCAAACCAGAAGCAGACAAGGAATGAGACTGTGTCATTAAACAGTTGCTGATTCCCATTAGGGAGATAACAGCTATAAGATTTTGCTACTCAGGAGAGTGAGAAGCATGCTATCTGCCATATGTCTCTAATGGCAAGCACATGTTGTACACCATTCCAGTGAAGTAGTTCTTTTTCTCTCGTGCATTCTAGGCTCTGCTGAAGAGCCTCCGACAGTGCTGGAACCAGATTCTCCTGCAGTCAGCTTGAGCGTGGATGTCAGGGAAAGAAGGGGGGTCGGGTAACTTTACTGCTGAATATCTCTCAAACCAGAGAGATGGGACTGGGGGCATTTAGCTTTATTTTTAAATAGCTACAGAATTCATTTTTTTAAAACGTTGACAATACCATCCCTTTAAAAGTAAATTTAAAGTAGGCAAGTCACTTTGTCCAGATGAAGCGTATCCAAGAAATCTTAGGGATGTACTTGTTTTTAATTAGTTACTGTTGACAGGAACAGTGCCAAATGACTAGAGAATTGCTAATGTAGTCCCACTACAGTCCTTTGAGTCTAGTAATCACTTGTTGGAAAATTAATGGAAACCTTTTAGAAAGAGAATTGTTGTCTATGTGAAATCATCAGGTTTGCAAAACCAGTGTCAGTATAGATGTACTTCGGGACTTGCCAATCAATTCTTAGATTTTTCTTTTCACATTTAAAAAAAGTAGGCCACAATGAGGCAGTAAATGTAGCTTATCTGGATTATGTGAAAGCCTTTGACATGGTCTCACATAAAAAACTAATCCACAAGCTGCATGGCTTGTGACTGGATTCAGAGGTAGTTGGTTGGATAAAGTATTGGCTGGAGAATTGAAGACAAAATGTCATTGACCATGGAATATATTCAGAGGAAGGAGGGGTTACTAGTGGAGTACGTTGGGGATCAGTGCTGGGGCCTACTGTAATATCTGTTAACGATATTACTGATGGGCTTCACTAAGATCTGTAACAGCGTAAACATTCCCAGATGGATAAGTTACCAAGTATGGGATTTAAAAAATAATACCATAAAATGCAAAATGTATATAGGACAAAAAAATCCTTAGGCAGAATATTTACTTAGGCCAAAATTAATCAAACTGCAGGAAAAGCAGCTGATGGAAGCATGTGTTCGCCCCATACGTTGTAATGGTATCTGCCAGCTTCAAGAGGATGAAATTGGTGGATCTATCTGGCCATCGCATATTGATGAATAATTGATGGCCATATACAATCTGGCAATGGCTGAATGGGCGATTGGTTAAAGCGCAAACACATCTACCAATTTTCTTGCCATTCACACCTTGATGAATTCCAGCTTAATGGTTTTCTGATAACAGCAAGAGAGGAAAGATATTATAGCTGATGATTTAGAGATAGGCAGGAAATGCAGCAAAGCCATGGGGGAGTCAGTAGTATATTAGTTTTTATAGGATGAGGCAGTTCACTTAAAACGTTGCATGCAAAACAGCGTGTGACTATACAGCACATTCAGCATGTCACTGTGATTAAGATGGCAACATAAGAATCTCGCACTGCAGGAAAGCGCAAGATTCTCATGTCACTGCCTGAATTGTTGCCTGCAGTGTATGAAAGGTGAGCAGCACTCCAACTCCGATCATCTTTACTGCTTCTCAATCTTGCTGAGCACTGCTGCTGCTCTCTCTCTCCCCTTCTGCACATAACATGTTATAACTGCATTGCAATTAATGCCTCTAATGATCTGTCAGTCAAGACAAATATGGTGGGCATGGCAGCCAGATTCAAACATTCAGGTATATCCCCTTCTGCACAAAAAGAGGATTTTAGTCTTACCTGTTAAATCATTTTCTCTTAGTCCATACAGGTTACTGGTAACTTTGTGGTAGGTGATCAGCCCCTTTAATTAGGCAGGAACAATTCTAGAATTGTATGCAGGGGGTGGAGCCTACCTTCCCTCCTTGGCTGCAGCTAGCCAACAAGCTCCAGTAAGATTTGAGACACTAACTATTGACTCGATAGTAGAAGGGAAAGAAGACTCCTGTGAGCATGACCCCGAAGGACCCCCACAATCTGCCACAGGAGAGCCAAGCATGGTCCCTTGACAGGGTGGGAGACCAGTAACCTGTATGGACTAAAAGAAAAGGATTTAACAGGTAAGACTAAAATCATCTTTTCTCTGTTGTCCAATGCAGGTTACTAGCAATTTTGGAATGTCCAACCATGGAGTTTCCCAGAACCGAAGAAGATCCTAGAAAGCAAGACTGCCTCCAGGATCTTCCTCCCAAAGCTGGCATCAGCCGATGCCAGCACATCAACACGGTAGTGCTTCGAGAAGGTGTGCACAGACGACCAAGTGGCAGCCTTGCACAACTTATCAGAGGAGGCCTGATTCTTGTAAGGCCTGAAAGCCCCAATAGATCTGGTAGAATGAGCCATAACCCAAAAGGGAATGGGCTTCTTCCTCAGCTCATAAGGTGGACTTGATCCAAGAAGCAATAGTCAATTTGGATGCAGGTCTTCCTGCCCTGGGGCCCTCAAGAATGATGAGCAGCACGTCAGATTGTCTAATGGACTCGGAGCGATGTACATAAAACTTAAGACAATGCACCGCATCTAACAAGTTGAGATCCCTCTCCTTGTCAGAGGTAGGGTCAGGGCAGAAAGAAGGCACCATAATATCCTCATTAATGTGGAACTCAGAGACCACCTTTGGGAGAAACTCCTGAGTAGTGCGAAGCACTGCCTTGTGTTTGTGAAACTCCAAAAAGGGTGGTTTACAAGACACAGCATGTAACTCCACTACACAGCTATCAGACATGATCGCCAGGAGAAAGGCCATTTTTCACGTCAGCAGGCGTAGAGGAATAGTAGCCAAGGACTCAAATGGGGGAGCTGAAGAATGCCTAAAACAAAGTTAAGATCCCACTGAGGAGCGGGAGTCTTAAAGACAGGACAAGTAGGAGCAACGCCCTAGAAGAAAATCTTGACATCAGGAAGAATAGCAATGCTCCTCTGAAAGAAAACAGAGAGAGCAGAAGTCTGAACCTTAAGGGAACTCAAGCTGAGGCCCTTATCCGCAGCGTCCTGCAAGAAGGCCAGGACCGTAGGCAGATCAAAATCTTGAGATAGGTCCCTATCAGCACATTAAGATAGGAAGGTCGACCAAACGCAATGATAGGCCTTACAAGAAACCGGCTTGCAGGCACTAAGCATAGTAGCCACCACACTAGAAGAAAAACCCTTCTTCAGTATTGAGGATTCAATTTCCAAGCCATTAAAGTTAGATGATGAACATCCTCGTTCCACGGGTAACCCTGTAGAAGAAGATCCGGATGGCAAGGGAGCCAGGATAGCTCCGTCACTGATAGATCCAGAAGCTCCGGAAACCAAGCCTGCCGAGGTCAGTACGGAGCAATCAGAATGACTGGACAGCGCTCCAGTTCCAATTTCCGTAACACCCCGTGCAACATGGGAAAGGGAGGAAAGATGTAAGCCAGAGGAAATAACCAAGGAATGGACATGGCATCCACCTCCAGAGCTAGAGGATCCCTCCAGTGAAAGCAGAACCTCGGCACCTCCCGGTTGCGTCTTGTGTCCATCAGGTTGATGCAAGGAAGACCCCACTTCCGAACAATGAAGGACAACACCTCTGGGTGCAATTCCCACTCTTCGCTGTCCACAGTGTGTCGACTGAGGAAGTCTGCCATGACATTGTGTTCGCCAGGAATGTGTACTGCGGATATGGCAAGAACGTGTTCTTCTGCTAAGGACAAAATAGCCTTGACCTCTAACCAAGTGGCGACTTCTTGTTCCGCTCTGCTTGTTGATGCAGACCATGGCCGTGGTGTTGTCGGACTGTACCCGGACTGGGCATTCTTTCAGAAGGGAAGTCCAATGATGAAGTGCATGGAATATTGCCCGAAGCTCCAACTCGTTGATGGGAAGGAGAGATTTCTCCGGAGACCACCGACCTTGTGCACTCAGGCGACCCAGGACCGCTCCCCATCTGGAGAGGCTGGCATCCGTCATTAACGTGGTCCAGAAGGAAACTAGGAAGGACTTGCCCTTCAGCCGACTGGAGAGGTCAAGCCACCAGGACAAACTGTTCCACATGAAGAGGAAGTGACACTGACGTCTTCAGAAGTTCCAGCTGACCCCTGCACACCTGGATCATGAACCTCTGGAGTTCCCTGGTGTGAGCCATGGCAAATGGGACAGCTTCTATGGTAGAGATGAATTTCCCCACTAGAAAGGACAGCTTCTTGGCTGGAACTTGATCAAGAGCCAGAACAGCAGACACTCTTTGGGCAATCCGGTGAGGGACTTACTCCATGAGAAACACCATGCTCTGCTGAGTGTCAAAGAGAAGGTCCAGGAAGAACAGATGCTGGGATGGGACAAGATCCAACTTGTCCATGTTGATGATCCACCCATGATGGGTGAGAGCATGAATGCAGTCCTGAACCTGCTGATGAAGAAGTTCCGCAGAGGGGGCTTTCAGGTCGCCCATGTATGGAGTAATTCTGATGCTGTCCCAGTGGAGGACGGATACTAAAGCTCTCAGTACACGGTTGAAGACTTGAGGAGCTGTAGTCAGACCAAAGGGAAGAGCTGAAAACTGAAAGTGCCCTCGGTTGCAGGCAAATCTGAGATACTGCCGGCTCTCTGGATGAATGGCGATGTATAGATACGCATCCTGAAGATCCAGAGAAGCAAGGAATTCCCCGGGGGCATAGCAGCATTCACCGTCCTTAGGAACTCCTGGTGATAATGAGTCCTGATCAAAAAGGAATTGAGATCTTTCAAATCCAGAATGGGACGACGACCGCTGTCCTTCTTGGAGACCACAAAGAGGTTTGAGTAAAAGCCCATACCTCTGTCCTGAACTGGAAAAGGCTCCAGAACATCACTGTTCCAAAGGGCCTGGATAGCGCCATTAAACAGACGACGTTTCTCTGCGCACTGGGGTGTATGAGAGGGAAAAAAGCGAAAGTGAGGAAGAGAGACTAAAGGGATCCTGTAACCTTCCGTCAGCACCTGTAAAACCCACGGCTCCACCACTGAACCCTCCCAGATGCTGTGGTAGTTACGCAGACGGCCACCCACAGCTAAGTGGGGACCTGGATTCGGCGAGTCATGCCAAAGAAGTCTTGGAAGCCTTAGGCTTGGAGGAGACCTTGGGCTTTCATTGCTGTTTAGGCTTGGAGGAGGCACGTGGAGCTGATGGAACCTCCTGGTTCTCCAGACGTGTCTCAGTCTGGAAGGGACGAAAAAAAACAGTTATGCTTGAGAAGAGTTTTCTTCCTGGCGACCAAGGGCAGAAGAGTACTCTTACCCCCTGTGGCCTTACTAATCAGACCCATAAGATCTGGCCCAAATAAGGATCTACCCTGAAAGGGTAAGGAAAGAAAGGCTTTCTTGGAAGTAGTGTCAGCAGACCAGATCTTGAGCTAAAGAGCGCGCCTGGCAACCACTGACATGGTAGAAACCTGTTCCACCAAATGGATGGCATCAAATAAGGCAGCAGAAACATAGTGCTGGGCCTCAGAGATGTTGGAAAGAAGCAGCAACATATCCAAAGGAGCACCCTGATGTACGCCCAGGGCGAGCTGTTCAGTCCAGACTGCAATGGCCCAGTTAACCCATGCCGCAGTAAACGCTGGACGCATGGTAGTGCCAGTAATGGCAAAAAAGGACTTGAGGGAAACCTCAAGCTTCTTGTCAGTCCAGTCTTTCAGAGTGGACGCATCAGAAACTGGAAGTCTTAGATAACCTGGATATAGGAGCACCCACTTTAGGGGAATGAACCCACTGAGCAAGCGCTGCCTCAGAAATGGGGTAAAGCTTAGCAAACTTCTTGGAAACAGAAGGCTTTCTGTCCAGAGATTTCCACTCATCAGACACAAGGTGGTCAAGAGTGGGGTTAGGTGTAAAACAAGGAAGGGGCTTTTTAGGCTCCTGGAAAATATCAGAGGGATCTGAAGGAACCTCCTGAACTAGGGGAATGTTTAGGGTGGTCAAGACAGCCCTGATCAGGCCCTCAGCCGAAGGCTCAGGATCAGCTTCAAAGGTGTCCCTAAAAAAAACTGAGAGGAGCCCGTAGCAGAACATTCCTCTACATCTGAATTCACCAACAGTTCCTCCTCAGAGGTATCTGACACGTCATGTACTCCCTGCGGTTTTCCCCCCCCCCCCCCCCCCCCCCCCCCCCCCCCCCCCCCCTAAGTCAGACCGAAGTGTATCCAAGTCTGTAGCAGCCTTGAATTCTTGTACCCAAACTGGCTCTGTTGCATTGCTGGAGGTCCCTTGGAGAGACTCTGGGACATCAGAACATGCTGGGCATAAATGACCTGAGAATTCTCTAGGTAACCCTGAATGACATAAGGAACAGTGTGCAATAGGGGACACAGAGACCCCAGTGTCCTTAATCTTAGGCGTGGCCCCAAGCTCCAAAGGATTAGACATTCTCACAGTGTCAAAAATGTTAATATAATGAATCACCGAAATCGCTAAAATACACTTATCTGGCAGGTGAAGGGTTAATCTGGATAGGAGAGAAGGAGAGTCCAAGCCCTGCATAGGATACTCATTCAGGAAAAGGCACAAAATGGCTGCCGCGGCGGGAGCCAATCAAACGAGAGTGTGAAGCATGCACTCATGGGAAATGTAGTTTTCCCAGAATAAGTACCTCAACAGTGCCCAAAGCCCCCAGAGCCCCCCCAACACACTTGCAGTGGTAACCGGATGATAGAGCAAGGTCAGACAAGTAAAATGAGCCCTCTCTGAAGTTGCTACGTTGAGCGGTTGCAGAGATATGTCCCAGACTGTACAGTCCCTTAAGAGTGAATGGCGCAATGGCATCTATGTGGTAAACCACGCCAGAACTCAAATTTTGTCAAAGTTAAAACTATGAAATAAAATTACATGAGACATCACTAGTTAGAAGGCCCAAATAAACACTGAACCCAGTAGGGAAAGGGACAATAACCCTCCCAAAAGATGTAAACCAGCAGCTAAAGTGTTAAGCTACCACATAAACCTGCTCCAAAAGACCCAACAGACATACAGATAGACCCAATGAGCGCAGGAGTGTGCAATAAGAACTCCCAAGTTAAAAACCCCTGTGCGGAGGGGCACTGTGGGACATGTGGACCTGCAGCACTCAAAGTGATGCTCACCTTTCCTGCAAATCTTCTGTCTTCAGATTACCATGTAGTAAGAAGTAACCTCAGTGGGTAACTCCTGGGGAAGCACTTGGAATCAAGATTTTCCCCCCAGGGCTTATGGACCACAAAAGCACCTGGTTACTGAGCTAGCCACATCTAAAGGCATGGTCAGTTATGGTAATCCGCCTAATGGTGGTATTCCATTTCTAACAGAAAAATTTTAAAAATTCTAAAACTATAGCAGAACTGTTCTCTTGCCTGTGTCTTAACCAAGGAACAAATCTTTCTGGAGTTGGTTGGCTAGCTGCAGCCAAGGAGGGAAGATAGGCTCCACCCCCTGCAATCAATTCTAGAATTGTTCCTGCCTACTTAAAGGGGCAGATTGCTTACCCAAAGTTACAAGTAACCTGTTTAGGATGACAGAGAAACATGTACTCAACCTTGCTCTGAGCGCTGCTCCAGCTCGCTCTCCCCTTTTCTCTGTGTGCACACAGAATATTTGAATCTGGCTGCCGTGCCCACCATGTTTCTTTTAACTGACAGATCGTTAGAGGCACAAATTGCAATGCAGTTATAACATGTTATGTGCAGAAGGTGGAGGATCTAAGGCAAAGTGACACTCCAATGAGCAAATGCACGCACTCAGCCTCTCAGCACTCAAAACTATCTATTCTGCACTCACCTAGCACCCCTTCCCTGAGCACCCCTCCACTTAACCTCTTTTTCCATTCCTCCACCTTCATGATTTCCACATTAACCTGCTGAATGCCACTGGGTTTAAGCAAAGCATAGCAGTACATTGCATAGTCCTCTGGCACTGAAAGGGCGCTGAACAGCTCCCCACCGTAAACACCACTCCATATACTTTATGTTCAAGTTCCTTAGCAGTGACCGACTCTAGACTACTATAATGTGATACAATTGCCAGGGGAGTGTGTCTAATCAAACAGAAAACTGCTGTCTTTTTGTCTAATATACCACTTACCTGGTGCTTTAAGGGCTGGGGGTGAATTGGATGCTTGCACATAGCTTGCTTCTCACTTTCCTGAGTAGCAAAATCTTATAGCTGTATCTCCCTAATGGGAATCAACAACAAATCAGACCACGAGTGTAATTCTTACTAAGTTTTACACGGATATTTGATAAGGCACTATTGATGTAATCTTTTCTTGTTTTACTCTTCTATACATTTTTTTCCATCATTGATTTGGTTGTATGGAGAAGAGCAGCTTGGGACCCAGAAAGAGACCTAACTAGTGTGTGTTTTTAGGAATGTAGGGGGAGATTTATAAAACTGGAGTTAATCTAAAAGAGGAGTTAAAATGGCTGTCAGATTGTCTTTGTTAGTTATAACAGTATTAAGGGCAATTTAGGAGGACATACTGCAGTGTTGAACTTAAAAAAAAAAAAAAAAAAAAAAAAAAAAAAAAAAAAAAAAAAAAAAAATATGGAGTACAAAAGCTTGTAAAAAGTGTTGCAGCATATTTATAAAGCAATGTTGCCATTTGCTACAATTTAGTGACATACTTTTCACCAAATATTTAAGGCCTTATCTGACCTGTTCTTATTCTTTATGGTCACCACGTTTATTAATGTAACTAGAATATTATATACCAACACTCATAATAAGGAATAAGGACATTTTAAGGAGCCATTCACAAAAACAAAAAAGAATACTTTTTATAAATTTCCCCCATAGTTTTTAACAAATATTTTCACAACGTGGATGATCTTCACAATATGCAACATTACCGAAAGATATATGAAAAAAAAGTATAGGAATGCCTAATGACTGCAATCATTTCATATTCTGACAACCTTAGATACAGTTCATATCTAAATGTACACAACAAGGTCTCTTCCTCCAAAGCTTTCACAAGCCTGTCACTGCAAACTTCCAGTAAAGAAGATGGGATAAGTCTCTCTTAATTTACTGCATATTCAAACACATGCTACTAGAGATGTGATTACTCTAATCAGTGAATGCAGATATCTTCCTGCATTCTCGCCTTTTATAATTAGCTGTGGATGAAAAAAACATGGAAATTATATAGACGGAATTTCAGAATGGCAGCAGTTGCTTCTTCTTACGGTATTTTCAGTGTTATACTGCTTAAGTTAATTTAAGATTATAGGAATGCTCTTTTGAATTAAAATTACATATATGGCCCTCAGTATTCATGGACCACCTGGGCTTCTAGTCCCTGGAGCTGGTGCTAGGAGCTCCATTTTGGCAGATGATTCCCGTCAGAATGGCATCATCACTGGCAGTTTCAGCTCCTGTGTAATGTGGGACAGAAGCTTGTGGTGACAGTTAGGGCTGTATAATTTTATGGCTGCTACTCCCAAACACACCCGGGGCAGCAGTAAGGATGGGTTATGCAAACTCCTTCCCACAGATGCCTGCAGAAACCAGAGCAAGTGAAGGCATGGCTTGGGGATGATTTAACAACTCCTGTCCACATTATGCAAGACTCACCCCCCAATACACACAATGGCCCCTGCCCACAGCTGCACAATACACACTGTAATATTATATATACATAGAAACATACACAAGCAGATTTGCAATTCTTTTCTACTAGTAGATGTCAAAACTGTAGTACACCACCAACTGGGGGGGGGGGGCACAGAATGGCTAGACCCAGATTTATGTAAGTAATACAATGTGCACAGCACCTTCTCTTCTCAGGACGTGTAGGAATAGGAGGAGATGTGTTTGTATATATGTACATGTTCGTCAGAGTTTCTTTAATCCTTTGAGTGCTAGAGGGGTGAAGAAATGTTTTACATACCCCTCTGGCACTCAAAGGGTTAACCATTTAACTCAGTATCTTTTTAGTCCTCTTTTCCAGCTGATGGACTACCATCATTCTCATCTGGACATTGGTTGTATATATACACACACACAAAAAAAATTGTCTCTACAAACACATACACACTAATACAAAGATACTCAAAGGCATACACGCACAAACACTGAACCATTTCTCCTGCTATATAAACATAAAATACTTCGGCACTCACATCCCAGTAGAAATTGAGTATGTCCAAAAAGCAGAGAACCCATAAGAATTTAAGAATAAATATAAATGACTGTAAAACATTTCCAGTAACTGGGACCTTTTTTTTATGATGGGTTGACAAAGATCCAGATTAGCAGACAAGAAAATACCAATTTTTTGAGGTACTAGCCTCATTTTCAGTAAAGTTGGCACTTTGACTAGTGAGGTTCTCAGAGAACACGTTAATGACAGCTGATCTCCATCGCTTAAGCAGGAATATATTAAAGGGATAGTAATACTTAAAATGGAAAAAAAAAAAAAAAAGATATATATGTTGTAGGTTTTATCCCCCAGAGTATAATAAGAGTACTCCCACTGCTGAAAGGTGTTTTATTCAAAAGTTAATACAGCTCAAAGTTGAATTTTTTAGGTGTAGTATCACAGTGGCCTGAAATTGTACAGTGATACATCTGTAAATAGCCTGCACCAATCCTAAAGTAACAGTCTCTAGTATAAATGTAAAGGTATAAATAGCCCAGGTGCACTTGGGTCCTGATAAAGACTGTACAGTGGCACTGTTGCTACACCATCCTATGGAGATTTATGGTCTATGGACCACAGCTGTCCATAGAATGGTGTAACAGCGCCACTGTACAAATTCAGGACACTGTGGATATTGCACCTAAAAAAATTCAACTTTGAGCTGTAAAAACCTTTGCATAAAACACCTTTCAGCGGTGGGAGTACCCTTTTTTTTACTCAGGGGGATAAACATTACAATATATATATATTTTTTATGTATTAAGTATTACTATCCCTTTAACAATGTATTGGACACCCCTCTGGTACTTCACGGGTTACAAGACAAGAAGGAGGGGAACCTGTGTTACACTGAAGAGGGCTGGGTAATTATATTTATGGGAGGAGGTATGAGGCTTTGATGTTTTTTTTTTCCTTTCATAATAGCTCCAAATGGGGGCTGGTTATAGAGTGAAGACTGGAAATGCAGTTTTCTTGGCATATTTACTGCACATACTCAGATGTTCAATATAATAATACTATTCTATAGAATGTATTCCTATGTAAAATATAGATCTTCATCTTAACCCTTCGAGTGCCAGAGGGGTACGCAACGCATTGCAAAGCAATGCGTTGCGTACCCCTCTGCACTCAAAGGGTTAAAATATATCTTTAGACCATTTCTGGGTGCAGTATACAGCATCTCATTAAAGTACAATCATTCTACCTAAGCCACATTTTTTTGGGCTCTGAACTGACAGTCTCTGGAACAAAGGCATTTCAGAATCTTTTGATATGGTTGCCAAATTAAAACGTATGGCAGCTGTTTACTTATTTAGAAGCTCTTCCAAACCAAAGCACTGTCTTCAAAGAATATCAACAAAAAACTAAAATAAAAGCAAGAACTGAACATTGTGCAAAACATATTCAAATGCTGACATGTGCCAATGAACTTTGTGGCTTTGTTAATATTTATAGTTTGTTATCCCTTTGAACGCAATGCATTGCGCACCTCTTCAGCACGGAAAGGATTTTACCCTGGAGGACCAGAGGGGTTAGCAACACTTTGTAACACAAAGAAGCCTGGGCTGGATTGCGAGCCTTGTGGACCAATGTGTGAGCCTCCTGATACTCCCTCGAGGAGAGACTGCAGGGTCCCTGTTCAGTTTCCTGTCCTGTGTGGTGTAGGTCCCCACAGACCCAATGAATCAGACTTGAGGGCGCAACACAAAGTCTAAGAGTACCTAACACACAACCCAGGAGTTACTGAGCCACAGATTTCCTTGTTGTCTTCCTGCTGAGTGGATCTGTTTCCTGAACCTCCATGAATGGTTCTTAGAACCGGTTTTGGGATTGCACAGCGTAACACCAAGCTTTCTACCAAGTCTGTTCCCACAGAATCAAACTTTATAAAATATGATAATTGTCCTTTAAAACAAATGTGAATACAACAAATGATCTCCACAAACCAAATTCACACATCAGTGCGTCTAACTGCAAAGTAATGAACCATTTCAGTGGCAGATGTGTGAAGATCATAAGATATGGTAGGGGGAGTTTTTGTGTTCTGTTTGCTTGTGTAATTTTCATGCTATTGAAATACAAGTGCCTAAGGGACCAATCCTTCAGCAGAACTCTATGGCTCTAATGTGATCTCATATCTGTCCAGGGATCGCAAGGCCCCTTTATCTGAATTACACAGAGATGAGAATGCCAGATGTCTTTTTACCAGCAAAAATCATCATTTCATAGCCTGTAAAGGGTTGTAAGCAGGCAGCATTTTCCAACAGTTCAGCGGCTCTGCATGATTAGTAAAGCTGCACACATTAATGTTTCTTCCACTAACAGAGGATTGCTAAGAAGAATAACATTCCAGAAGTGATCCCATTTGCTGAGCTGGAACACACAAGTCTTACTTTCAGTTCTGTCACCATTAACCCTTTGAGTGCCAGAGGGGTATGCAACGCAATGCACTGCAAACCCCTCAGGCAATCAAATGTTTAAAAAAAACAAAACAAAAACAAAAACAAACACAACAAAGTTTAAAATCATTCTAGCAGGACGAGACCCCGTTCATTTACCGAACTGCCGTTTCTCTACACAGATATATGAAAAATAAGTTAAAATGTTATGAGTGGAAGAATGACAAAACCCTTCAGGGCCATTTCTGAAGTGGTATTCAACTCAGTGGAAAACAATGTGTTGGACACCTGTCTGGAACTTAAAGGGATAGTAATACTTAAAATGTAAAAAAAAATATGTTGTAGGGTTTATCCCCCTGAGTAAAACAAGAGTACTCCCACTGCTGAAATGTGTTTTATTCAAAAGTTATTAATTTTCAAAGTTGAATTTTTTAGGTGCAATATCACAGTGGCCTGAAATTGTACAGTGGCGCTGTTGCTACACCATCCTATGGAGATTTATGGTCAACTGACCAGAGCTGTCCATAGGATCGTGTAGCAACAGCGCCACTGTACAATTTCAGGCCACTGTGATATTGCACCTAAAAAATTCAACTTTGAAAATTAATAACTTTTGAATAAAACACATTTCAGCAGTGGGAGTACTCTTGTTTTACTCAGGGGGATAAACCCTACAACATATTTTTTTTTACATTTTAAGTATTACTATCCCTTTAAAGGGATAATTCTACATTTGCCAGAAATAAACGTGCTACATGGCAGACCTGAAAACTGGAATGTGTTACGTCATGGTTATGTGTTGGCAATTTAGTTCCAGGACCCATTAACCATTTGAGTGCCAGAGCCCCTCTGGTGCTCAAAGGATTAACCCTTTGAGAGCCAGTAAGAAATCCAGTGCATCTTATTGAAACACGTTGTATACCTCTCTGGCACTGAAAGGATTAAAGTGGACACACTTTATGTTAATTCCCTGAAGGGCATGTCAATTATCTCTCTGAGTACCAGAGGGGTATGCAATGCATTGTAGAACAATGCTCTGCATACCCCTCTGGCTCTCAAAGGGTTATTTCTGTTTGATGCTAAACATATCACTTTTTGCGTTATTAGAAATATCATTAAGTACCACACTTTCATAAAAAAGAGAATTTTAGTTTTACCTGTTAAATCATTTTCTCTTAGTCCATATATGTTACTGGTAATTTGGGTAGGCGATCTGCCCCTTTAAGTAGGCAGGAACAATTCTACAAGTGACTGCAGGGGTGGAGCCTACCTTCCCTCCTTGGCTGCAGCTAGCCAATCAGCTCCAGTAAGATTTGAGACACTAACTATTGACTAGATAGTAAGAAGGGAAAGAAGACTCGTGAGCATGAACCCGAAGGACCCCCACGTTCTGCCACAGGAGAGCCAAGCATGATCCCTTGACAGGGTGGGAGACCAGTAACCTGTATGGACTAAGCAAAAAGGATTTAACAGTTAAGACTAAAATCCTCTTTTCTCTGTCGTCCAATACAGGTTACTAGTAACTTTGGGATGTCCAACCATTGAGTTTCCCAGGGGTGGGAAGTAAGGCAAGGACCAGACGCAAGGTCCCCAAAGTCACCAGAGCATATATGAACCATCAGATCAGAGATAGCCCAACAATAACAAATTAAGTGTCAACAGACACTGGACAGGGGTAACTACACCTCAGGAAGCACCAAAAAACCGAAGAAGATCCTAGACAGGCAAGACTGCCTCCAGGATCTTCCTCCCAAAGCTGGCGTCAGCCGATACCAGCACATCGACACGGTAGTGCTTGGAAAAGGTGTGCACAGATAACCAAGTGGCCTCCTTGCATAACTGATCAGCTGAGGCCTGATTCATGTAAGCCCAAGAAGCCCCAATAGATCTAGTGGAATGAACTATGACCCAAAAGGGAACAGGCTTCTTCCTTAGTTCATAAGCCTTATGAATAGTGGACTTAATACAAGATGCAATGGTCACTTTGGATGCTGGTCTCCCTGCCCTAGGGCCCTCAGGAATGAACAGCGAATCAGATTGCCTAATGGACTCAGTGCGATGTACATAAAACTTGAGACAACGCACCACATCTAACAAGTGGCAATCCCTCTCTTTGTCAGAGGTAGGGTCAGGGTAGAAAGGAGGCATCACAATCTCCTGATTAATGTGGAACTCAGAAACCACTTTCGGGAGAAACTCCTGCGAAGTACTGCCTTGTACTTGTGAAACACCAAAAAGGGTGGTCTGCAAGAAAGCATGAAGCACCGCGACAAGGCGAACTGACACAATCGCCAGGAAAAAGGCCATTTTCCAAGTCAGCAGGCGTAGAGGAATAGCAGCCAAGGACTCAAAGGGAGGGTGCTGAAGGACGCCCAAAACAAAGATCCCACTGAGGAGCGGGAGTCTTGAAAACAGGACGAGTATGATCAACGCCCTGGAAGAAAACCTTGACATCAGGAAGAAGAGCAATGCGCCTCTGAAAGAAAACAGAGAGAGCAGAAGTCTGAACCTTAAGGGAACTCAAGTGGAGGCCCTTATCCACACCGTCCTGCAAGAAACCCAGGACCGAAAGCAGATCAAAATCCTGAGATAGGTCCCTCTCAGCACAACAAGAGAGAAAGGTCGACCAGAAGCAATAGTAGGCCTTAGAGGAAACAGGTTTGCGGGCACTAAGCATAGCAGCCACCACAAAAAACATTTCTCCCTTAGTATTGAGGATTCAATTTCCAAGCTGTCAAAGCTAGATGATGAACAGCCTCCTTCCACAGGAAACCCTTTAGAAAAAGATCCAGTCGGCAAGTGACCCAGAATGGCTCCGCCACTGATAGATCCAGAAGCTCCAGAAAACAAGCCTACTGAGGCAAGTACAGAGCAATCAGAATGACTGAACAGAGCTCCAGAATGGGAGGAAAGATGTAAGCCAGAGGAAATAACCAAGGAATGGACATGGCATCCACCACTCAGCTACAGGATCCCTCCAGCGAGATCAGAAAATAGGATCCTTCCAGTTGTGTCTTGTCGCCATCAGGTCGATGCAAGGAAGACCCTACTTCTGAACAATGAGGGAGAACACTTCTGGGTGCAGCTGCCACTCTCCGGTGTCCACCGTGTGTCAACGGAGGAAGTCTGTTATGATGTTGACTACGCTGGGAATGTGCACTGCAGATATGGCAGTAACATGTTCTTCTGCCTAAGGCAAAATAGCCTTGACCTCTAACCAAGCTGTGAGACTGCTTGTTCCGCCCTGCTTGTTGATGTAAGCCACTGCCGTGGCATTGTCGGACTGGACCTGGACCGGACAGTCTTCCAGCTGGCGTGTCCAGTGGCGAAGGGCATGAAATATCGTTCAAAGCTCCAACACATTGATGGGGAGGAGGGATTCCTCTGGAGACCACCGACCCTGAGCACTCAGGCGACCCAGAACTGCTCCCCAGCTGGAGAGGTTGGCATCCGTCATCACTGTGGTCCAGAAGGACACCATGAAGGGCTTGTCCTTCAGCAAATTGGAGAGGTTGAGCCACCATGACAGACTCAGTTCCACATGAAGAGGAAGAGACACTGACATCTTCCGAAGGTCTGGCTAACCCCTGCACGCCTGGATCACAAACCTCTGGAGTTCCCTGGTGTGAGCCATGGCAAATGGGACCGCTTCTATGGTGGAAATGAATTTCCTCACTAGGGAGGACAGCTTCTTGGCTGGAACTGGATTGGGAGCCAGAACAGTGGAGCCACCTCATCCGTGAGAAACACCATGCTCCGCTGGGTGTCGAAGAGAAGGCCCAGGAAGACCAGACGCTGGGATGGTACAAGATCCAACTTGTCCATGTTGAGGATCCACCCGTGATGGGTGAGTACATGAATGCAGTCCTGAACCTGCCGAACAGGGGGCTTTTAGAAGCAGGTTGTCCATTTATGGAATGACTCTGATGCTGTCCCGATGGAGGACGGACACTAAGGCTCCCAGGACATGATTGAAGACTTGAGGAGCTGTAGTCAGACCAAACGGAAGAGCTGAAAACTGAAAATGCCCTTGGTCGCAGGGACCTTGGTTCAGCGAGTCATGCCGAAGGCGGCTTGGAGGAGACCTTGGGCTTCCATTGTTGTTTGGGCTTGGAGGAGGAACGAGGAGCTGAGAGAACCATCTGGTTCGCCAGACGTGTATCAGTCTGGAAGGAACGAAAAAGCAGATTACGCTTGACAGGTGTATTCTTCCTGGAGACCATAGGCAGAAGGGTACTCTTGCCCCCTGTGGCCTCACTAATCAGATCCTCAAGAGCTGGCCCAAACAGAGAAGTTCCTTGAAAAGGCAGCGAGAGCAAAGATTTCTTGGAAGCAGAGTCAGTATACCAGATCTTGAGCCAAAGAGGTTATCTGGCAACCAGAGACATGGTGGAAATCCTTGCTACCAAAAGGACAGCGTTAAACAAGGCAGCAGATACATAGTGCCGGACCTCAGAAATGTTGGCAAGAAGCCGCAACATATCCAAAGTAGGAGCATCTTGACAGACAGCAAGAGTGAGCTGTTCAGTCCAGACAACAATGGCCCTGTTCACCCAAGCCGCAGCAAACGCTGGGCGCAGGGAAGTACCAGCAGTGGCAAAAATGGACTTAAGGGAGACCTCAAGTTTCTTGTCAGTCCAGTCTTTCAGAGTGGTGTCACGGTTTTCAAAGACTCTCAGACTAAAGGTTTGGTAAAAACGTAACTTTATTGAAAAGTTAAGGCAATCCCCATAGGGAAACATACATAACAATACAACAATAATAGTCCATACAATAGGTTCTACCGGCCTTGCCAAAATACCGGGCAAGGCAACCGTGAGATGACATGTACCGGTTCTACCGGCCTTACTAATACCAGGCAAGGCAGCCCAAAGGAGTACTGAGTGTAGGCTCTACCGGCCCTGCCAATACCGGGTAAGGCAACCTTAAAGATGGTAATGTACAAGGTTCTACCGGCCTTACCAATACCGGGCAGTGCAGCCTGAGGAACACTGTAGTAGGCTCTACCGGCCCTGCCAATACCGGGTAAGGCAACCTTAAGGATGGTAACGACAAAGGTTCTACCGGCCTTACCAATACCGGGCAGGGCAGCCTGAGCGAGTAGACCAGCTGTCAGATGACTATGACAGCAGAGAGGAATAGGGACTAAGGTCTTACTCAGCAGAAGTCTATTGCCAGGGAAAATCGGACGACTGCATAGGAGTGGACAGCGACCTAGCCTCAGTACTGGATAGATCAGGAGCAAACCAACGTCCGCACGTTGGGACCAACAATAAATATCGCCACCAGGTTAATGGAGTAAACCAGCGTCCTCACGCTGGAACCAACAGTGTATATCGCAACCAGGTTAATGGAGTAAACCAGCGTCCGCACGCTGGAACCAACAGTGTATATCGCAACCAGGTTAATGGAGTAAACCAGCGTCCTCACGCTGGGACCAACAGTAAATGTCGCCACCAGGTTTTAATGGAGTAAACCAACGTCCGCACGCTGGAACCAACAGTGTATATCGCAACCAGGTTTAATGGAGTAAACCAGCGTCCTCACGCTGGAACCAACAGTAAGTGTCGCCACCAGGTTTAATGGAGTAAACCAGCGTCCGCACGCTGGAACCAACAATGTATAGGCAGCAGCGAGAAGAACAATGTCGCCGGAGCGACGGGGCTAGAGCATGACCCCTACATGCCACCGGGAAGTCCACCGGGGAGAGACTGATGCACTGACAGATGACTGGAACCGGCTGGAGAAGCGGCAGGCAGGAGACACTGGTGCACAGTTTTGTACATAGGTGCACAGTGGAAAAGGGGTTCTCACTGAGTGTAAATGGTAAGGTCTCCTAATATTTGTCCCAAAAGAAGTACCACGTAGGTATAAAACGCGTTGGACTACTGGACATTATTGTGTCATTTTATATATTTTACAGCCAGTATTGCATCTACCAGAGACTTTTTGATATATACTTGGCACTTAAGATGTCTTGCAACAGTATTGTGTGCTGTGTCCAGTTATTTACTGCCCGCATATAGATCTACTTGTTACTCTACAAACTTTACTCCACTACTTACTGGACGGGGGAGACACGGAGTGTAAGAGAGAATTGCATCTATCCCACTGATCTTTGCCCACTATAGGAGACTTCATAGAGCCACTGCAAGTTCTTAAAGGGATCTAGGATGAGAGCATATCGGACTTTGTTACCATCGGCAACATACCTGCCCGTAATCTACTGAACTTTTGCAAGTATTCCTTTAACACCCTGCATTTACCATCCTACTGCATTTTAAAAGTGTTGATTTTTTTTTTCTCTCTCTCTCTGGAACTATTTTTAATGAGCTCTTAGTGAAATCTTATTTCACTGTACTATATAGCGCTATACAAGTTTTAGACACATTGTTATATTATTGTATGTTAATTTGTAGGTTCTCTACATTTTTCTATATGCCAATTTGATCTGATGGATCAGCAGATATTTTATTGTTATCTATAATAAATATATATATTGTATTCTATAGAAAACTAGTGCTCTCCCTATATTGTGTTTGTTTATGCTCTTCCCCTATACTTTGGCTAGACAGGGGTTAGAGTACCAATGTCATAGTGTACTCGTACAGTTTCTAGTCAGTATGTATTTGCTTTTACTGCCTTGTTTCCATGGATACCATTGTTTCCTCTGTAATTCCTTTATTCTAAATAAAATTAAACTTTAAAAGAAAAAAAAATGGTTAGGTCTCCCTATTTGCTTTTATCCCATTTATTGTTTTTTTTCTACAAAGACAACAGATAAGTGAGATAACGTTAAATCAAAATTGTTGAGGTTATTTTCTTTATAAAACAGATGTCGTAAGCTTATGCACCAGTTTGGTTGTATTATTTTTATTGTATGTTACATGGATCCTGAATTAAATGACTAATACTCTCCTCCCCAGGTAACTGGCTAATTCACATGAATTTGACTAACTGTCATGGTTATTGTGAGCACTGTCATATATACCACGGGCAACAGAGTAGGTTCATGTTTCCTGTTATGTGTGAAGGATGAGGAAGTCGAATTTGACTCCATATGCAAAAGGATTTCTGCACAGGTCATCTGTTTGTGTAGCTCTACCCATAGAAGACAATGCAGTCTACTTACTACAACAATTTTACTACGTCAACACATATGACCATGCTGTTAATCCTCAATACTAGCTATAGAGGACACCAGTAAGGATTACTGTAAACTATAAGGGTATGTGTATTCCAGCAACAAAGCAGCTACTTACAGTCACCAAGAAATGTCATCTAGCATAGGGAGCAATATGGCATGTTAATATCTGGCAGGCGTGCCAGCCAGATTTTCATTAACTGAAAAATAAAGTGAAAAATCTCAAACTATTGTTTAAATAAAACAAAAATAAACAAAGGTGATTTGGAAAGGTGTTCTAAAATTCCCTATTTGTTACAAAGTGACCGTTCTAATTATAAAATATAAAATTTAATTCTCAAATTTGTTTTAGTAAATGTTTGTTGGTAAGACAATTATGCAAATTATACAGTACATGTCAATGGCACAATACATATCAAAGCACAATAACAGGGAGCAAACAACTATCATCAAAGTAGATATCAGTAAGAAAAGAAGATACATGTATATACTGAAACATGTTCTTAGCAACAGTAAGTCAAGTTTTCATGCATATATAGTTGACTAGTCAGGATTCTGGATTAATTAGCTCATCAGTAGGCCATCCTAGAAGTGCTACCCATGGACCAAGTGAAAACTGCAGGACCCACCAGATCCACTTTTCCACTCTGCGCGGATATTACCACCAATTACACAGTTGGTGAGCTGAATGCCTTTGTACCTTAAGGCACCGGAAGTGCATGTGCAGAGAACTCCTACTGCAAGATCTTTGCCAGGGCCTGTCTGCTTAAAAAGGTCTATTTTTCTTTAATGCAGCAATTAATCTTGAAAATAAGTGTATGCATATCGCTATGATTTGGGGCTCAATATTAATCTGATGAAAGTTCTGCTTGAACCATAGGCCCATGTTGTTGCTATTGAATGGGTGATGGCCTGCCATAGAGGTATCAGGTAAGTAACTATTTCTGCTCATTCAAGTTAAATGTTTTGTAGTGCTTATGAATAGCTGTATAGATGTTTCCCCATTCTTCTGGGGCCAAATAATGATTGTATTGTAACAAAATACAAACACCACCCAAAAAATCCCCAATGCAAATATAAATAAATAAATATGGTTTCAACAGACCAGTCTCTCTCAACCAAGGTTTCTTGGCACTTGTGTGCTGTAGGCACTTGCTTAGGGTGACACTGTTTTATTATGAACATTTTCATAAAAATGTGAATCCGGAATGGAAATTGTAATGCACAGTATGTTAAAAAAATGTATTCTGAATGTGAGACCTACGAATAACATTAGTTTTGTATTTGTCCCCTTCATCAAGCCCTAGACAAATGAACTATAAATGTTAGGTGTGACCTGGGAATTCCAGATTGCAAATGAATGGTTCCTTGAGGCAAAGGAAGATCAAGAAGCACTGCAATAAACAAGGGACATATGATCACTTCATCAAGATATGTGAAGAAGACAAATTCTGCCACATGTGGAAGATTGTATCTATAAATTAGACTGCCAGTATGAGCACTGACAAACAAATCAGGAATGATCTTAATGAATCTATGTGGAGTAAAGAGTGTGGGGGTGATATGATAATGTCTGCCACCTCATCACTTTAATATCAACCATTTATGAAAGTTACATAGTGCAGAGGAAGCACCACAGTTCTAGAACAGAGGTAGGAAACCTCTGGCTCTGTGGCAGTTGTTGGAAGGTCAGATGATGGGAGATTATTCAGTGCTCTAAGTGAAGGGCATCCGATATTGTAACAAGCTTGGTACTGCATAGTATAACCTTATAAGATATAAAGTTAAGACTTTTTGTAAAAGTTATTGCGTTATCTATAATTCTGTTTCTTCACTGTGCACATGGACACAGAGAATGAATGCACACAGAGAGCATGCAAGAAAGAGAGGAAAATGGAGATGGCAAGACAACATCACTCACACACTGGTTTTCAACAATTACTCAGGATACTCCAACACTGCATGCTTTCAGGATATCTCTACCTGATCACAGGTGGTTTAATTGATAGCTCAGTGACTAATTAATACACTATGGTTAAGCAAGGTAATCATGAACACCTGACTTGCTGGTGTGCCCCAAGTACTGGGAATCACTGTATATTCAGTCTTTTGTTTCATCATTATTAGAATGTTTATTAATAATACTGTAGGGGGCAGAGAAGTGCCATATATTTTCAAGATTCTTTTTTCTACGGTTACGCCCTTGCAGTTTTGTGAACTGAATGCTTTTTCCTATTGTGTGCGCTCATAGGAAATATGCGGAATATACAGGATCATTTTAAATTGCATTCATTGTTTGGTGGTGAATTGTTCAAATGCCATCTCCACTCATGAACTCAGACACCAGTGGCTTAAATAGCATACAGTCATGTGTTTCATAAGGACGCAAGTGGTGTTCATTAGCTTTTGCATATGTAATCTCAGGACCATACAATTCACTGTAAGAAAAGTCTCTGCATTTATTATGGAATTTAACCTTTTGAATGCTAGAGAGACATCTGATGCATTGCAAAGCAATACCCCTGGGTGTAAGGGAACATGTAAGAACATTACTTTAGGTGCAGTTATATAGGCGAGATTACAATTTAAAAGAAAAGCAAAATGAAGACCTTGCACAGGCCCTCTAGCTGCTGCAGGACAACTTGTAGTCCAAGAACAGCTGGAGGGCCTCACATTGCCCACCTCCACCTAAAACCCGGATTTTCTATTTAACCCACTGAATACCAGTCCCATGAGATTACCAGTTGCATTGTAGACCTGATAAATTTCCCCCCAAGTGACTTTGATTAGTAGACCAGTCTTCATTGTGGGCTGGTGGTGTATACTATTGAAGCAAATGTATTCATATTTAACCCCTTGAAGGCCAGAGGGCTATGTAATGCATTTTTCTATACAATGCTCAGCTCTCTGATCATCAAGGGATTAAAGTTTAAAAAAAAAACAAAAAAACAAACCACACACACACTTCCCATCTGTAAATGTCCAGTATAGGGGAGCTTTTCCCCTTCTCTGCAGGTCGTCCATAACTACTGTATATGACATTTCCTAACATACCTTAGTTGGAAAGGATGGGTTTGGGAAATTAGAGCTGTGTTTCTCCTTCCCATAGAGCTCAATAACTACTGGCTACTAATTTGGGATTCCAGAGACTCTTGGGAACACAATTTCTGCCCTTATCTGTGTTAATTACATTTTGTTCTAGATGACCTAGATATCAGTAAAGACATCAATGTTGTAAAGCAAGACATCAGGCCTAGACTATCAATTTCCCCAGGGGGTTGGGCAGAGTTTGAGGATGACTAATGAGCAAGGAAGAACCCATCTAGTAAGAAGAGGAGCCAAATGGATCATATTTTAAGTATTTTTTTACCATTTTCAATGGGATATCTTAAGATTAGTAGATTTTTGAAGTGTCTTCCATGTAACATGTTAAAGGTTGTCATGTCATGCCTTTAAAATCAGCCACATATAAAATATGCCTACTGAAAGCCAACATATGAACAACTGTAATCCAAGAGCAGTGATGGTCAACCATTGGTTCTCTAAGTGTTGCTGAACTACAAATCTCATCTTCTGTCAGCCATTACCAGGATGAGGATGATGGGACCCACAGTCCAACATTAGCTAGATTATAGTCTGCCAACCACCGAGCTCACAAGCTGCAATAGTTTCTATGCAGCTTGGGAGTGGTTGGTTTTAATGGGCTAAGAATGGAACCTTTAAACATGGTGGCACTGCACATTGACTTTTATAGTGATATGCATCCCATAGGGTGTGACCCGGTGGTCATCAAGAGGCCATCCATCATGGCTGAAAATGACAAACATGGGTTTACAAAAGTAGAATACCAGGGATGTGTGCATTGCATTGCTTCACTATGTGCTGCAAACCCATCTTGTCCTTAAAAGTGTTAACTACTGGGATAATGGGAATTCCAAAATATTACTCACAATGCATTGGAGACTCTAACAGTGGAACAATGTCAAGAATGTATGATAAGTGATACAAAAATTTGACCCGCTTAAAATATAATAATCCTTCCATGATCTTTAGCAATTAGGTAGACATTTAATGCAAGTTTATTTGGGAAAATACAAGGTAGCTTATGGGTATGGATTGTATATCATAGTTCATACTATCTTATGTTGTGCATGGTCTTCTTTAGTGCCATTACATTGCTTAGAAGTATGTGGCCCTTGATTCATTGTTCTTTGCTCAATGTGGCCCTTGAGGAAAAGGTTTACATACAATCCGTTACTCGTAACCAGAGATGTACAATTAAGTAAAATAAAAAGCATGTGTGCTTTTTTGGGATGAAAATAGGGTATGTGAGGAAGAAGAGCAAATCTCATCACTATACACCATAAAAAGCCACTGGAAGTCATATATGACCCCTGGCCTCAACTGTTTCCACACTGGAGTATTTGCTTTTTCATATACTTAACACTTTGAGTGCCAGAGGCGTACACAACGCTCAGAGGGCTAAACTAGGTGACATGCCATATGTGTTTCAGAAACTAAATATAAGGAATTGAGGTATTTTCATGAAAACAGCAATGTTATTTACAAAAGTATGTCCATCAACATACCTTGTTCTCGTTGTTGGTCTTTCTGCTCCATGGATACAAGTGCTGAGAAATGAGCCTGATCATAGGCCAGGACTAGAGGTGAACAATGACACCTGTTAGGTGGGACTTCAAGAGGTAAGTAGATTCCGCCAAAAGGGATGGGTGCAAAAGCTGCAAGGGTAAGAACAATTAACTTATTCAAGTAAAAATACAAATAAAAACCTCAGTACAAAGCTTTTTCAATTATGAAATTATAAAAACTATAATAGCACTTGTTCCTCTGGGTATTACATTTTTAGAATATGGACGACTTGCTGAACCTGCCATACTAAGGAAATAAGCTACAATTCTGTTTGTGTGGAATGCATAACAAGGCCTTATTCAGAAAAGTCCTGAGAAAAGCAACAGATACCATAGGGAACAAGTAAAAATTCTCAAAATTCCCACCAACTTAAATTAAATCAAATTATATTTTTACTTGACACCTATTATGCAGTTGGTTTCCTCCAGAAGTGTTCCTCTTGTTTTGCACATAAGGCATTACTAGATTACAACCGGGGTTTGCATGCTATGTTCCACATTTTAATTTTTACCAGTTGTTTATAACATTTGTTAAAATCTGTAAGCTAATAATTGTAAACCAGTGGTTTTTCACATGATATTAATCTCCTCCATAAATGGGACACTGCAGTTTAATTATGATTATGTATGTTTCTCAAGTTCAAGGCACCATGGAACACAGGAACCAAATGGGCGGGAAAGAAGTATCCTCCAACTGTATGGTAGGGCACTTCCATAAAAAGAGCTCGCTGAAGGTGGAGATTTCCTCCTTACCCCATCAGACACCTGGCTGCTCCCCTCAGAGTGGTCTCCTACATTTATTTTATTCTAAATTTCGTTTGTATTATATTTTTGGAGGTGTGCAGTGTCCATATTTAATGGGGCATTGGCTGCAGTACGTGATATCCTGCAGCACTAGGTGGGCTTTGGTGCTCATTAGTGGGCTCAATCTTCTTGGGGGGTTTTCTTTTATGATAGAAACATCTGCAGGGGGTCTTCCCACCTTTGAGGCAACAAATGGTCGCAATGACGGAAGCTTCAGAGCACTGTTGAGATTTCTGGAGGGAAGAATACATTTCCCATGAGGACTTTTTTCCCCCAGCTTCAGGGAAGACCTGAAGGATCTCCAGCACAGCTTTGATGGAGTCTCTCAACATCTAGGACAGGGTCAGCCTCAGGAATATCCAAAGGAGAAGGAAGAGAACATATTGTAATCAACCTCTAATTCCAATTCCTCTTCAGTGGAAACCCCCGTAACCAGAGGAGTATGGCCCTTAAAACAAGTTCAACATGTTTAAAAGTGTGTAAAGGTTTCCAAGAATGGAGAACCCCCTGCAGAGAAAAAGGGATAGCTGACACAAATGACAGAGTTTTAAATCAAGGGTGATCTTGCTGGATGGCTCCTGTGGCGTAGTATTAGAAGCAACAGTACATGAGCGGCATACAGACCCAGAATATTCCCTTAGAAATAAAGTATGGCATGAGGAACATTGAGAGGGGGAAGTAAGGGTAGCCTTGGATTTCCCAATTTGCCCCTTAGGTCAGACTTTTCCAGAAGAACGTGTCTAAAAACTAGATAAAGCTAGTTAAAACTATTCCCAGCTTAAAGGGATAGTAATACTTCGTTTTATCTTTATTTTATTTTGTAGGCATTAAAAAAACATGAAGAATGATATAAGTCTTATCTCTCAAACCTTTATGGTGTGAGAGATATTCACAAGCAAAGTTTCCTCTCTCTCCCCTTTTACCTAGTGTAAGAAATCTCTTCTCAGATGTGGAATCCAGTCCATAGACCAGACATATAACAGCAGGGGACAATCTTCTTCCTATGAGAACAATGAAAGCCATGCCCCCTTGACAAGTTTTTCAGGTTTTTCCCTTCTCTTAATTGAAGATTGTCCCTCTCTGCAATCTACCTGGGCACCTCCCTTCTGATCTGGCTGAACAGTGTTACATCAGTAAAAGGGGCGGGAGGGGGATACTTTGTCATTGAATTACTCTTGAACTACAACGCTGACAGAATTGAAATAGCACTCTCCAAAGTCCAAATACTATGATGATTAATTAGAGCTGCTTTTATTATGAAACATTACTATCCCTTTAAAGCAAATCCCCCAGAAAGACCTGAAAAACTAAGTTTGTACTAGGTGTGGGATAGGCAAGGGAAAAGTAAGATGGCTGCCAGTAAGGGCACCATCCAATTGGGACAAAGCCCAGGAACCAGGGGAAATGTAGTTTTCTTTCTTGATGGTTACCTAGCAACACGTAGCTCTCCAGCCGTGGTCTGTGATGTGCTCTGTAGACACTCAAAAAGTGAGACAGACCATGAGGAGATGAGAAGAAAGATTCCCCACTGCCTATTCTAGCCCATATTGTTGAAGATATATTTCCCATAATGATCTTTTCCATTTAAGTAAATGAAACCAAGATGGCCATGGGTGGGACCCAGTTCTTATAGAAGCCATGCCCTTAAAATCGGACTAAAAGTTAAAAGTGGTAAAAGCCCCAAAACCCCATGGGGGTAACCAGAGGGAGGCAAAAAAATAGTGGGGGAGCAGAAATAAGCACCCCAAACCACCATAAACCATATACACATACAATAACAATATACTGCAGAAAAATAGAGAAAGGGTTAATCTAAAAATTTACACAGCAGCCATCTGTACCCCCAGACTAATGCAGAGAACAATAGCTATATGCGAGTACACAATACAGAACACACAATGTGAGAGAAAGCTCAGAATGGGACATATAATGGATCAAGGCACTCAAATGGTTACTCACCAATCTTCTGTCTCCAAGTTTCCATCTAGAGAGGACAGAATTTCTAGGAGACTCAGCCATGAGGAATGTAGAAGAACCTTGAGAGGCCATTCTTTCCATCGTTGGAAGACCCCATAGTTGTACTATGAAGATG
Organism: Rhinophrynus dorsalis; assembly: GCA_037306005.1. Taxonomy (NCBI): domain Eukaryota; kingdom Metazoa; phylum Chordata; class Amphibia; order Anura; family Rhinophrynidae; genus Rhinophrynus; species Rhinophrynus dorsalis. The sequence goes on along the minus strand of CM074721.1, from coordinate 374,864,129 downwards.
AATGTGCTCTGATTGATCTCCCAATAGCTGGAATTCAGGAGCTGGTGACTGAGAAATTCTGCAACAATGTTGTCTATCTCTGGAATGTGAACAGTGGAGAGAGCCTTTTGTGACATGAGAATCAGATGGACCTTGGTTAATGCAGCCACACTTCTGGTCCGAACCTGTAGGTTGTTGTAAGCCATCTCTATAATACTGGCTAACTGTATCCACACTGAGGATCCTGGGAAGGACCAAGACCAATGCCGCAGACCTAGGAGAATCGCTCTGAATGAAAGACCTTGAGCAGTCTGAGGACCCAGAGTTTTGGACCAGTCTGACAGGCTGGAATTGGTCACGACTATGACTTACTTTGGGATAACGAGGATATACGAGGCCTCTGAAGCCATCAACAAAGGACTGCCTTTACCCAGTCGGGTGTCACACAAGAAACACAGCACTGTTGTTTGGCCCAATTTCTAAGAATTTCCAGCTGCAGCTCTAATGTATCGAACCAAGCAAACATGACTGCTTCCAGAGCAGAGACAAGGTAGCCTATTATCTTCATGTACTCCTGCACAGTCTCAGATGGATGGGATACTGGCATAGACATTTGAAAGGACGACAGACTCTTGCTGTCTAGTAGAAAAACCTTGAAGTGTTGAATCTCATACCAAAATAAGTGAAGGACTTGGGATGGAACTGGAGAGTTTTTTTTTTTTTTTGTTGTTTTTTTTTGGGGGGGGGGGAGGCTAATGGACAAAAAATCCTAAAACCCCTTAACTAGATGAGGGTATAGACTGATGAAATTAGGGCTCCTGTTAAACAGGTCATGGCTCCAAATATTCAGTTGGGACCACAAAGCAAGAGGGGCAAGTACCAGAAAATTCCCTAGAAAGCTAAATCTGGAATGAGGAGCAATAGGTTAATGGTTTTAAAGGGACCCATGAATCCTTAGCAATCTTGTGTTCTGACACAGGAGATATTCCAAATAATACAGTAAAGCAGTAAAAGTAGTAGAACAAAAGTACTTATAAATCGTAAAAAGTGCTCATCTGGCTGCAAGAGGTTAATGTGGCAAGCAGGAAGAGGAGACCAACCTGTGCGTAGCAAGTAGAATCTAAAAAGGACCACCTTATACCTTTCCAAAAAGCCCAGGAAGAATGGGCTGCAGGAAACTGTAGTTTCCCTGATGTAAAAATGACATGGTGGCTCTCCAACCACTACCGTATCACTGGCCTCCAGTAAACAGTGTGTAAGGTCAGAATCACCTCCAGCCCAATTACAGCTGTCAAAACATCACACAAGGAGAATATCATTCTATGTTTCATCCATTATGGCATCCTGGAGTGCCCATTCTTAAAGGCACAGCCATATAAAAAGAGAAGTTTTGAAAAGCTAATAAAAGTTAGCAAAAATTGCTAATAGTAAATAAAGTGTGAAAGAACCTGTCAAGAAAATACTGTTCCCAAATGGAGAAAAAGTCTTTGCACCAGACAAAGAATGACCACAGACAGGCAGTGCAGGGGTTAAAATCACACTAGTGCAAATAATAGGAACATAGATGTTTTAAATATTTCATAGATGTCCTGAAATCCCATCAATAGAGTGTAATTCAGGCTTCCAAACCACAGTGAAATGTTACTGCCTGACAGAGAAGTAGAGAACCAGTTTTATTCAGTCTTCGGGCTTCTATACAAATAGAAAAGCTTCAGGGAAGCTATAAGGAATCAAAAGCCGGATTAAGACTCCATAGGGTCCTCGGTAGGTCCCAAATTGGGGCCCCCTGCCAGCTTGGGCCCACAACACTTGCCACAGTCCTCTCTCAATTTGCCCACTGTACTTCTGGGCAGAGCTATTAATCCAACTTAAAAAAAGACAAATTGCTTTAACCCCTTCAATGCCAGAGAGTTTGCACCAATGCATTGCATTAGGCACCTCCCTGACATCCAAAGGGTTAAATATATTACAAAATGTACAACAGAGGTCACACTTGAAATGGGGATACACTAGTGATACCTCAGAGCTTACAATTTAAATGGGGCTACACTAGTGATGTATAAAGGGGTTAAAGAAAGTGCAAAGGGAGGGAACAAAGGAAAGAGGAAAGGCAAAACTGGGGAAGCCTCCAATCTGTTTTACCCTCTTTGTTTGTCCCCTCTTTCTCTGCAACCCCATGTCTGTTCCCCTCACTTTTCCTTCCCCCTAGTCGGTTTCCCCTTCTTTTTCTGCCTCCTGGGCAGTTTCCCCCTCTCTCTCTTCCCCCTGGCCCCCCAATTTTTCCTCCTCCCCTTCTGTTTAACCTGTTTTTTTCTAGCCCCTTTCTCTACCTCCTGGGCCAGTTGGCCCCTGGGGACCCCTGTAAATAACGCTGTATAGTTTGAGAGATATCAGGTTCCAAAGTTCCCTGCACCGTCCCTTTCATCGACGTCATCATCTAAAGGGGTGTCTAAAGGGGTAGGACACAAGGGGCAGCAGAATTAGGTTTTGTCTAGGGTGGCAAAAATCCTTGCACCAGCCCTGATCTTACTGCATGAGATCCTGGTCCTGGGCCCGGCTGGAGGCTCTTCAGCAGAGCCGAAATAGCACGATCTGAAACTAAATACTCCATTTGAACTGTCTGTAAAGTGTGCTTGATTTATAAGCACACTTTGCAGGCCATTCAGATGAAGTATTTAGTTTCATATCATGCTATTTCGGCTCTGCTGAAGAGCCTCCAGCCGGGCCCAGGACCAGGATCTCGTGCAGTACGATAGATGATTACATCGATGAAAGGGACAGTGCAGGGAACTTTAGAACCTGATATCTCTCAAACTATACAGGTTTGAGAGATTGGACTAGGATCAATAGGTTTATTTTTTTCATGTCTACAATATTAAATTGAGTTAACTTGAGTCATTACTATCCCTTTAGAAGATAACAATGTTCACAATGACAAAGAATTACATGATATTAAGGAAGAAAGTGTGGACTTACCTTCTCCCCCCGAATCTCTAAGCATTGTATCTGCAACTACAACAATCGGTCTTCTTAAGATATGGGCTAACACAAACACATGGAACTCTTCTAAGCTCTCATACACTGGATCTTCTGCATTGTCCACTCTGGAAGAGAAAGTAGATATACAACACAGACTAAGAATTACAAACAGGATTAGTTGAATCTACTTAAAGTGGATAGTTCTGTACTGGGAGACCTGCTTCCATGGGAGCAGATGTGACATTGAAACTAGGGCTGCTCTGTCAGCCCAGGCAGACCTGCAGAATGGGGGGGGGGGGGTCCTGAAAACAGACCCCCACCCCTGTGCTCCTGTGTAAGACCATAAACTACAAGACACGCTGAAGTCTTGTTTGAGCAAATTCCATAGACATTAGTGGTTATGGAGACTGCACACCAACCTGAAAAGCTAATGACTAAGTCAAACATCTGGATTGCATTTCAGCCCACTGTCAGCTGAAGAGATCAGTTTTCTGTACCCCACCACCCAAATGGTGTCAGGAGTCATTTTGGGGCTGCCCAGTGCAGCCCTGGACTTTTTTTTTTTTTATTTTTTTTTTATTTTTTAAGTGTGATCACAAAGCAGCAGACCATAAAACAAGATAACTGGCTTTTTAAGATAGATTTAGTTAGGATTATGGACAATTCCTTGGTGTAAAGAACATAATAGATACTCAAAGACTTGGGGATATCACAGATATTCCTAATGACCTGGAATATAAAACAATAGTTAATTTTAAAGGGTTTGTATAAAGGACATAATAGATAATCCTAAAAACTAAGGATTTTGTTTAAAAGACATGATAGCTAATTCTAAGGACTTTGTATAATCCCAGAAATGGGTATAAAGGACATAACAGTATCCTAAAGACTTGGACATGATGGATAACCTCAAGTTCTTAGTAGAGCATCTGGAGCAGGTGCCTCAGCTAAAGCTGCCCCTTTGCCAATGCCACACATCACTGCACACTGAAGGAAGCCATAAATCTGTCTAGTATCACATCTCAAGTCACCATCTGTATGAGATCTAGGAGCCTGCACAATCCACAGCACCTCTGAAAGACAGCTGGATGTGAACGTATTATTTGTACCTTTTCTCTTTGCTGTAAACCTTTTAGGAGCGCCTATTTTTAATTTTCCAAACCACCCTATTTTTGTTTTGATCCTACGCTTTCTGCTGGAGTCAGCAAAATAAAAAAAAAAAAACAGTCTAAAACTGTGTAAAAGCAGTAAATAGGCAGTTCTGTGGGCTTCTGACTCATCTTCCCTAATGGACTGATGTACCATTCGCAGCTGTTAAATACACCCTTTCAGTAGTACGGTGGTGTGCAATGCATATTATTCTGGTACTCAAAGGGTAAAATCTGGTGTGATAGAATAGAAACTGCTATTCTTCATTTCTAATTATTTCACACATGATAGCAAGCCCATCATGTTTATATGCACACAGAAGAGTCAGATTAAATGACTGAGCCTATCAAAGACCCACCTGCACTTAACCTTGAATAGTCCTTCAATCCTAGAGTTGCATATGTTATTGTGATAAAGTGCTCAGCTGAAGCAGTTCCTTGGTAGCAAGTGATATATTAACCCCTTAAGGACTGGCAAATCTGAGTTGGATTTCACTTAAAAACCAGAGCAATTTTGACTTTTTTGACTATGTCTTTGTTCAAGCATATTTTTTCTTTAATTCCTTTAATACACCCACACAAATTATATATTGTTTTTTTAAGCACAAGTAGGGCTTTCTTTTGGTACCACAATTATATAACTATCTCTTCGTTTAATTTGATTAAAAAAGAAAAACAGAGGAAAAAAAAAAAAAACAACAACAGCATTTTGCTTACATTTTCCTGTCAGGATTTGTATACTATTAGTTCATTACAAAAAAATACCCCTAAATATATTAATTTGCTTCTCCTGAATATGAGAATACCCCACATGCCTGGTATTGCAATCCCTTTCTCACATTTACAAGGTAAATATTACAAGATTGACACCACTATTTCCAAACTAATTTTTTAACAATTGGCATGTGAGTATCATAGCTTAGCTGATGGTGCCAGAACCCAAAAATGTCCCACAAAGGTACGTTTCTGAAAAGTAGACAACATAAGGTAAATAATCAGTAGAATTCTGGAGTTTTTTATGTAGCTATTTTTCCAGAAATATGTTCCAAAATTGTGTTAATATTTTTTTTTGGCAGTTTTCACATTTACATTTCAATATTACTGTTGATATCAAGCACAGGATAGGTGAAGGTTTTTAAAAATGCTTTGTTTAGTGTTCGGCTCCTTCTTTCCAGTACGGCAATACCCCATATGCATAGGTTTCTCAAGGTTTGGGGGAGCTACGGGGCCCAAATTGGAACATGAGCGTTTCCAGTTTCACACTTTGAATTTTCACAGCTTGCAACACTGGTGCCATGTCTCATTTGGGGCTGTGTAACAGTGCTCCACTCTAAGATTTCCCCCCAAAAGTGTATATTTTTGGAAAGAAGACACCCCAGGCTTTCATTTTATTTATGTTTTCAATTTTTTTACGCAGCCATTTTACCACGAATCCTTCGTAAATCGTGATGTAAGTAATAAATTCAGCGTTTTTCACACTTGGGTTTCAATGTTGATGTGAATTTCAAGCACAGGATAGGTGAAGATTTTTAAAAATGCATTGTTTAGTGTTCAGCTCCTTCTTCTGAGTACGGAAATACCCCATATGCATAGGTTTCTCAAGGTTTGGGGGAGCTACGGGGCCCAAATTGGAACATGCGCGTTTCCAGTTTCACACTTTGAATTTTCACAGCTTGCATCACTGGTGCCATGTCTCATTTGGGGCTGTGTAACAGTGCTCCACTCTAAGATTTCCCCCCAAAAGTGTATATTTTTGGAAAGAAGACACCCCAGGCTTTCACTTTATGTATGTTTTCAATTTTTTTACGCAGCCATTTTACCACGAATCCTTCATAAATCGTGATGTAAGTAATAAATTCAGCATTTTTCACACTTAGGTTTCAATGTTGATGTAAATTTCAAGCACAGGATAGATTTTTTAAAATGCATTGTTTAGTGTTCGGCTCCTTCTTCTGAGTACAGCAATACCCCATATGCATAGCTTTCTCATGGTTTGGGGGAGCTACAGGCCAACTTTTGAACAAACATTGAATTTTCACAGTTTGCATAACTGGTTCCATGTCTCATTTTGGGGCTGTGTAACAGTGCTCCATTGTAAAATTTCCCCCAAAAGTGTACATTTTTGGAAAGTAGACAACCCGGGCTTTCATGTTAGGCATGTTTTCAAATTTTTTACGTAGCCAATTTACCACCAATCCCTTGTAAAACTTTACTTAAATTAAAAATTCAGCGTTTTTCGCACTTAAATTTCAACGTTGATGTGAATTACAAGCACATGATAGGAGAAGATTTTTTAAAATGCATTCTTCTGAGTACGGCAATACCCCATGTTCATAGGTTTCTCAAGGTTTGAGGGAGCCACGGGGCCCAAATTGGAACATGCGCATTTCCAGTTTCACACTTTGAATTTTCACAACTTGCATCACTGGTGCCATGTCTCATTTGGGGATGTGTAACAGTGCTCCACTCTAAGATTTCCCCCCAAAAGTGTATATTTTTGTAAAGTAGACAACCCAGGCTTTCATTTTAGGCATGTTTTAAATTTTTTTTACGCAGCCATTTTACCACCAATCCCTTGTAAAACTTTACTTAAATTAAAAATTCAGCGTTTTTCACACTTGGGTTCAATGTTGATGTGGATTTCAAGCACAGGATAGGTCAACATTTAAAAACCTGCATTAATTAATGTTCAGTTCCTATTTCTGAGTACAGCAATACCCCATATGCATAGGTTTGTCAGGGGCTGAGGAATCTACTGGGCCCAATTAGTAACAAGCGCATTCCATTGTCAGACCTGGCATTTTTACAGCTCTCTTAACTGGTGCCTTTTGTATTATTTGTGGTGTTAAGCAATGTTGCAATTAATATTTTACCCCCAAAATATATGTTTTAGTAAGGAATACAACCCTGGGTTTTAGTCTAGGTGCATTTTGGCAATTTTTTATCAGTCATTTTACCACCAATCCCTCCAAAAATCTGCAGTAAGAAAGAGAAAAACAGAGTTGTTCCCATTATATTTTCAGTGTTGGATCTAAGGAGGGATGTGTTTTGGAGAAAAAAAAAAAAAGGATATTTCAGGGGGAATGTGTGGCCTAATAATTAAATTACAGAATTACTGCATTGCATGTAAGTGATACTGTTTGAAACAGTCACCAATGCAGAGCCCAGGTTTTGTAGGGCAATCAGGACAGTAGAAGGTGGTTTCTGTCCTTTTGCCATTGGCGTAGCACACCCTGCAGCGTTTCTGTGGGTTACTCTTTTGGGGGTTTGTGGGGATTTTAAATGCAAAGTGTCCTAAACGGGGTCTTGGATGTAAAACTGCTGTTGCCCCTTCAAACAAAAAACTGGAAATGACATGAATTTGAAATTGTAAAAAAGTGATTTTTTGCATGGGTTTGCCAGTTTAAAAATTATATAGGAATTATAAACTGCAGACCCTCGATTTTCTCATGGTGAGGTAAGGCTGCATGAGTTGATCACAAAGATATTTGTTTTTGGGGGGTATAGTTTTCAGAAAATTTTTTTTGCAAATGAGTTATAAGGGGGCGAATTTTATACAGACTGTCATACTGGGGGTGATCTTTGGGGAGGCACAGGGAATTATCATTGAAATGCATGAAGCGCAAAAGCATTTCATAGCGTCTCCTGCTGATTTTTTGGACGAAAATGGGGGTATTGCATACAGGATTTTTGCTCCAGTATGATTTGATGCTTGGCTTTTTAATTATCCCCATAGCCATAGTTAGGGCCCAGAATATCTTGAATTCAGCAACATCTGTGGGGTACCAGGATTGCTGCTTGGAAACATAGCATGTGGGATTGGCTGCAATGTATTGGGCTGCATAAATATTTGTTTGTGCTACAATCTCCCCCAAAATTAAATTAAAAAACTGCTCCTGGTTAAACCCAGCCACATCTACATTTATTCCTGGGCTGCCTGTGAAATCGGGTATTGCTGGACTAAATCCCAATGGTGGTACCCATTCTGTAGACCCTGGATGAGGGACAGGCCTTATGGGAGGTCTCTGAGCATGTCTTGGGGCTGCTACTGGGGCATGTCGCCTTGGGGCATTTTTTTTAGCTGCTTCTGGGGCATTTCGTCTTGGGGCTGCGTCTGGGGCATTTTTTCTGGCTGCTTCTGGGGCATTTTTTTTGGCTGCTTCTGGGGCAACTCTTGGGGCAGTACGCCTCTTCCTAGAAGATGGCCCAGCAAGATCACTGGAGCTATCACTGGAGCTCTCTGTGAACTGTGAGATATCAAAAACCAGAGGCGGTATCCGTGGCTTCAGAATCAGAAGCCAAAAAGGCATACGCCTCTTCAGCAGAGTAAAGACGCTGCATCTTAAACTAACTACCCTAATTTTTTCTAAATAGCTTCTAACTAAACCTACCTACCTTAATTTTTTCTTAATAGATACCCACCCACCGAAGTCCCTATTCCTACGTAAACACTATATATATATTTTTGTTTTTTGCTTTTTTTTTTGGGGGGGGGGTTCAGTGCCTAACTCTAACCCCAAACCTTTCCCTAAACCTTACACTAACCCACGTCAACCCTAATCCTACCTAACTTAACCATAACAGTCACTATTCCTAAATAAAACTATTTTTTTAGTTTTTTTTTCTTCTGTGCCTAACTCGAACCCTAAATCTTACCCTAAACCTTACTCTAACCCACGTCAACCCTAATCCTACCTAACTTAATCCAAACAGTCACTATCCCTATAATATAACTATTTTTTTTCCTTTTGTGCCTAACTCTAACCCTAAACCTTAACCTAACCCACGTCAACCCTAATCCTACCTATAGTTACTATTCCTACAATAAAACTCTCTCTATATATATTATATATTTTTTTTTTTTATGAAACCCTAATCTTTAAACCTAAATTCTATACTAAATCTTACCCTAACCCACGTACACTCTAAACCTACATAGCCGCACTAAACGTACCTATCTAAACTACATAAAAACCCTAAATATTTAAATAAATACAATTTTTATTAAAAAAAAAATAATAATAATAATAATAATTCCCTAAGCCTAAAGGAGAGAGACAGATATATGACAGAAGCAGTGTTTTGAAAACACTGCTTCTGTCATAGGTGGGGAAATACATGTGATTCGCTATTTTAGCGAATCGCATGTATCAACAATGCGGGCATTGGCTGAAACTAGATGCTCCGATATCGGAGCACCTAGTAACAGGCAGCCCGCGTCTCTCCCATCGCGCACAGCAGCGGCGATGGGAGAGTTAACCCTTGACGTGCCAGGACCGTCAATGGTCCTTAAGTGCAGGACCAGCGTGACGGTCCTGCCACGTCAATGGTTCTTAAGGGGTTAAGGACACGTGTAAAAAGGTCATTTCTTAAAAAAAAATAAACAAAAAAAAAACCAAAACAAAAAAAAAAAACCAAACACTTTTTTTAAATAGATATTCAAAACCTTAACTGAGAACTAGCAACTGCTAGTAATGACCCCCTCCAACACACACACACACACACACACTTCTTATGTCCATAAAGTCCTACTGGCCCATATGACATTTGCCAATGTAATTTTGTTTTATAGAAGACATTTTCAGTCAGTCCTGCAGGTCAGGAGAGTTGCTGGTGTTTTTTTTTTTTTTTTTTTAAATTTAGCAGGCAGAGTGCATGAACCTACTTAAAGTGTAAGTAATGTCCACAAAATAGTTTTGGTTTTCACTCGTTTTAGACCATTCCAATGAAGGGATTTGTGGTAAATAACAAATGAATACAGTTTTAAACATATTCGCCAAATAATCTAAGACTAACTTGTATAGGGGTGATAAATCCCCTTTAAGATAACCATGTGCATGGAGCAAAAGTTGAGGTCCTGCTAGCAACTGTCATGTCTGCCTCCATGGATTTGACAACAAGGACTAATCGAAGAAGTTTTCTTTTGAACAATGGAACAGAAATATAATTGCGGATTAGTGTACATAACATTAACTTCAAAGTCAGCTCACCCTCACAAAGAACTCCCAGGACTTGTGTATTTATCAGTGAGCAACTTTCAACATATATAAGGTTAGTTATCCGTCTGACATCCAGATGTTGGGGACTACATCTTCCATCATAGGAGTTGTAGTCTTCCACAGCTGTAGGTCTGACATTTGCCTATCCATGATTTAGATCTACCTGCCAGGTTCAGTTAGGTGTATTCAGTGGTTAAGAATGGGCCATAGGTCACTTGCACAAGATAAAGCACATCAATTCCAGTGCAAACCAACTGAACCATGGGTAACAAAAATGTTCAAGATACCCTTTGATTTAAACTGGACTTTTAACTCCATGAATGCTATAGAGGTCTCCAATGAATTGCAAACCACCATTTAAGGAAGGGTTTAAAAGTACAATTTAAATGAATGGAAATTAGCATTTGCTTTCTATGGTGAACTTGGATTGTCCCTGAATTAACTCTGTTTTGTGCATAGGGACCCATATACAAAGATAAAGTGGAGCAATCCTGGGTCAAACCAGTTGCACTACAAGGGACAAATTCCCTTTGATTTAAATTAGGCTTGAATGCAAGAGATGTTTCCAATACACAGGGGAGCAATGCTCTGAACACCTTGTAATGATAAAAGGGGTTAAAAGTCTCATTTAAATAAGTGGGGAACTTTACTTCTTCCCTATGGTGTAATTGGACTGTCTCAGGATTGCATATTCACTGCATATGGTCCAACATAAGTACAAAATCAATTGTTAATTACCGTGTCTCTGACAGTCTGATTCTCTAGCTGTGGGTTGTTTCTTATGTTTTTCATATTTCACGCCCACTTCTCCTCCTTCCCACCCTGTTCTGGCCAGCTTATTAAGCTCCACCACCCCTTTGTGACATGATTTACACAATTGACATTCTCCCAGCAGCACCACGAGGCCTCCCCTCCCCGCTCTGGAAGACAAAGTTCCCACGTATGTCAAAGTGCTACATTTTATTTATTTTAAAGAGAACAGAACAACAAACCAACCTCATATTACAGGTAGAGTTCATAAGCCTATGAAAACATCTCGTATAAAGTGCCTTCCAAACTTAACCCCTTAATGACCCATGATGTACATGTACGTCATGAGGAGGATGTCTCTAAAGGGCCAAGGATGTACATGTATGTCATGGAATTCAGGGCTCCCCACATGACTGCATGCCGTTCGGGGAGCCCTGAATTGCATAAAAAAAAAATAAAAAAAATAATGGTCCGTGGTCCTTAAGTGTGGCCGTGTGCAGGCATGGCTGGTCCTTAAGGGGTTAAGATAATTCCACGGTTGCAGAAATCGAATGGTAGCAAATCTCAACCGCGTACAGAAAATAGTGAGATTGCTCAGTTGTTTAATGCACTAGCTGCAGAATCAGTTCAAACCTCAGCAAAAACTGCACACAAAATGCAATCAGCCTATATTGATACACAGCTCCAAAAAATGGTATTAAGCCTAGACTCCCATCTTATTTTTTGTTATGTTTATCATTATTTTTAGTTTGGGACTGGAGCCGCGACCATAGGCAACCCTTTTTTACAATATCGTGGTGTTATGCCGTTGTAGTCCAATATACATTGCAGTTGGTTCTAACAAGGGTTGTGACCTCATTCCCATATATATCTGCCAAGAGCTTTATTCTTATATATACATCTGTTATACTGCCATTTCATCTGAGAGTTCAATCGTGGAGGACTATGGGCATTGTAGTTTTACGAATTCATTATGACAGAAGCCCTTTTATATATTAGAGCCATGCTTCGGGTATATGGAGCCGGTTTACCTATTAGCTTTATATCCGGATCACTTGGACTGTATGTTCATCTTATTTGTTAGCTACATGGTGTTAGTTCTGTAGTCCAATGATTTGTTGCGATCGTGCTCTCAGTTTATTTGGACAGATTGTATTGAGATTAGTTAGGGTTAACTACAACTCTGGATTACCCTTGATTGAATTGAGAACTTGACCAATTAGAGATCGAAAGAGGATGTTTAAAATGTAGCAGTTTTAGCTGTTCTGTTTGTTCATTTTTTAGAACATGTAAAGGCTATTCAGGTTGACAAAGCAGTTGTGTACTCTGTGAAACACGTACCTCTTGTGTGCCTTTTTAAATTAATAAATAGATTTTTTATATCTTCACAGGACAGCTATTTTAATTCTTTTATTTTCATTTTTATCTTAATTTTCATATATTATCATTTTTATACTTTTTGGAAGTATCTACCCAATTTATCCACACAGAACACACCTTGAGGAGTAGGAAGTTGGAGATAAATCAACGTGCACCCAAGTAGAGACGGGTAAAGTACTCTGCATGCATACTGAGTTGATAACAGGTATATATACCTGATTGTCAGCAATACTCAAATGTGAGTATATATATATATATATATATATATATATATATATATATATATATATATATATATATATATATATATATATGTGTTTCATTGTCCCACTATAAAATTCTGGTGTAACACTATAGGCATCCCTTCTTGTTTTTCTTTATTTTACATAGTTCAAACCTCAGGGTCCCAGGTTCTAGTCCTTGCAACGTCAACTCAGTCTTTCATCCCTCTGAGGTATATAAATGAGACAATCTCAATGTATCCTTCCTGGTAAAATACTTTCAAAAATATGCATTCAGTGAGTGTTGTATTTGTTATGTGTAGGAAGGTAAACTATGTCTAAACCGGCCTTTGTCTGGAAGCCAGATAGTAAGTAGTTGAGGGAAAGCCTAGAAACTGCTGGTAGCAGCAGAGCTGCCTCCTATAATGGACGTGACTGCTCACCTGAGCCAAAATAACAGTTGTGTGGGACAGTTTTCTGATGCCAGAAGGGTTACACAATACACAAATATGCGGTTCCCGGTTATTGTAGCAAAAACATACACTGATCTAAATAAGGTAAATCAGTTTATTATTATTATTTTTTTTTATTGGTTTTATTTTCTTTTGCTCGAGGCATCCCCTAAGACACATACTGCAATTTTAGCAGCATCTCTAATATTGTATAGGCTATTTTTTCAAGGGTGTAATACAAGACAGAATACATAAATACCATTATTAGGTATCCTATGCAGAATGAAATAAGCGCTGCACTTAATAGTTTCCAGAAATTTGAAACTCAGCTTTCACATTTTTGTTAATGATTCCATAAGTGGCACTCTAAGCCTTAGCAACCTGGTTGAGAACCATTGACGCAGATATACAGGCCTATACTATACTGGAATCTCAAAGAGAGAAATTAAAGCATCACAGTGTAGATTTTTTTTATTAAAAAAAAAAAAAAGTTATAATAAGATACAATAAAGCTCATAAAAATTTGGCAAACAAAACTGTAAAATAACCACTTTCATAAGTACTTCTTCACATCAGTTTTCCATCCTTGAGCAATGGAGAGATATGGAACTATTAAGGATCAGTCCTTGCTGACCATTGATGGAAGTCTGCATCCGAGTTCTGTTAAAACCACTACTCCAGGCTGGGCTCTTTCTTTGAATAGAATTGTGGGCACACCTCACTCTTAAGCACAGACTCAGGAACATCAGTCCTTCCAATATAATCTCTCTCTAATGGGGCTTAATCACAGAGTTAATTAATCAGATTACAAACTGCTTTATTTGAACCTTAACCAGCCAAATGATTGATTAAACGTGTCAGTACATAAAATATTGACGTGGTGATTGCGCCATTCAAAATGACGCGACATGTACAATTTGTGACTCTAAGGCGCGACTTGCTAAATGCGCCATTCAGAATGACGCTGCCAAAGAAATGCGACACTTTAAGACGTGACATTTTAAGTGCGCCATTTCAAAAGTAAACCATGACTAGACGGCCCCTTTAATGCAAGATGCTTATGATTGCATGAAATAGTTGGTCTGGTAACCTTTTTTCATCATTGAACTGCAAAAGCAAAGATCTGTGATATACAGAAAACTACTACATATACTTTAGAGCTGTCCGTATACCTTCCCTGCAGGGAGTGACTGGGTCAAAAAGTACTATTTTGAAGTCTCAGTAAGGGTAATGTATGAATAGAACTCCATGAAAAAAATAAATCACAAAGAACTGTTTTTGTGCTCAGCTTCTGCCGAACACAGGGGTAGCCAACCCTGGTGCCCAAGAGCTACCAGTAGTGCATGATTTTAGGACATCACTGAATGATCGTGGATGGACTAATGAAATGTGACCGAACCAGTAATTAGCCCACTTGTGTTCTGGGATATCCTAAAAAAATACAATGTTGGTAGATCTCTAGGGCCAGGCTTGGTTAACCCCTGGCCTAACACCAAGTACAAAGCTTTTCATTCCGTGAAATAACTGCTTTGTATCACACTCAACAAAGAGTTGGACAGGGAGGACAGGTACAGGACTTCAGGTTGTTACATTCTTCTGAGCTTCTGCACATTCTATGAGCTAAAGAGGAGCTATTCTGGAGCAAAACTACTGCACCATATGGAAAAAAAAAATTAAAATTCCCATACACTTAAAGGGATATTAACCCCCCCGAAAAACAAAAAGCCAAATGCTAGGGATCATCAAAACATACTTATCTCCCTTATTCCCATCTCTCAATCCGTTATGATTGGAGAGATGTAAGAAAAGAAAGACCTCCGCTCCCTCCCCTTTCTGCCTGACGAGCTGTAAAGCTGTCAGAGGCAGAATCCGGTCGACCGACTTATGGCGGCATTTCAGGAGCTCTGTCATCTAGATATCTCGGTATAATTACTTCATCGGTATGGTCTACAACATGTGCCTGGCTTGCAAGCAAATGTTGTAGACCATTCCGATGAAGTAATTATACAGAGATATGTAGATGACAGCGCTCCTGTACAGCCGCCGTCTGGTCCTGGAAGCAGGATCTCATGACGTCCGCTATACAGCGGATGCATGAGAAGGGGGAGGGAGTGGAGGTCTTTCTTTTCTTACATCTCTCAAACCATAACAGTTTAAGAGATGGGAATATGGGAGTTAAGTATTTTTTTGATGATTACTAGCATTTGGCTTCACGTTTTTCGGGGGGGGTTTACTATCCCTTTAACAGTCCATTGAATACTAGAAAATATTTCTCTATACCATTCAGGGTTTACAAACTTCATTTCAATCAAGTGAAATATGGTCCAATAGCTTTGCCCCAGAATTTCTTTAGCGAATTGAAAATAGCACATATTGTAAGACCCTGGTATAGTATGTTACAGTTATTTTGTCATTTTCTGTGTCTCATTTGAAATAATTTTGCAGTTGCTCACACTTTATTAGGCATGTACAGCTTTGAACTTAGAAACTAGAGTAATTCAATGTCTAAGGATGCCAAGAATGAAGAATATATAATATGTGTGATTATAATAATTTGACAAAGGCTTTTAAACTATTGTTAAATGTGTCATAAATTGTTGGCAACTGTACAGTTGAATAGGATCATTCTTGCATATCTTGGTGGCACTTTTCAACCAGTCATTTATTTTCACTGAAAATAAATCTGTTTGAATTTTGCCTCACAATTTGCATTAAACGTCTAACATCCAAGGTGTTAGTGCCTTTCAGGGGAGCCATTCTGGAGCCAACTGCACCATCATAGGGTTGAAACAAAAATTCCAAACATCCCCATTGATTTCAATAGGGTATTTTTCCCCCCATAAATGCTAGAGAGGCCTCCAAAAGCAATGGGTTGGAAACCTTTCCAGTTGTTAGAAGACCCATTTGGATCAATGGAAATTTTCATTTACTCTAATGGTGCAGTTGGAGTGCTCCAGTATTGTTCTATGTCAGCTTGATGATAAATAAGGCTTATAATACTGTCTTATTGCTGTAGCCAGTTTTACAGTACAATCCATCACAGGAAAGTGCTAGAGAGATCCTGGTACAATATTTACTCTCAGTGCAAGATAGATTATGTAAAAGCTAATAACAGACCATAATACTATTTTGCATTCTTGAGGATCTGCTGTAATCCTGCTTTACATTCACAGAAACATAACATTTGACAACACAAGAATAGATGGTACGAAGTTAACAACACATTTTTTAAGCCAATGCAGTGATACTGGGGTGGATGTATACGTTTGTCATTGCAGCCCCAACTGCCCCAGTGGTTGCAATAGGAGGTATACACTATAGAGTATGTTTACTGCAGTGCACACCAATGGAAATGTCTGCCATCTTTAAGAGTTTAACCCTTTGAGTGTCAGAGGGGCATGCCCGCATACGCCTCTGGCACGCAAAAGGTTATTGCCAGAACGCTCCGTACACCTGCTCAATGTTCTGCACCTTGCTTAATACAAAGCATGTAGTGGAAAAGACCTCAAAATGCCCAAAGGCTGCCCTACACCTGGAACAAGTGGAGGTAATGGGAGGAATTGTAGTGTAAGCAGCT
Source organism: Rhinophrynus dorsalis (assembly GCA_037306005.1). NCBI lineage: Eukaryota > Metazoa > Chordata > Amphibia > Anura > Rhinophrynidae > Rhinophrynus > Rhinophrynus dorsalis. The sequence continues at coordinate 374,847,644 of CM074721.1, read as the reverse complement.
TAGTGAATTGACTTTAGGCAGGTGGAGGGACCAAAAATCTATACCAATGCCACAGTATATTTGCTCTGGACAATGAGAGTTTGCTAAATGTCTGTGTGGTATAGGTTCCCAAACTCTTATTCAAAATGCTACAAAATTATATTTTTGGGAAAATATAACTTAATTCATCATGGGAAAAAATGTCCAGCAAAACAAATATTATACTGTAATTTACTATAAGTGAAAAGTGATCTTTTGTAGTGGCAGCTCTAATACCTCATAATTTAGGTTTCCAAGCTACTGAATATCACTTAATAAGATACAGAAAATGCTCAGAAGTTGAGGGACTTTATTTTTATGTCTGAGGGGCATCCCCTGACTCAATTTTTTTCAGTTTGATGGTGAGTTCTGTCTCCAAAAACGTGGGACAATGGGGGCAAATTCTGCTCCCTCATATGGGCTGGTGGGAGGAGTCCTGCATCTTTGGAAATGGAAAACCATACAGAGATAAGATCATTTGGTTTGGAGGATTCATAAATGATCTTCTACTTATTGGGAACAGAGATCTCACTGACATAGAATATTTTGTCTCTTATATTAGCAACAATGAGCTAAACGTAGAGTTTCCATTTGAGGCAAATTCTGTAGCTATTTCTTTCTTGGATTTGAACCTTTCAGTAAATAAGACATCAGGTAAGATTATAAGTAGTATTTACAGGAAACCAATAGCAGGGAATAGTCTTTTGAGGGCTGAAAGCGCTCATCCAAGGCATACCATATAGGGTATCCCAGTGGGACAGTTTATGCATCACAATTGCTTCACTGATGAAATCTTTGAGGTACAGGAAAGACACCTATATAATAGAGGTCTTCAAAGATCCAGTATGGATGCTTACTAGAGCCCTTGATAAAGCTAGATTGAGAATAAGAGAATATTTATTAGCATATAAAAAGAATATTATCAGTGAAAAGAGTCAATCCAATGATGAATTAAATGCCTCTAATGAGATAGGAAGTAATTTGTTCTACCTCTTATAGTCTGTAATTGAGATTAAAAAGATTAAAAAAAAAATAAATTAAAACGTTTACCAGTACTAAATGTGAATGAAAATTTAAAAAAGATAATTTTAAATGGTTTTGGATTTGTCTCTAGTAAAGCACAAATGTTCTCTAATATAGATTCACCTAGTTTGTTTGTGAGAGATAGGACTAAGAGTCATTGAAGTGTCAATTGGTTGTCTACTGTTGGTGCCTTTAAATGTGGCAGTACATGCTGCAGTTGATGTAAAATAATAAGATCTGGTAATACTTTTAAGCCCGTTGTCACAAATGAAGTTTTTACCATTAAATCTTATATTAATTGTGCTACTAAAGGAATAAGTTACATTTTAACATGTACTACATGTCAAATACAATATGTAGAAAAAACCCCACAAGATGTTTGAGACAACATATTAATGAACAGCTTAGTGACATTCGTAATGAGGGCTTCAGATCAAATGTATCAACACATTTTCAATCAGGCAGATACAACATAAATCATTTACGTGCACAGGGTATAGAGTGACTTCTGATGTCTAAAAGAGGAGGTAACCTGGATAATAAACTATCTGTTCGGGACGTTTTCTGGATAGTCACATTCCTAACCAGACATTCCACTGGTTTAAATAGAGAATACGATGTAACATGCTCTGTTTAAAATATACATCTATATTTAAATAATTTAAGTTAATGGAATCTTGGTTACATTGTTAACAGTCTTCTCTAACAATATATAGTATATTTAGAGACAATCCTAAATCTTTATAGAATTGAGATTGTATATAGAAAGTTTATGAAGTCTATAGAATAGAAATTGCAGGTTTTTATTATGTGTATGTTTTTATGTTTTTTGAGCTTTAATTTTCACCTTAGGATGCCTTGGTTATCATTGGTTGGATCACTGTGGCATGAGCGTTATAGGTCTTTGAACTCTTGGAACAGTAAACTAGGAAACAATGCACTATTATGTGATGTTGATGCGTCTCTGGGAAACATTAGAGTATGAAGGTGACATGGAGGGCACTACTACTACATATGGTGTGTGATATGTCCTTCTGACACTCGGGAAATGGAATGACAGATGATGCACCACTGTGTAGTATTGCATGGCATGTACTGCTGGTGTTCAGGAGACCAGACATGGCTTGTTATTTAGTGTAACTGTGGAATTATTCTATTTTGACTTGGGTAGTATTAAGATGTCTTCTTTATGGAATCTGTACACAGTATTTAGTATTTTTAGTTTGTGTATTTCTAGGCCTTAATTTTGTTTTGCCTCAAGGAAATTTGGAAAGTAATAAATATGTTGATTCACTGTTGGAATAGCACAATATAAAGTCTAAGTTGAAAGGCCCGTATACACGGGGCCACAGTTCCACCTCTGTAGACATGAGCAGTAGAGAGTGGCCGCGGCGCGGCTGATACAGAGCGAAGTGCTCCAAATTCAGACCAGAGCCCTCTCTGTGGGACTGCGGTCTGAATTCAGAAAGCCCCGCTCTGTAACAGCCATGGTGCGGGCAGTCTTTACTGCGCATGACTAAAGAACGCACAGCTGTCTCTACTGCGCATGATGGCTTCTGACAAACCTTAGCAAATTAAGTAGGATTGTGGGATATGGCATGCTTTACTGGTGATCACGAGACCTTTGGGGTGCTGAGATGGCACATGACGCGCTACCATAGGTGTATGATACTGGGAATCCCGTGAAGTGCAAGTCTAGCACAGGATGCACCACTGTGATATGTGGCATGCCCCACTTATGTCTTAGAGATTAGATACAGTTAGATTTTAAGATTATGTAGATTATTTTATGTGGCATTATGGGCTTTTTTGTAAGGTATGGATTTACACATTCTGTATTTTGGATTCCACATCTTTTGGATATTTAATTTTTGTTAATACTTGAAGGCCTGTTGTTGGAAAATTGAGAGAGCATTAGACGCAGTGGAATATTGTGGTCAGTTTCTCCACTGGCATTTGAAGAGTTAATGATGACATAATATAATAACTTGCTTTTATAGACTTGTTTCCATTCTACTAGCATATATCTATTATACCAAATGTGTTTTAGCTACATTCGTAACTATTTATGGAGTTTATACTTATTGTAGATTTAGACATTCATGAAGATATGATGATTATAGGGTTAATGGAGACTGAAGTAAAGCATTATTGAGGTTTTTGATCTGTTGTGGACTCCATAGTGAACCTATTAACTCATTGGTGGCTTTTTAACCAATGGAAAGGCTTTAGAAGTGTGAAAGCTCAAATTGGCGATTTATACAGAGCATGAGTAAGTGATGTTGGCACAAAACACATTGATCAAGTCTAGCAATATCCTTGCACCCATGTATTGCATTTCCCCTGACACTGACAGTATTCCATCCACAAGTTAAGTACTTGTATATGTTTTATGATACATTGTGCAAGATGCTTTTTTTTTTTTTTTGTTTAACAAGTCTGCAGCATTTAAAGGGATTTCATTGTGTTGGTGCACTTTCTATGTATTAATATGATAAACTGATGGAGAGGTATTTAAGCTACACAAACGATGCCCTGTCATTGACAGACATTTCCACAGAAGCATATACTATTGCAACTATTTGGATCGTGGGTCGATACTGGATAATGATTAATCTGATTGGCTATGTTTCAGCAGCTGAACCTTTTTATATTTGAGCGCTGTAATGTTGTCATAATTAGAATGGCAGATTATGGTAAATGCCATTTTTCAAATGCTAATGATTGTAGTATGTAATTATATATTTGGCTGAAATTTTGGATTCTACATCACATAAGCTAGCACCTACAAGCCAATACCTAGATTACATTGCACATGATAAATTTTATAACTGGGTTTTATCTCCCAGATTCCTATTGAATTCTATGGGGAAATTTTTTAGATAAAAATCAGTGATAATATTCGCAACTGTGCTGGAATACAGAACCAAATTTGGACCAAATCCCTTCTGATGTTCAAGAACGAAGAAACTGGAAGAAAAACTTTGTTTCCATTGTTGAAGGGATAGTAATGTTTCACAATAAAAACAGCTCCAATTAATCTTCATAGTATTTGGGGCTTGGAGAGTGTTAGTTCAATACTGTCAGAGTTGTAGTTCAATGGTAACTGAATGATAAAGTATCCCCCTCCTGCCCCTTTTACTGATGTAACACTGCTCACCTCACAGAAGGGTGGTGTCAAGATGGCTAGCAGAGAGGGACAATCTTCAATTAGCATAAGGGAAAAACCTGTCAAGGGGGGCAGGGGTTTTCATTGTTCTCACAGTAAGAAGATTGTCTCTTGCTGTGAGCTGTCTGGTCTTAAGACCAGATTCCACATCTGAGGTGAGCAGTGTTACATCAGTAATAGGGGCTGGAGGGGAATACTTTATCATTCAATTACCCTTGAACTACAACTCTGACAATATTGAAATAACAGTCTCCATGGCCCAAATACTATGAAGATTATTTGGAGCTGCATTTATTTTCGAACATTACTATCCCTTTAAGTCAAACATCATCATACTGTCTTTTCCCCTGTCTCTGTGCTATGTAGATGTACATTTATAAATATATAGAAAGTTTGTTTTGTACATGCACAACACAAATCAAACTCTTCTCCATTTCACTGAATCATTTCTTTAAATCTAAAATGTAAATGTTTTTAATTGATTATGGTGACTGTAAATGTGTTAAAAACAAAACTAGAAATTATGAAGAAAAACCTTTGTTAAAGTCAATTCTAAAGTTCTCAGCCAAATTAACAAAATCTGTGAAATTCAGGGTTATGTTTTGCAAATATTAACTCCACAAATAACTCATGAATTTAATATAATTACAAAAGAGGAGTCTGCAAAGCACAACGGGGAGAGGGTGCAGATGACCTACAGATGGCCAGAAGGTCACAATGCATTGCACAGTAATATGTTTGTCACCCCTCACCCCTCTGAACCTCAAGGGGTTACCGTTCTCAAAACATATTAATCCTACATTTCCAGTTTTCTTTTGTTTGAGTGATAACTTTAACAGATCAGATATACCACAAGTTGCAGTTGTTGGTAAGAAATCTAAAAAAACCCTCACTGACCTTACTAGGCCTCTGATTTTTGCCCCTGTGCTTTTATTGAAGAGATAATATCTCCAATCAGTCCTGGATGTCATGTCCGTGGAGGAGGACATGACAGTTCCTGGTAGATTTTTTTTCTCAAACTGAAGCTGGCAGAGTGATTAAGCATAGTTAAAGGGATAGTAATACTTTAATATTACTAATTCCCATAGTGTAGCTCTTTAAAAAATAATTCAATTGCTTCCAGGTTCATAGGTTTGAGAGAAAACTGTAAGCAAAGTTCCCCCCTCCCTCCCCCTTCCCTGAAGTCAGCGTTGAACTGACTGCAGGGATATCCGGTCTTATTTTTCACAAGGCGGCTTTGCAGTAGAGCTGCGATCCAGTTGGTAAAAAAAAAAATTATTTCACTGAAACGGTCTTCTACGTGTGCTTGCAAACCAAGCACATGTAGAAGACCGTTTCAGTGAAATAATTAGTTTTCACTAACGCGACCTCGGCTCAGCTGCAGAGCCGCAAGCCTGTCGTACAACAGACTTCCCCTGCAGTCAGCACAACGCTGACTTCAGGGAAGGGGAGGGAGGGGGGAACTTTGCTTACAGTTCTCTCACACCATAAAGGTTTGAGAGATGAACCTGGGGACAATTGAATTGCCAGGGAGGTAATGCATTGGCTACCTCAGTGTAAGTGTGTGTGTGGATTATTAGGAGGGATTAGTTTGCCTTGAAACCACTGGATGGTAGACCGATCTCCAAAAGCATCCAAGGGGTTAAATATTTTCAAGTCGAAAAAGTCAAATAAATGAAAACTGACACCTCTCTGCTAACAGGGCATTTGTTCTGAGCAGTAGCTGATGTTGCAGCTGCATGGGAAGTTTGTGAACAGTTCTACACAGCGAGCCAGTCATCTTAAACTGGGCTGTACTGCTCACAAAGGATCTTCAGACAAATCTCTGCCCGGAAGCATCCTAAAGGATTCTGAGAAATGGGACGCTGGGAGCAATCTGTTCACATCAGTCTATTCACCACAGGAATTAATATACCATTTCATTTTCCCAGATGGACAAGTATCGTTTACGATAACCGTTTAATAGCATTTTATTTTGAATCTGTATATTACACAAGTGCTTAATATGTCAAATCTGGTTACTTATACTTTTATTTCCCCATCTTCACCTATTTGACACACTTTTATGCTCTTTACAGTAAGATCCCTAAATTTCTGTTTCCTCAGTTTTCTGGTGACCATGACAGCAGGATAGTGACACACTCCTCTTTACGCATTTGCTTTTACATCACATCTTTCTTTACATTGTGCTATGGAGGTCATCTTCAGGGAAAGTAGTATTTACTATCCCTTTATGTACCACTGGTTAATTCAATGCATTGATACAAAAGAAGAAAATGTTCCAAGGCATATGCAATTTTTAAACATTTAAAAATAAAATTTGCCTCTGATTTATGAAATGCATCCATAATAGCTGTGCCTTAACTAACTCACTCTGGGGGGGGGGAAATGTAATCGAGCACCAGATATAATGATTAGGAGCCGGAAAACCTATGACATTTAGCCAACTGTTGATGGTGGATCCTATCCTATCTTATATAATAATTCACTAGGATGTTTGTCAGAAGCAGTCATGTGCAGTAGAGACTGCCTGAACGCACAGAATGCTGGGAGTTCTGTGCTGGGAGCATTCTGTGCTTTCGGCAGTCTCTACAGTGCATGACTGCATTGGTGGCAGGATGCAGAGCAGGAACGGCCTCTTAACCCTTTGAGTGCCAGAGGGGTACGCAACGCATTGCAAAGCAGTGTGTTGCGTACCCCTCTGGCACTCAAAGGGTTAACATCACCCGGACCTTGGCCCATGTACACAGGCTTTTCACTAGTCTGATCATAAATCGCCTTGCTTCTCAGCTAGTAGCAACACTAGACAGCAGGATTAGCAGATGTATTTCTATAGGCAGGTTGAACATCAACCATCAAACTTTTTTGGCAATTTATTTTAAATAAAACATAATTATTGTAGATTCTATATTTATATTAAGGCACCATTTATATTTTTAATATCAATAACCCAGAGATGCCGATGCAAAGTCTGGACCAAACCAGCTAAACCATAGGGGACAAATACAACTTTCCACTGATTAAAATAGGGCTTTTAACTGCTCAGATGCTACAGAGGTCTCCAGGACATTGCAAAGCAATGCACTAGAGTCCTCTTTAGCATTCAGTTAGTTAAAGTCCTCATAGAAATGTATGGGAATTGTTATTTGCCCCTTTAGTGCATCAATTCTTAGTATATCAGCCCTTTTTTTAATTTTATTGAAGATGTAAAGTGGGTGAGGAGCAATATGCTGAAGATTTGTATAAAGAAGGTTTTGAAAAACAACTTATTATATATAGAATAAAAACAATGCCATATACTGGTAAGATGAATTGCACTGTAATAACTGTATGCACACAACGCCATTATGTACACTTAAAATCCCAGTGTATCACAAAGTCGTTATTACAGAATAATGTCTCTGAGGTTGAAAGATGATCTCTAAAAACTGTTCCTAAACAATGACAAAATGATCACAATGGCATTTTTTTTTTTACAAAGAGCATATTGCTTAAACTCAGCAATAGCAATTTAACCATCATAACAAAGTCTAATCTAACTTAGTCCTACTCGAGTCCTACAAATATCTTGATATGTGGCGTGAACCCATACCTACTTTTGTTCTTCAAAAGGATGATTTAGCATTCAAACTTTATACTAAAATAGGCACCCTGCTTAAAAACAATGTTTAACTCCTGTGGTAAGAAAACGTATTGTTTACCAGATGTTAATACCAGTCATAGACTACAGGGATATAATATATGCTACTGCCCACAAATTAATCTTTCCAAACTCAATGGGGGTGATAAAGATGTGATAAGGCAGCGATAACGTCTCTAGTGATATCAGTTCTCCAGTTCCTATGTTATTCTTGGGAGCCAATTCTCCAACTTTGGAAATCTCAATGTATAGGCTACAAAGAACAACATAGAAATTGGATAAGTGATATCACTGGAGAAGTCATCTCTGTGTTATCACTTCTTTATCATGCTTAAGGGCGTAACTCCCAACATGTAATTCATTATGCTGCTTTTTTATTCCAATGTAACTACTCTACACATCATTGTGACATGTTTAAATACGTAAATTGGCTAAAATTCAAATCTAGACTTTCCCATAACCTTTTTTTTGCCTAGTTTATAACCACTTCTTTGGGAAGCTACCAGACTTCCTGAGCAGTATGCTCGCTCAAGCTCTCCACTCCATTGCTAACAACTCACTGTGTATCCCACACTACAAGAAAGAAGCCGGTTGATCTGCCTTCTCTTTGTGTGCTCTGAAAGCCTGGAATAACCTACCTATGATTTTATTATTTTGTGTAAGTAAACATAGCAGGGACAGCTTGAGTCTATGGGGTTTATTATTCAATATAAAGTTGTTATTCTTGCATTGTAACACTTTGATGTGATGGAATGGAATATTAACAGAATTTCCTGTTTATGAAGACAAACTGAGGCCTGAAATGGATGAACACTTGGTAGCAGTGTCAAATATGGGATTAAGGGCAGCATTAAAATCAACATCTAAAATTAACATTCCCTCTTTGAAAACTGCTAGTTCCACTAACAATTACAGCAGCGTTTTTTGTGTGCCAGTTGGATGTTCAATGGATTGTGGAGCAATGCACTGGACACCTATTTGGCACTCAAAGAGTTAACAAGGAGTCATTTAGTACAGGGGCTACTTTTTGGAGAGTGTCCACCTGAAGGTTCACCTAGTGTGACAAGTAACCTGGTATCAGCCCAGCCCAGATTCTCTTTTATTAGATGCAATATGACCAAAAACCAGTGCAAGAACAGTGCCAGGTGACATACCCACTGGGTCATGAGATGTAGCAGAGAAACAAAAGCAAAATAGATTTTGATTTTAGTAGTCAAAGGAAATTAAAGGGGAGGAGGAGACTATCCCATGTAATGGTTTGGTTAATGCTTTTAAAGAGATCGTAATGGTTATTTCTTTTCTTCTCATGCATTTTTAAGTATTCAATTGATATGTCAATCATAATAATGACTAGTTGTACAGTTATAAAGCATTTAATATCCTCACTTCCTCCTCTTTCCCTCACATCAGCCCACTTTCAAGAGGAATGAGCTATGATTGACTTTACCATTTGCCAAGGCAGCCCGCCCAGCGTTAATAAAAATGTCTCCTTGTGACTAGTCTTAATGCATTAGAGTACTGCTAAATTTCAGTCACTAAACATTAACCCCTTAGTGACCAGCTGCGCGCACGAGGCCGGCACTTAATGCCCACCAAACATTTTTTTTTTCCATTTTACTGAATGACTTCCGGGGCGTACATGTACGTCCTCTGTCCACCTGGGACATCCGCTCGGGACATACATGTACGTCCTCGGGCGGTAAGTGGTTAAACTAATCACACAGTGACAAATGCCTCCATGGTGAGTGATCAACAGGCAGGTTGCTATGGCAACTGCTCCATCGAATGGGCCAGTCCCTGTACTTGGAAAACAGACCATCGTCACGGAATGGAGATCTTAAAAGTTCTATAACTGTTAAACTAGTGAGTATGACTGAAAGTTATTCCTATCGGACTGCCATTCGGCGGCAGGAAGGAATTTGTTTATCCACTTGGGGCTTAACTGGAATAGTTGTCAATTTTTTTTGCCAGCCTCTGGATCAACAAGGGTGATATGGAATTGGCTGAACTTGATGGACCCATGTTTTCGTTTCCAGTCTCATCACAGATATTACTTCATGGTATATTTAATTAATAATACTAATGCATATCTCCTCCTCCGCCCTACTCTCATCAAGTCCTTTTTGCAAGCATACCCCATATTTCTCAGATCAGTCTACCCTTCCAATCAAACTCCCAGCAAAAACACATCACATTCCCACCTTCTTGCTGTGTATGGTATTCTCCTCCTTGTGGCTGGTGATTGCTCCCCAAACCCTGGTCCTAACCATATCCCCATATGTAAACCACCAACGCCTTCCCCGATCCCATAGAGGCTCTAATCTTTCTAAACTCATACCTATCCTTACCCCTCCCCAACCACTTCTTGCCCAGCCCTATAATCTACTGTTATACATGACCTTTTCTGCTCACGGGCACTCCAGCTTCTTGCTATTACGGAGACTTGACTTTCCAAACAGGATTCAGCTGTGGAGGCTGCAGTGTCACATGGAGGTCTGTATTTCTCACAAACACGACACATAGCGGACAGAGGTGGTGGCACTGGTGAGCTTTTTTCTTGTGTGTCTTTCACCAGATACCTTTTCCCCATCCCTTTCCACTAACTAATTTGAGGTCCATGCCATCAGTTATTCCACCCTGTAGCACTATGTGTTGCGGTTGTATCCAGACTTCCCACAACCACACCCTATAACGTCTTTTCAGACTTTTGGGTGCTGGCTTGCATTCTCTCTCTCCTCTGACACTCCTCTTACACTTGGGAATTTCAGCTGCCACATTGATGATCCTTCATGCCTGCTTCACCTAACCTCATCCTTCACCATTCAACAATGGACTAAATCTAGCACACACACAAAAGATGGTCATTCCCTCGACTTAGTATTCACAAACTGCTCCCTTGGCTTAACTCTTAAAACACACTTTCTTGGATTCTGTACCTGTACTGCTGAATGCTTGTGGAGAAAGTCTCACTCTCAAGCAGACTTCATCCACTACAAAGTCATTCTGTCCTGCTTAAACACCGCTCTATCCTATGCACAGTTACTCCTCACTAATCAAGGCATACCCTAACACACTGTTGAGCCCCCTTCACTTCTCTCTGTGGCAACTGATAAAGTCCTTTGGCTTAACTACCATCTCTATGCAGATGATACACAAATCTATCTCTACACACTCCCACTATCACCTGAAATATAGCAGTAAGTCATTCTGAGACCTGTTGCTGTATCTTCCTGGATGGCTCATCGTCACTTAACCCCTTAGTGACAGCCGCGTTCGTACGCGGCTGTCACCTTAATGCCCGCCGAACATTTTTTTTTTTTTTCAAACAAGTCCGGAGTCTCCGAGCGGCGTGCAGCCGCACAGAGACCCGGACTTCCGTGACTTACCAGGTATGTCCTCTGTCACTAAGTGACAGTTTCTGCGGGACGTACCTGGTATGTCATCCGTCGTTAAGGGGTTAAAATGTAATATGCTGAAGACTGAGCTACTTATCTTTCCTACTAAATCCTGCACAATACCTCCATTTTCAATAACAGTCAAGCGCTCCACAATTTACCCTGTGGACAAGGCATGCTTCATGGAAAACAGAATTGAAGCCGCTCCATGAAAATAAAATAAATAAATAAAAAAGTATATATAGATTCAGTGATAAAACATTGTGAAAAAAACCTCATAAATAATCAGAACTGAAGCACCAATCGAAGTCTCTCTCACACACTAAGTAAAATACAAACAATAATTCACACCACTGCTGCACATTATTCCTTAATTCTGTCAATGGCTCCAGAAGTTTGTAAAAACATCGCAATTTATTATACAAAAGTTAAAGACAAGGCATGCTGCCTCTGGGTAACTTTGTACTCTTCTCTTTCCTTTACCAACCACATTAACGAAGTAACAAATACCTGTCGCTTCTTTCTTTAAAATATAGCAAAAATCCACCCATTTCTTTCTCACTCTACAACAGAAACGGTCATGCATGCTCTTATTCTTTCCTGCCTGGATTACTGTATCTCTATACTTATCCATCTGCCGTATCACTCCTCTACAATAGATTCTTAATTCTACCACAGAATACTCTTCCTCTCCTACATTACAGCACTTACTCCTACAATTTTAAAATCATTGTGATGGCTTTCCATTAATCAATGTATTACATTTTAAATCCTCCTCATCAGTGTCAAGGCTCTACATTTGTCTCCTCCTTATCTTTCATCTTTGATATCCTGCCACGTACCAACATGTCCTCCATGCACCATGCCTGGTAGACGACTCTCACTCCTTTAACCCCTTAACAACTCATGACGTACATGTACATCACGAGGTGGATGCCCCTAAAGGACCAAGGATGTACATGTACGTTGTGGAATTCCAGGCTCCCTGCGTGGCTGTACGCCATTCGGGGAGTCCGGAATTGGGTGAGCAAAAAAAAAAAAAAAAGTGCTCTGTGGTGCTTAAGTGATGGCCGCGTGCGTGCGCGGCCGGTCCTTTAGGGGTTAACCACTGTTGCTATCAAAATTTCACTTCCTCCTCTACCTGCTTGTATCTGTATTTCAACCATCCTATACTTAGATTGTAAGCTCTTTGGGGCAGGGACCTCCTATCCTAATGTATGCTCACCTGGTGTTCCTCTTACGATTGTCTATATAACCACTTAATTACTGCACTTATTGTACCCCCTCTATACAAACTGTAAATTGCACACCTTTTGATGCTATAGCAATAAAAATATACATACATACATTATTTTCTAACTTTAGTGAGCTGAATACACAGATATAGACAGATTTACTGAATGGTGAACTGATGCTTTACATGTACAAATGGCGGATGAGAGAAAAATTGCAAAATTTCAGCTTTCAAGATCTAACTAAGTACAACTGGAGAAACTCTGTGATTAGCTACCCACTGATTTAAATGGAGCTTTTAACCCTTTGAATAGTAGAAACTCTCTGCAATGAAATGACTTACAGACTTCTTTAGAGGTAAAAAGCCGTATTTAACTGCATGGGATTTAAAGTGAAATTGTCAATTTAAAACATCATATGCAATTTTAAAACATCTTGAAAAATTACCTGTATTTTCTGTTCGTTATTGAAATTGCTTTCAAGCTATTAGCAATTTTCTTTTTTTGTTCTATGCAGTCCTCTGCTGGCAGTCAGCAAAACTGACTTATAATTCACCTGATCCACATTTGGTGTAGTCGTCTTCCCAAAGCAAGTGCAACCATTTGGGTTCAACATAGGGATGCCACCTTTTCCTCAAAAAAATACCCGCCATAGTTGTGGGTCTGAGAGGACAGAGCCACAAAAGGGAGGAGCCACAAAAGCGGCAGAACCACTCAATGTTGCATGAGTCTGTAAATCTAAGGATGACTTTTGGTCAAGGATGTGCACTGGTCACTAGTTTCAAAGCTTAGCCAGCGGTATAATAAAGGACGAGTGCTCAGTACCCTCTCTGTACACTGGTCACCAGTCTCAGGAGTAGCCACTGGTATAATAAAGTGTGAGCGCTCAGTACAAGGCTGTGCACTGGTCCCTAGTCTCAGTATTAGCCAGCAGTATAATAAAGGGTGAGCGCTCAGCACCCTCTCTGTGCAAGGCTGTGCACTGGTCCCTAGTCTCAGTATTAGCCAGCAGTATAATAAAGGGTGAGCGCTCAGTACAAGGCTGTGCACTGGTCCCTAGTCTCAGTATTAGCCAGCAGTATAATAAAGGGTGAGCGCTCAGCACCCTCTCTGTGCAAGGCTGTGCACTGGTCCCTAGTCTCAGTATTAGCCAGCAGTATAATAAAGGGTGAGCGCTCAGCACCCTCTCTGTGCAAGGCTGTGCACTGGTCCCTAGTCTCAGTATTAGCCAGCAGTATAATAAAGGGTGAGCGCTCAGCACCCTCTCTGTGCAAGGCTGTGCACTGGTCCCTAGTCTCAGTATTAGCCAGCAGTATAATAAAGGGTGAGCACTCAGCACCCTCTCCTCTGTGCAAGGCTGTGCACTGGTCCCTAGTCTCAGTATTAGCCAGCAGTATAATAAAGGGTGAGCGCTCAGTACCCTCTCTGTGCAAGGCTGTGCACTGGTCCCTAGTCTCAGTATTAGCCAGCAGTATAATAAAGGGTGAGCATTCAGTACCCTCTCTGTGCAAGGCTGTGCACTGGTCCCTAGTCTCAGTATTAGCCAGCAGTATAATAAAGGGTGAGCGCTCAGTACCCTCTCTGTGCAAGGCTGTGCACTGGTCCCTAGTCTCAGTATTAGCCAGCAGTATAATAAAGGGTGAGCGCTCAGTACCCTCTCTGTGCAAGGAAAGTACAGATGACCTCCAGTGATATCACTTCTACAGTTTATGTTATTCTGTTGAGCCTATGCACTAAGATCTCTCCCACACGAGAAGTGATATTACTGGAGAAGTCTTCTTCACTTAAATCACTCCTTAGTGCAGTGGTTCTCAATCTTTTTTGTTCAGGGCACCCCTAACAAGTTATCTAGAACATTTGGGGCACCCCTAGCATATTTCATGTACTTTATCAAGGGCATAATCAAGGTACAATAAATATACAACTAATATTAGGTCTTACAATCATAATAACAAAATTAAACATAATGTGCATATCAATTTCTATAACTCGTTATTTAAAAGTCCATTTTTGTTAGTCTTCATAGAAAACATGGGGTACCCTAAGCTGATGTCTGTGGCACATCAAAGTGCCACGGCACCCTGGTTGAGAATCACTGCCTTAGTTAGGTATTTCTCTAACAATGAGTGCGATAAAAAGCACTATGGCAGCTTCCTTGCTCACATATAATCATAACATTTGTACAAAGTCTAAATGATGTTTAGGTAAACATGGGCTTTTTGTTGCAAGAGTTTTTAAAATGGTCTAAGTTGATTTAAGGTGACAGGTTAACTTTAAAGAAAATGTATTTTCTCAAATGGTGCAATTAGGCTGCTCCAGAACTGCTACGGGGGGGCACTAAGATTTTTATAAAATGGCGTATTTTATTTATTTTTTTGCTGATGTGATGAAGGCACTTTGAATAAGCCATACTTTCCCATACGCACTAAAATTAGGTATGCAGAGGAGGAGTTAGAGATATTGGTCATTAGCACAAATCTCAGAGGTACTGTAATTATTTGCCTGCTGTCAGGATAATAACCAGACTAATTGCAATATACTACTATTGAGTAATTTGTAAACGTCTCCTAACTTTAAATTCAATCAATTCAGTCTTATATGAGGTTTCACATTAGATATCTATGGACATGTTTTAAATACACTTAAATATAGAAAACTTTGAAATGTTGTGAATACTGAAATACTCCCCTGTGGAAAAATTTGAAACTTCATTTGAGAACTTTGAAATATGCATATATGTGAAATAACCTATCCCAGTATGGCAAAGTTTGACCCTCAAAGGCCAATAGACCAGGATTTCCCTGATTAAGGACAGGGGAGTTAATCAATGGTTCATTCATTTTGACTGCCTGTGTTAGACAGGGAAATCTTCGACCCTTTGAGTACCAGAGGAGTATGCAATGCATTACTTCACAATATGTTGTTAAATCCTGCACTGTTGGTAGCACTTGAGGGCCAAACCTGGACACCCCTGCCCTATCCTATTTGATACAATACTCTTAAGTTACATGTGAGGTGGTGTACTTTAATAAGGAATATCTAAGAACTGCATAGAAAGTCACTGCAATATCCACATTTCACCAGTCACAGAGGTAAATGGTCGGACCCTGGTGCATATACCGTATGGTGAATAATCACATTAACCCAGGGCCAGCCCTAACATGGGTCCCGGTGGGTCCATGGACCCAGGCGGCACTTTGACTGGGGCGGCAATTTGCCACCCACTGTTTGTCATTTTTGTGCCAGCCAGCCGCCAGGTCTGTGTCCACAGGACAAAGAGTTTTGACTCCCTGCTGTGACAGTATTATTTTGGCTCAGCCTCAGTCCGTCAGCCTGACTGAGGCTGAGCCAGACTAATCACTGTCACAGCAGGTGCGTTTGGCAGGGTGTCACTCCTCTGTCTCCAGCCGGCAGTCACTTGTCACTGAGCCGGCAGCCCAACTCTGACAGAGCACTGGGTGTCCGCTGCTCCTATATGCTCCCTGCTGTAGTACCCTCTCTTCGGGCTGCTGTCTGTTTATCCTCACGGGGCAGGGACAGGAGCCGGAAGTTGGAGCCTCAGACACCTGACTGATCAGCGCACACCGGGCACACATCGGGAATAGCGGGTATCGTATCCGGGTACATCCTGGGACAGCTCCCGGCGGACCAGAGCCAGGAGAATGAATTTGTGCGGGCGTATGAAGGCGTCCTAGAGAGATACAAAGGTACAGGGAGGAGCGGTTATGTGCGTGAGGGGAGCTACCGAGGGGCACCGGGTCAGACACAGGCATACTGGGGAGAGTAGGCGGCGAGGGTGTCTAGGATACTTTGTTATTGTGGAATGTGCCGAGTCACACAGGATAAGAGAACAGAGTTAGAGAAAGACCCTGTCACAGGGAGGGATAGACTGACTCAGTGTGTCAGGCATGAGGGAGAGAGAGACCCAGAGTGTGTCAGGCGTAAGAGGCTGACCCAGAGTGTGTCAGGCGTAAGAGGCTGACCCAGAGTGTGTCAGGCGTAAGAGGCTGACCCAGAGTGTGTCAGGCGTAAGAGGCTGACCCACAGGAGAGTGTGTCAGGCGTAAGAGGCTGACCCACAGGAGAGTGTGTCAGGCGTAAGAGGCTGACACACAGGAGAGTGTGTCAGGCGTAAGAGGCTGACCCACAGGAGAGTGTCAGGCGTAAGAGGCTGACCCACAGGAGAGTGTCAGGCGTAAGAGGCTGAACCAAAGGAGAGTGTCAGGCGTAACAGGCTGACCCAGAGTGTGTCAGGCGTAACAGGCTGACCCAGAGTGTGTCAGGCGTAAGAGGCTGACCCAGAGTGTGTCAGGCGTAAGAGGCTGACCCAGAGTGTGTCAGGCGTAAGAGGCTGACCCAGAGTGTGTCAGACGTAAGAGGCTGACCCAGAGTGTGTCAGGCGTAAGAGGCTGACCCAGAGTGTGTCAGGCGTAAGAGGCTGACCCAGAGTGTGTCAGGCGTAAGAGGCTGACCCAGAGTGTGTCAGGCATAAGAGGCTGACCCACAGGAGAGTGTGTCAGGCGTAAGAGGCTGACCCACAGGAGAGTGTCAGGCGTAAGAGGCTGACCCACAGGAGAGTGTCAGGCGTAAGAGGCTGAACCAAAGGAGAGTGTCAGGCGTAAGAGGCTGACCCACAGGAGAGTGTGTCAGGCATAAGAGGCTGACCCACAGGAGAGTGTCAGGCGTAAGAGGCTGAACCACAGGAGACTGCCCCGCAGTGCGATGGGCATCAAAGGGACTGATCATAGACTGACAGGCATAAGAGACAGGCATAAGAGACCTAGAATGTGACTGGGATAACAGTCTGACACAATGTGTGTGTAGGACAGGCATAATACACAGCTGTACAGACATCTGATAACTATAAAGATAAAGCACAGGCTTTACGTTTTAACAAATAAGTAGGGGAGTAGTCGGTGTGTAGTGTCACAGTGACAGGAGTAAGAGACCGTCCTAGGATGTAACAATTAAAAGGATAAAGGACATCACTTGAAAGGAAACTGTGTCAGTTAGGGCTGGGCTGCCGGCTCAGTGACAAGTGACTGCCGGCTGGAGACAAAGAGTAGGGTGCTGGGATAAGTCCTGGGTGGGCAATGGGGCATGTTCTGGGGTGCTGAGGTAAGTCCTGGGTCAGCAATATGGGTGCTGGAGCATGTTTTAATGGGCATCTGGCAGTGGCATATTTAATGGGCAAACTGGTTGTGGCATATGGAGGGAGAAGAGAGACAGGCAGAGGTTGGAAGAGGAGAGAGACAGACAGACATGGAGGAGAGAGAGACAGACAGACATGGAGGAGAGAGAGAGAGAGACAAAACAGGGAAGATACATGGCAAAGATACACATGGGGAGAGGACAGAGACATGTATGACATGGTGAAGAGAGAGACAGACATGGGTGGGATGTAGGGAGAGAGAGAGAGAGAGACAGACAGACATGGGTGGGATGTAGGGAGAGAGAGAGAGAGGGAGAGAGAGACAGACATGGGTGGGATGTAGGGAGAGAGAGACAGACATGGGTGGGATGTAGGGAGAGAGAGAGACAGACATGGGTGGGATGTAGGGAGAGAGAGAGAGACAGACATGGGTGGGATGTAGGGAGAGAGAGAGACAGACATGGGTGGGATGTAGGGAGAGAGAGACAGACATGGGTGGGATTTAGGGAGAGAGAGACAGACATGGGTGGGATGTAGGGAGAGAGAGAGACAGACATGGGTGGGATGTAGGGAGAGAGAGAGACAGACATGGGTGGGATGTACGGAGAGAGAGAGACAGACATGGGTGGGATGTAGGGAGGGAGAGAGAGACAGACATGGGTGGGATGTAGGGAGGGAGAGAGAGAGACAGACATGGGTGGGATGTAGGGAGAGAGAGAGAGACATGGGTGGGATGGAGGGAGAGAGAGAGAGAGAGAGAGACATGAGTGGGATGGAGGGAGAGAGAGAGAGAGACAGACATGGGTGGGATGGAGGGAGGGAGGGAGGGAGAGAGACAGACATGGGTGGGATGGAGGGAGGGAGGGAGAGACAGACAGACATGGGTGGGATGTAGGGAGAGAGAGACAGACATGGGTGGGATGTAGGGAGAGAGAGAGACAGACATGGGTGGGATGGAGGGAGGGAGGGAGAGAGACAGACATGGGTGGGATGTAGGGAGAGAGAGAGAGAGAGAGAGACATGGGTGGGATGGAGGGAGAGAGACAGACATGGGTGGGATGTAGGGAGGGAGAGAGAGAGACAGACATGGGTGGGATGGAGGGAGGGAGAGAGACAGACATGGGTGGGATGGAGAGAGGGAGGGAGAGAGACAGATATGGGTGGGATGGAGGGAGGGAGAGAGAGAGAGAGACATGGGTGGGATGGAGGGAGAGAGACAGACATGGGTGGGATGGAGGGAGGGAGGGAGAGAGAGAGAGACATGGGTGGGATGGAGGGAGAGAGAGAGACATGGGTGGGAGGGAGAGAGAGAGACAGACATGGGTGGGATGGAGGGAGGGAGGGAGAGAGACAGACATGGGTGGGATGGAGGGAGGGAGGGAGAGAGAGAGAGAGAGAGACATGGGTGGGATGGAGGAAGAGAGACAGACATGGGTGGGATGGAGGGAGGGAGGGAGGGAGAGAGAGAGAGAGAGAGAGAGAGACATGGGTGGGATGGAGGGAGGGAGAGAGAGAGAGAGAGACATGGGTGGGATGGAGGGAGGGAGAGAGAGAGACATGGGTGGGATGGAGGGAGAGAGACAGATATGGGTGGGATGGAGGGAGGGAGAGACAGACAGACATGGGTGGCATGGAGGGAGGGAGAGAAACAGACATGGGTGGCATGGAGGGAGGGAGGGAGACATAGATGATATTTTATAACTGTCCATTTTTTTTACATCTGCAGCAGAGTTAGATAGCAATCTTTCACATAGGACACCACTTTAACAATTTCATAACCAGGGATGTCTGCTCCTGTACGGTTAGATTTTATAACCCTTTGAGTACAGGAGCAGACATCCCTGGTTATGAAAGGGTTAAAGTGGTGTCCTATGTGAAAGATTGCTATCTAACACTGCTGCAATTGTAAAAAATGAACAGTTTTAAAATATCATCTAAAATGTGCAGTTCTTCCATTCTCAGGGATCCCCCGGGACTGTACGCCTTTGGGGGAGCCCTGATTCGGATTGCATTAAAAAATGGTCCATGGTCCTTAAGTGCCAGCCGCGCCTTAAGGGGTTAACACAGAAAGGACCTTAGGAAAACAAAAAGGCCTCCAAGTCAAATCTCAATATGTAAATAAGCCAACACGGAAGAACCATAAATGCAGTGAAGGAGAATCAAAGGCATGTTGATTTGGGTGTAATCACAAGGATGAAATGACGAAGGGAGTTTAGTGTTTGCTATGAGATAGATTCTGTTCAAATTTTCCTCAGTAATTAAACTGAACCCTTATCTCCCCCAGTTCCTCAGAGTATATCAGCCTCAATGAGGTGATTCTGTACCTAGCAGGATATGCATTTCCTATACGCTTGCAAGCTATTTTGTAAATACTTTTAACTCCAATTTGGAATATTTATCTGTGTTTCTGCACATTAGACAGTAATAGCGGGCACGTGAACCATGTATGAAGAGTTCATATAGCTTCCACTCTCACCTGCGCACACCTTGCCATCTAGAACGTCATTAATCTGCATAAATAGACAATCATGCTAATCCTGTAAAGACAGATGCTTCTATTGAGGCAAGAAGGTGGACACTTTACAGGTATAGTAATACTTGTAATAAAGTTCAGCTCCAAGTCTTCTTTATATGATTTATCCCACACAGTGCTTTATTTCAATACTAACAGGCTTGTAATTCAACCGCAATTGAATCAGAAAGGATCCCCCTCCCGCCCCTTCTGGCCATCTCCCATTAGTTGTGGAACCTGGCCGTGGGACCGGACAGTGCGCAGCGAGGTACAATCTTCACTCAGTAAGTATAAGAAAAACACTGACACACCCCCCACTTGATGGAGGGCAGGATTTTCTTCATGCTTACTGAAGATTGTCCCTTGCTGCTCTCAATTCAGACCAGCATGAGAGGTATAAGAGAAGCAGGGGAATGGGGTTGGAGGGGGATCCTTTCTGATTCAATTGCAGTTGAACTACAAGCCTGTTCGTATTGAAATACAGCAATACGTGGGACAAATAGTATAAAGAAGACTAGGAGCTGCATTTTGTTACAAGTATTTCTGTCCCTTTAAGAAAGGCTTAACCCACTGAGTGTCTGATGGAGTCAACAGACCATTTTCAACAAGTCCCTCTTTCCTACCCTGGTGTCCATGTGTTTAGAAAATCAGACTATATGGTGTGTATATAAGTGTGTCACATTGCTCCACAACTATAAAACTCACAGTAATGTTTGCATAATCTTCAGTATCTGTGTTTATAAATTAGCCTGTGTAAATAAAATACTTTGGGCTTGGTCTAATTCATTCATTGTTACACAAAAATGTGTCAATATGTCATGAACCAACCTAAAAATTTGACACTGTTGAGAGGTTTGTTGTTCTGTAATGTGCTGCTTACCCTAGGCTGACCAGACCTCACCTTTAACCGGGGACGCATAGGAAAAATGCATACTGCAGGACTGCTTTGATTTCAGTGAAGTACTGAAAAATGGCTATTTCCTATGTGTCCCCGGTTAAAGGTAAGATCTGGTCAGCCTAGCTTAACCTCTCTGCCACTAAGATTTAGTTAGGGAATCAAACATATTTAGGAAAAAGGATACATTTTAAGGCTGGTGCACTAAAACTGGATAAATTCTGGGATCCACCATCTGCACCATAGAAGAAAAACAAAAAAAATTAAACTGTGTTTTTAACCCCTTGAATGCTAGAGAAGTCTCCAAAGCAGTGCCCCCCCCCTCCAGTGCCCCCTGGTAGGGTATGGGACAATGTGTTGCTTACCCCTCTGGCACAAAAAAGGGTTAAGGTCAGAAGTTTGGCAAAGGCTAGTTCAAAGAATGGCAGAAAGGGGATCCTATCGTCTTAAATAGCGTTTGAACTACAACACTGTAACTACGTATAGCACTACATGTATAAAAAAAAAATAAAAAAAAAGTTAAGACTCAGAGCTAAGCTTTAATAGAGGTATTACTATCCCTTTAATCAGGATTTTAAAGCAGTTTGGAAGTTGGAGGGCAATGCAGCTTTCAGCTCCTGTTCAATACCAATATTGTGGCTGTAGCCTTGAAGGTGTTAACAGTGCTAACTGCGTGACAGACCAAGTCAAATGGTAAAGTGTAATTGTATAGCCCAGGGCAGCCATCTGCTAAAAGCACCAATCAACATGATTCATACTATGAGTCAACTCTCAATATTGCCATTCAGTATCCAATTTCCACAAGAATTATAAAAAAAAAGCATAAAACAGCCCACTCCACACTCAGGTGCATGTTATATTCTCAGTAATCAAGTAGTGCATGTAAGGCTGTAAACACCCACAGCAGTTTTACACGGATCTCCACTAGACATGTTGCTTTTGCAGTTTAATAACTGAAGATATCTGGGGCCATATGCAAAGAGAAAGAGAGAGGTGCAATTGTGAGGCAAACAGAGAGATTGTACCATAGGGAAGAAAAATTCCCAAATGCATTTAACCCTTTGAGTGACAGGGGTACAAATGTGTTGTGTACCCCTCTGGCACTCAAAGAGTTCATACAGCGCTGGTGGGCAATGTGAGGCCCTCCAGCTGCCAGACTACAACTCCCTTCATGAGAATGATGGGAGCTGCAATCTGGCAGCAGCTGAATCACTTTACATTGCCCTCCTACACTGTAGAGCTTGCTTGCCCCAGAATTGCTCCTCCCCTTCTTTATGCAAATGTCCCTTCCACTCAAATTAAATGTGGATCAATTCTTTGGCAAAGCACGTGCACCTTCTGTAGCAAACAAAAATAATCCATTTAATTTAAAACAGTTTTCTATATAAAATCACCATAGGGAACCAATCATTCTACAAATTCCTATTTATTTAAACAGTACTTTTAACCCCTTGAATGCCAGAAGACTACAACATGCACTTTTAGCAATCAAGGGGTTAAATTTCACATATAAAATCAATGGGGATTTTTTATTTCTATGCTATGGTGGATAGTTTGCCTTATAACTACGTCACAGTAGTCTTTAGGAATGTGGTGGCCCTTCATCTCTCCTGGTATCTTTTTGATCTTTTATGCGATGGATTGCCCTCTCTCTCAGGGTATGTTTAAGGGTCTTGCACATGTAAATCTTTATTGATAACAAATGCTAATAGAGCATTATAACTAAATGCGTACATATATAACATATGAGGGGGTGCCTAGTAGACTGCATGTTTTTAGTAGTTCACCAAGATGTTACTGGCAGACTGTGAGAAGATTCACACTGAGTAGTATTTGCCAAATCCTCCCAACACTAAAGGAGTTAAACATGGTCACAGTCTAACTGTGAGCTGGCATAAATGTGTAACATACTTGGCACTGTAACCACATAACCTCATAGGGCCTGTCTTGCAGCTAATTCTAGCTTTGCAAGAGTTAATTTTGTTTAATCTGAATGCATTTCATTCAACTCCACCAGTGCTACGGGGTCAGAGACCATACACATGCTTAGTACTATAAAAATATTCATCCACACAGTGAATTCATCAGATGCATATGTCTGCTCTTAATTCCCATTCTGTCTCATGGAGCGCTGACGTCTATGAAAGGGATGGGAGGGGGAGAACTGTAAAGGTTTGAGAGACAGGACGTATGTTTTTAGATTTTTTTTTTTTTTATATCTCCAATATTGGCATATAAATACAGCATCAAAAGAAAGTCCTAGCTATCCTTAAAAAGCAATATATAATCTGTGTGGGTGTACTAAATTAGAAGAAAAATCTAGTTGAACACAGGCATACTAAAAAAGGAAAAAATTGCTCTTGTCCTCTAGTGTAAAAAAAAGTCCTTGTCACCAAGGTGTTAAAGAAGCAGTAAACATTTTGCTCAAATTATTATTTATTTGTTTTTAACATTATGTAACCTATATTTATAATATTATATTCTGGTCACCAGGTGTCACTGTTTCTATCATTTACTACAAAAAGCTATAGTCAATGATCATCTTTAGCAGGCATGCAGGGAGTCTCCATGATTTCTATGTTGCTTTGCCTGACAATATATGGCCTATCTGGCACAGGTGAGTGCATGCAGATTGCCTTTAACCCCTTAAAGACCCTTGACGTACCAGGACCGTCACGGTCCTTGAAATACTCAAGGACCGATGACTGTCATAGTACGTCATGTACTTTTTACTTACAACGCTCTACTGGGAGCGCTGTAAGTAAAAATAGGGCCTGAAATTGACCGCTCCAAGATCGGAGCGATCTCTATCAGGCCCCATAATGATGCGCCGATACACGCGACAGGTCACGTGTACCTGCGCGTCCAAGTGCTCCTATGCGGTCATTATGGGACGGAAATGTCCCAGGACCGCCGGACCTTAAGGGGTTAAAGGTTGTGAAAACATACACAAGGGAAAAAATGTAGAGGTCCCCCCAGTGCAAGAAAGCCTTAGTTCCGGTATTACACAAAGCGTATATTTATGTAGGATTATATTTTAGGAGCCAGAAAGAAAAAAGAGAATTTTTAAAGATGCTCGCTTGATGTATAAGGAACTTAAGTGAATAAAAACACAGAGATTTTTACATTTCACAGAAGCCCATATTTTCTCTTACCTATATTTATACCTCCTTACTATTCTTGGCACCATATTGAGACTGATTTACTTCAAATCAGGGGTCAAACCAAAAGCACAATGGGTGACAAATAAAAAATTCCCACTGATTTACTTGGGGCTTTTAACCCTTTGAGTGCCTGAGATGTATCAAAAGGCAGGGTGGGAGTAGCAACCTACAAAATTCACATTTGAGCTGTAATAACTTTGGAATAAAACACCTTTCAGCAGTGGGAATGCCCTTGTTTTACTCAGGAAGATAAACCCTACAATATATATTTTACATAGTAAGTGTTACTATACCTTTAAATCAATAGAAACGTGTACTGGTTGCCAATGGTGAATCTGGTTTTCCTCAGGATTGATCCAGTTCGTATTTGTGCATCAGCGTTAAAGACAGTACATTTAATTTTACTTACTTTGTTGTCTATTATGGGACAATAGAAACATTAAAGGAAAACGTAACACCTCTCAGTAATAACCCCCCACTTACCTTACACTGTGGTCATAAAATTCTAATGGCCCCATTATTTTTTTTTTCAACAGGTCAACAGAAAGCATTTTTAGTCAGTCATATTCATGGAGGCGGATATGACAGTCATTAGCAGGACCACAGCACATCAGAATCTGCTCATGACACACTGTATTGTTATCCCTTTAAAGGGATAGTAATGTTTCACAAAAACAGCAGCTCCAGTTAATCTTCATAGTATTTGGGCCATGGAGAGTGTTATTTCAGTACTGTCAGGTAGTTCATGAGTAACTGAATGAAAGTATCTCCCGCCCCTTTTACCTAGTGTAAGCAACCTCCCCTCAGATGTGGAATATGGTCCAAAGACCAGACAGATCACAGCAAGGGACAATCTTCTTACTATGAGAACAATGAAAGCCCTGTCCCCATTGACAAGTTTTTCAGTTTTTTCCCTTATGCTAATTGAAGATGCCCCTCTCTGCAATCCACTTGGACACCACCCTGCTGCTCTGACGTGAGCAGTGTTACATCAGTAAAAGTGGCAGGAGGGGGATACTTTATCATTCAATTACTCTTGAACTACAACTCTGACAGTATTGAAATAACACTCTCCATGGCCCAAATACTATGAAGATTAATTGGAGCTGCTTTTATTATGAAACATTACTATCCCTTTAGGGAACAGTGGAGTGTGCAATGCATTGCTTCACAATGTGTTGTGCACCCCCTCTGGACCTTAAAAAGTTTACATAGGTTCATGCCTGCTTCTGTTTGAAAAACTGCCAGAAACTATCATTGATCATGCCTGCCTCTATGGACATGACATTCAGAATTGATTGCGGATTCTCACTCAAACAAAGGCACAAAGGAAAAATTCATAATCTGGACATAGTGAGGTAACTGGGGAGCTACTAGGATGTGTTAGTTCTCTTAATGCATCAAAACCATAGTTATTGAGGAAAATACCGAGAGTTTGTATCGAAGAGAAGCCATTTTGGTGGGGGGAAAACAAAAAAAAAAATCAAAATCTCCAACTACTTGTTAAAACACTGGTAGATAGATTTATATTACACATACTGAACCAACATAAAGGGCCACATACACAAAGCAAGGGGAGGAATTCTGGTACAAACCAACTGCAGATGAAATCCATGCTCTACATATCCACTGTGGTAATCTGTTATCTGAGATGTCAGGAAGTTTGTCCATCTCAGACCTCATATTAGCCAGCAATGCACTGGATGCCTTTTATTGACACTCAAAGGGTTAAAAACCTCAGCTACTCTATTAACTTAAAGTAGTCATGAACATGTTTCCAAACTTTTTCGTTAGATCAGAATTATTATTTACCATTCCATTAACCCCTTGAATGCTTGAGATTTCCAACACTGATTTATAGTCCCCATGTAAATCAAAGGCAATGTTTATTTGTTCAATATAGCACTGATGGTTTGCCCCATAGTCCTTCCTATTTTGCTTTTGTTCTTACGGCCCAAAGTAAAACTAACCAGACCTCTTCTTTAATACAGGGCTCTTTCATTTCATTCTACAGGACTATGCGGGAACGAGTGCAACCACAACGTGTGTTTTTCATAAGCCTACTGCATTAAAATGTAGATCTGAATATACTAACTAAAGTACATCACCCCACATAAAGTCTTCCCCCCCCAATTAGTGATACATCGATACGTTTACAAATAGTACTATTATCCAGCATAATTACCACGTTATTCAGAAATTCTACTTCTGCTGAGACTGATGGCCTGGCTTCTTCATTCAGAGGCATCTGCGCTGTCAGTCCCTTCTGTTACCTTAAGGTACCATGCAACACCTCCTAGAGGTGACCAGGATGGACAGCACAGGCACATAGATGTCTGTAAGCCAAGATGTCTGCGCTGTTGTCTGGCTATCAGTCTCAGCAGAAGTAGGATTTCTGAATAATGCTATAATTATGCTGGATTATAGTACTATTTGTAAGCTTATCTTTATGTGACTAATTATTGGGGGGGGACTTTATTTGGGTTGATAGTTTTGCTTTAAATCATAGTTTATTACTTATGTTAAATAGTCCAGTAACAAAAAAAAAAGAGAAGCCAACAGAATGTTGTGTCGTTTTGAACATATATATATTCTGGGTATGCTCAATGAAGAATACTACTTTAGTAGAACTTACCCACCACCAGAACCTCCATTCTTGCTGAAATGTGTCCTAGGCTCACTGGATGCCAGTTTGAGTAGCTCGTTCCACTCTCGCTCCCACTCATCTTCTGTATAAACCAAGCCGGACTGTATCGATAATGTCCAGAAATCAGACCGAGAAAAAGGTTATAGAAAATGAACACTTAGAACGCTTATCATCTTTAACGCAAACTATTTACAGTTTTGTAACATTATTTATTAATAGCAAAAGTAGTACAGCATTGCCCATGCAAGATAAGGCAGATGCAAAGGAGACTTATTCTACTGTCCACTGGTAGTCACAGAATCACAAATACATTGGGCAACACCTCAGCCTTGTTCCACTAGTAGCCTAGCTTTGTTATACTAACAGGCAGTCACAGAACCACACTACATTGTCTGCCAACCCAGCTTTGCTTCACTGGAAGCCACAACACTGCTCGACACCCCAGCCTCGCTCCACTAGAAGCCATTTATATTAAAACCCTCTTGGTGCGGTTCTGTTTTGCACTGGTAGCAAACACTATTTGGGCCCATGGTGAAAATAAACTACTACTGGCAGATGAGCCACTTCCTGATGCAAAGCAAAGCAGGAAAGAGTGAGAGGGAGGGAAGAAGGAAGATAGGGGGGAAAAACTGGAGTGGCGGGGGGGATGCAAAAACAATAGGCACAGTATTCACCCTTTGAGTGAAAACTGGCTTGCAATGCATTGCACAACAATGTGTTTGATACTCCTTTGTAACCATAAGGATTAACACACTTAGTTTGGGAAGGCGTAAAGTGATGTCAGCCTCGGATGAAACCAAGAGGTATGGGGCAGGGTGATCCTGGTAGGTGGGAAGGGGACACAGGGGAGAGTAAGCAGGAAGGCATCCAGTTACAAAGGCTGGAGATGGTGGGCAGGGGTCTGGTAACACTGGAAGGCAAGAAGAGTGGGCACACCATACAGATGATTTGAAAAGGTTAGTGCCTGTATGGGTTGTACCCCAAATGACACAATGTACCAATCAGAATCACTGCCATGGTGTGCACATGGAGGCCTGAAAATTTTCAAGCACAAAGAAAATTATCAATTATAGGGCAAACCAACTACAAAGCAAAGCATTAGAGACTTTTTTAGAATTCAAGGGGCTAACATCCCCATGTAAATCAATGACAATGTTTCTCCCCTACGATGCAGTTGGTTTGTCCCAGAATTGCATCCTTCTTCTGTGCCCTGTCTTCTGCAAGCAATAACAATGTATTGTTACAATATATTCCAAAACACCACAGTTGCTCCAGTATCTAGTACATATCTACTGAGCATTTACAGTGGTAAAATGGGAGTCAAAGCATCTCAAGTCCAGCTTGGCTGTTCATCCAGCTTACATGGATGGTAATGTTGAGGTATTACAGTAAGATTGAGTCTTCTATATACATTTGTATAACAATGTGTAGCTTTATAACCATTCATATCTTTGCAGTTTTCATTTCCTTCTATAATAAAGTTTCCCCATCCCGACCCCTTTTACCTACACAACGCTACCTCCCTTTCGGATCTGGAATTCAGTCATTGTGTGGGACAGATCACATCGAGGGACAATCTTCTTTCTATAATATAAGAAAAAGCCTGCCCCACTTGATGGAAGAGGGCTGGTTTTTCCTTATGCTGAAAGAAGATCATCCCTCATCACGATCTGTCCGGACCAGCTTGCCGAGTTTATGGGAAGATTTGTGATATATGTAAAAGGGGCGGGAGGGAGAAATTGTATTACAGAGCTAGTGTAAAAGCCTGTGTACACGGGCCAAAGTAAGTTCTACGTCCCGTCTTAGACACACTTTAAACTTACCCTGCTCTAGAGTAAGTTTGTGGTATGTTGGCGTTCGGGCAGTCTCTACTGTGCATGACTGCATCGGACAAACATACATCTGGCCTTTTATATTATAGGATAAAACGGCAAAGTTATGGATGGTTATATAAAGCTAGAAATCGTAATACAAATGTATGTAGAATACTAGATTTTACTGTAATACCTAAACATTACTATGCCTTTAACCCTTTGAGTACCAGAGAGGTACTTTCTGGCACTCAATGGTTTAAAAGAAAAGCAATCTCATCTTGAAAGTGACAGCTACTTCTAAACCGCAACCAAAACAAACATCAAACCAAGTGTTACAAATAAAACCCATTCATGCATGAATTATTCATATTTAGTGAAAGAGTAAAACTGACAGTAATAATGTATAAAAAGTTACCCAGTTTATTTTGAGATTAAATGATCTGCAGAAATCAAAATGAAGACAGACTCAAAAGATGAAATAAATTGTTTTTAATTTCTGAAATAAGTCGTATTTAGAATGCTTTTTATCTCTCAGTGTGTCTCTTATATTTTTATAATCATGAAGATCCATTCCATGCCAAAGTTAAATAGGGGCGTATGGATGTGGTAGAGGTAGATCTGGATGAGACAGTTCATGCTGTTATGAGGGAAGGTGGATAAAAGAATAGCTGGAGGTTACATTCATTTGATTGTCAGATTGCTGGGTTATGGTTGTGCAGTTTTATTTTAAAGCAGCAGTAAACTTTTTTTATGAAAACCTATAAATATATTATAGAGCTTTCCCTGGTGTATAAAACAAGGGCTCTCCCACTGCTGTCAGTTGCTTTATTCAAATGTTATAACAGTTCAAATAATCAGGAAGTGAATTTACTGTGTTTACCTCCTGAAAGTTTTAACTGAAAGGAAGGGACTCAAAAGTTTCTGTCACATTCTATGATCAACTGTTTGTCAGGGACTTTCCTCTCCATTAGAAGTAACAGGATAACTAAATGTTATCTGACCACTAGAGGGTATTACCAATGGAAAAAAAAATAAGGGTTTAAACTGTAATAACTCTGCCAATATGCATCTCTAAGCAATGGGTGTGCCCTTATTTTACTCAACAGGAAAAGCCAGACAATATATATTTTACATAAAAGTTTACCACAAAACATCCTAATGGCCAGTATGAATCAATTCTTTGTACACTGGTTCCCCAAAATGTATATTTATACTGGATATCATGTCCATGAAGGAAGGCATGATGTTTGTACCTGAACCAAAACTCCTCCCACTGGAGTGTGTGAGAAGTTTCAGTCCAAACCTATTACAGCTTAAACTTTTATTTCTTATATTTTTTTCTGGTGACCAGTTACTTAACATGGAAGACATAGTTAAAGACTCAAGTTCTCCCATAGAGTGCATTATACTAAAATGGATTTTGGCACCAGTTGATGCTGTTACTGTGGGGGTAACCTTGTTTTAATCAACATGAAAGGCACTATAAAATTTCATTAAAACCACTGACTGATCCTTTAAGACAAGGGCAGTTTGAAGTTATGTATTATTGCTTAAAGGAAACTGGAAATGACCGGTTACAGTAATGTGGGTATTTACATGTACTCAGAAACGTAAACTTTTTGGAATTCTGTTGCAGGACAGTACTTAATTAAAGATCAATACCTCCTTGTTCTGCTGTGTCTGCTGCCATCTCCACCTTCTTTTTAGAGCTTCCCGCTCAGCTCCACTCCTCATCATGGTATAAAGTGCTTTCCTCAGGACCAGGTCTCTATCATGAAATCCCCACATTCCTAGGAGAAAGAGCAGAAGCAGTCAAGTTGACAATGCACGTGAACATTCAGGGCTTGAGGAACATGAAACACTAATCCCACAGGCAACACTGGTCAGCATTTGCTAGTACTTTATACAGTATATAGTGTTTAATTCATTAATTTCTGAAAAGTCATCACAGTGTTACTCTTGTTTTCTATGGAGTTGGGGTTAAAAACTCAATTTCAATCAAAGAGAATGCATCTGTCCTCTAGGGTGCAGGTGGTTTACATCAGAATTGCACCAACTTAGCTCACTGAACTGGGCCCTTTGTTGTAAACCCTGACACAGAAACCATTGGTAGTATAATGATGTAGGTATGTGCGTAAGTTAAAAAGACAAAAAGTATATATATGTATGTGTGTGTATTTATATATATATACATACACACACACACAATATTATCACAACCGTCTTTAACCCATTAGTAACTGGCGACTTGCTGGGACCGTCATCGGTAAATTTCACTAAAGGACCAAGTGCTGTGAGCACTACCAGGGTCTTAAACTGATCGCTTCAAGATGGGAGCGGTCACTGTCAGACCCCTGTTCGATGTGCCAGCTCTCTGCATGAGATCAAAGCTGTCTATAAGAGGAATCCACTCATGAGGACCACCATTGTTAAGGGGTTAAAGAAACAGTTACGTTTTTACAGAATCCAAAAAAAGTATATATATAGCTTTTTTTGTGGCAATTGAAGGATGGTACTCCCACTGCTGGGAGGTTTTCTTTCAGAAGGTATTACAGCTCACACTTATTATAATTGTATTTTAAACAAACTGTTGGCATAATCACTAACTGCTGCCCTAGTCTGAGCTGTAAAAGGAAACCTCTCATACATCTTTAATCTCTTACTGTTCCTATAAACGTATAGCTGGTTAAATACATGTCAGATACATTTGATGTCTTCAAGACTAACCAAAAGACATCTCATCTTACCCAATGAGGCAGCATGCAAAAGACAGTTCCCATCTCCTGTTGTAGCTAAAGGCAGAAGACGCTTGCAACTCGAGCATGTTGTAGACCACCAGTTCAGCCTCCCTGGAAAAGAAACATTTTAAGAAAGATTTGCAGTTAAAGTATAGTGTAGCACTTAAAATCAAAGTTTTTTCTTCAAAATATGAACAAATTAAATGTTTTGCTAAACATATTGGTAAAGATGGAATGTACCTTAGGAATAAGTGTCTCTTAATTGAAAACATTACTGTCATATTGCAGCCAGGTTTATCTTCTGCGTTATAGCTTTAGTTTTCTGTATATTATCAGCACAGTGGCTCAGTGGTTAGCACTGTTGCCTTGCAGCACTGGGGTCCTGGGTTCAAATCCCACCAAAGACAACATCTGCAATGAGTTTGTATGTTCTCACTGTGTTTGTGTGGGTTTCCTCCAGGTACTCCGGTTTCCTCCCACACTCCAAAAACATACTGATAGGTGAATTTAGATTGTGAGCCCCAATGGGGACAGGAACCAATATGAGTGTAAAGCGCTGCGGAATCTGTGTGCGCTATATAAAGGATTATTATTATTATTATTATTATCCCTACTGAAATCTTCCTCTAGATTATACCTGCTCACAATAACAGGCTTCAATACACTTGAATAGCTCCTAAGAGACGTGCATTTTGAGACTGTAAACTGAAACTATTAACAGTGGACTAAAGCAGTGTGTTCCAGTGTGTGAAATATGTAGGCCTTCCCTTGGTGGCAGTGGCATAAACCTCTCCTCTCTCTGCAATAAACACTGTGCCACTGAATTGCTCTTGCTCAGACACAGAGGGAGGGAGCAGTAAGCATTAGCAGGTAAACCAGATTTGCAACAAAGGCATACTGGTTAACTCTGAATGAGCAATGGAACTCATAACACCACAGCTGAGAGACTGCATACTACCCTAGACACCAAACATGCTTGCACAGAACGCTCATCACATACAAAACCACCAGCTAGCCAATGAAAAGGAAGTGTTGTGAAGGTACTCCTCTTTCATTGTCTAGTGATGCTAAGTGAGGAATACGGTCTTATTTCAACTGGACCATGCTACCCAGTCCAATCATCAATGGTGAATGCACATAGAACAGTGGCAGTTGTGTTTGGAAGGCCTATAATATGAGCTGTGCTGTGGCCCAGATATATTGCCTGTATTACGGTGGTTGCCACTGTTCTGCCTGAAGAAACACACATAAGCATGACTATCAAACTGTACTTGGGTATGTTCACTTTGGGAAAAAGGCATCTATGAGGGCTAGTGGGGGAAGATGGGAGCTGTAGTCCACAACAGACAGATGACCTCAGGCTACCCATTCCTGCTATAAGCCCTGAGCCTCTAAGACATGCATTTTTTTAAAATAGTGAATTTTCTTTATAATAAAATGGTTACAGACAAAAAGTGGCAAAAGTTCCAATCTGCTACACTAATGTGTCTTCTGTCCGTATAAGAGTTATAAGGTTTTGGATCTTTTGACTTGCTATGATGTTTGCATAATGTTACTGATTTAACAGTAAGTACAAACTCATATTTTTAATGCACTTTTTTTACTTGGTAAACTCAATGGTCTAGAGCCATACATACAAATAAAAAGTGGAGCAACTCAGGGGCAACTCAGCTGCACCATAAGGAACATATAAAAATCATATAAAGTTTCAAAATACATAACCTATTAGTCAAAGAGCTCCCAAGAAGATATCAAAAAAACTTTATTGCGCAATAAAATCATTATGGAGCACACATACCTCACACAAGTATTTGTCTCTGGATGTTTGCTTCATAATGTGTTTCTTGACCACTCAAACATACTTCGATTTTATCTTCTCTGGAGATGTTGGGCCTTCTAATAGGCTGTGCAGTTTTACAGCAAAGGAATGGAACCTGAACCCAGTATGTGACAACATGGATAAGGCACACTTCTATGTATTTACTTGTTCTGGTGGAGATACAAATGCACCACTATTCTTTTTATTGTCAACAAATACCATTATTTAAATTGGGCCTTTAAATGGAGCTTTGCAATGTGTTGGAGACATCTCTAGCTTTCAAGAGGTTAAAGAACGGGGTAGTTAGTGAACCTGTCAACATTGAGCAGCACCTTTCTTAACAATATATTTTATCTGACTGTTTGATGGTCTATGGGATTCCACGCTAATATTCAAATATATTATTTAATAGTGAGTTGATCTCTTATGCAAGTCTTTGTTTGTTAAACTACAAAAGCTGCATCTTGTTCACAGCACGGGCTTAGGTGAATTCCGGTCCAGGGAAGACAGTGCTGGCCCGAGGAAGAGAACTGTGATCTTGCATGGAGGGATTAGCAGCCAGCAACAAGAAAGATTTCCAGCTGATGTTCAGAATTGTTGGTGGAGAGAAATATTGTTTGAGAGATGCCTACATGTAACAGAGCTGTGAGACAAAGGCCCAGTGAAAGATAGTGACTTTGCACTTAATGGGGACAAAGGCTTTGCAAGAAGAGGGCAGATGCACCCAAAGGTGATATTCATCCATTGTTGTGTAATAATTTGCCTCTGTTTTATACATTGTTTGCCAGTGCTTTTGTGTTGATTGCCATATCTCTATAGAAGGATTCTCCTCTCTGTTTATGTATCTGCACTTTACACCTTAATAAAAAGTAATTGCTACTACTCTACATCGCGGATACTAAAAGATCTGCTGCTACTCATACTGTATATGCTATTTACGCTTACACTGGATGCTGTTGACTGTAGTCATTCTAGTTAAGCGTTTCAAATATATTTTTTGCTGCTCTTTACACAAACTAAGCACTTTTTGTGACTGTGACTATTTTTAGGGCTGCTATAAGGTGATTTTGTTTACTTACTGATAAATAATGTTCTCTTAGTCCATGTGGAACACAGGAAGATGGGTTGAAGTATCTTCAGGCCTGGAAGATAGGGCACTTGCCTTAAAAAGCTCTCACAGGTGGAGACTCCTTCCCCACTTCACTTTGCCCCCACCGGGCATGCTCTGTTTTAATGTATGGCAAACAAAACAGTAGAAAGGCACGGAAGGGTGGGGGTCTGTGACCTAAAACAGGGAACCCAAAGGACCCCTCTGACCCCACTTTAAACAGCTGTATTATTCTCCAGGATGTGGTTCAAAAAGTAAAGGATCTATCTGTACACAAAACTTCCCTTTTTACAGGAACCATGGGTATATACCAAAGCATCCACTAGGATTTCAGGGATGGAAAACAAAAAAAAAAAAAACCCTCAAAACAGAGACCAGTTCTAACAGAGACTAACAGGACAATATGAAAAACACAGCAAACAAGGGAAAAGGAAACCCACAGGGTACTGAAAAAGGAAATCAAGGAGGACAGCTATATAGGCACGATGGGCTGTAGAACCTTCTGACCAAAACAGACTTCAGCCGAAGCCAGCATACCGACATGGTAGTTTTTGATAAATGTGTGAAGAGACGCCTTATGCAGCTGTTCCAAAGAGACCTGGTACTTGTAGGCCCAAGGGGCACCCACCACCCAGGTGCAATGAGTTGTGATCCAAAAGTACACAGGTTTCTTTTTGAGAACCTTTGTCTGGTGAAAGGTCACCTTAATCTAAGAAGCCACTGTCACCTTAGATGAAGTCTGGTGGGCACAAGGGCCCTCAGAAACAAACAAAAGTGTATCAGATTTCAGAAAAGGCTGCATGTGTTGAACATAGTACTTCAAGCATCTACCACATACAAAATATGTGTTATATGAAATTAGAGAGAGAGAGAGAGAGAGAGAGAGAGAGAGAGAGAGAGAAGGAAGAACAATTTCCTGGTTCCTGAGAATCTCCAGCCGAAGCTCCCAAGTATAAAGTTGTGCAAAAGGAATGCCTCTAGAAACCATATAACCCAGCACTGTCATATATATTCCCTCACTGTTTCAGATGGGTGAAGCAGGGTCTGGCACACCTGGTGAGTTGACAATCTTGTCTTCTGATTAAAGCCTCATCAAGAGAGATAAAGTCTGGAAAGACCAACCTCTTATCAGAAGTCCTCCATTCCTCCAGAACCTGGTCATGGGAAAATGTCAGCTTCCTTTTTACTTATTTTAGTGATCAGGGAATGAATAACTAGAATATGAGGCCTCTAATATCTTTAGGGTCTCCAGGATGGCCCAGATAAGAACATAAGCAGGTGGAGAACCAATATCTTCCTCAAAAGATTCTCCAAAAGAGAAGGACAAATCCAGATCATCCACCTCAGATTACCATTCTGCGGAGGATGAATCCCCAACAATGGGGACATTACCCTCTGTAAAGTGGCTAAAAACCCTTTTTGGGGTCACAGGATGGCCCTGGGACCAAGACTCTAAATTCCCTTGAACTGAGGGCATAATAGAACTCATTGAGGAAAGTAACGCCTTAACCCAGATAGGTTCCTGCTCAGAAGATGAGGGTCTCTGACAAAGTATCAGAAAAATCCCTATGAAGACTAATCTGGCAGGAGGAGCAACAGACTAAAGGGATTAAAGGGACTCCAAAGCCTTGGTAGCCTTAATCTTGGCTATGTCTCCCTTAGGCTCAGACATAGCCAAGAGGCCACTTAATATGACGTAGAACAGTAAAAGTACTTCTATAAAGCCAAAAGTATGTATCCAAATGCAAAGGGTTAATGTTGCAAGCGAGGAGAGGAGAGAGACCAGCCTCACGTGTAGCAATTTGAATCCAAAAAGGAAGAGGGTTAGTATAAGACCACCTCAAAAGCCTGGGAAAAAAACAGGTTTCTGGGCAGTATAGTTATCTTTGCAAGGAAAAGGTGTGGTGGCTCTCCAGTCATCACTCAAGTGCGACCCCCAATACTGGGGGAGTCCCTCAGAGCACTGCTATGCAGTGTAAGGACAGACAAGCAGTAAGCCCCCCTTACAACCACTGGAATGTAACCATTGGCAAGAGAAGTACCATGTACTTGTTTGTATTCCAAACCAATATGGGCACCACCAATGCCAGTTCTTAAGTGTACCACAACCCCTCCAAAAAACTGAAATGCTTTAACCCACTACTAAAAAGAAAGAAAATTAATTAAAGTAAAATAATTAGTAATACAGTAAAAACATGAATGAAAGTAAGGTTAGAAATTAAGTGCAGTACAATGACTAAAAAAGAATGCACTACAGGAAATGCATTAAACATAGTAGGAATATCCCTCTCTGTGAAAGAAAGGGACAGAAAAGTATAAAAATGTAGCTAAAAGAACATAGATGTATCTAAAAGGTACAGCGTACCAGTTCAGCCAAGGCACCACAGATAATAGAAATGTGGTTGCCAGACAGACAGACAGTGGCATACACAGTTTGAGTGTGTCTATATATCTCTTTCTATTACATTATCTTTTTACATTTGTTTGGGTAGGACAGACTTCTATTTCCTTCCACCTATGAGCTATGTTCTTACTTTTGTTTTGCTTATAACAGAGTACCTTCCAGAAGTGCAATCCTTTATAAGAACCTTTCTCAGCTCAGCGTGGTTTGGCATGCAGTCAAATCCTCATGTCTTGATTTCTATTTATCAACTCCTGAATTTTGTTGATATGGAGTCACCACGTCAGAGCACATGAAGGTTAATGTCTGCAATCAACTATTGTTACGTTTTTTTCAGCTATCAAGGGTGCAAAAGAAAAGTGGATCTTAATCCACTTCTCCAGTGTCTGGTCCAAGTATGGTAAGACATAACAATAATCTAGGCCCCATAACCCCTGCCTATGTGTTTCACAAGCAAATCACCTTGATGTCGGGGTGCCTCAGTGCTCTGGTCCTCTAGAAGCTTTCTCAAAACTAAAACTACAAGTTCAAAAAAACAAAAACAAAACAAAAAAAAACATTACCCCACTCTGAAAGTCTAGCCCCTGCAGTAAACCTTCCAAAGGGAAGCCGACTCAGCCAAACACCTATGTTGGCCTATCAATGACTTTCCAGACTCTACTGGATAACCCATCCTGTCCAGCAAGAGGACAGCCTTTTCTAGTCCAAAAATACAACTATTTCCCAAATACAAATTTACTCCAGAGGAAAACGGTGAAGCCTCTACAGGAAGTGAAGGAAAGTGACACCCTAGTCTTTTTCTGAAAAAGATGCATTTGAAGAACAGGACTCTGATAAAATGGGATTCCTCTGAGCTATTTTGGAAATTTTCCATGATTCTGTTCAGCAGCACCTGGAAGATCCTAATAAAATGTATTTAAAATGAAAAACATAGGCTCATTCCATGTTTCCAGTGAATGAAAGTTGGAAAAGATCATTCCAGGTAAATGGAAAAACCAAGGACACAATCCGATCATTCCTAAAATATATACTTATTTTTACCTGTTTCCACTAGACCATGTGGATAAATGGACTGTCACTTTTTTGGTGGATGCCTTAGTATCCAGACTATCAAAGCATACTCTTGCCAGTTCTGGATGTAGTGGATTTAAAGTATCCATCTGACAAATAAATCTCATTAAAGTTGATTTTCTCCAGGGCAGGAGCAATCATAAGACCCACAGTTGTAGCAGCTTGTACAGGCAAGATTGATGGAATATATGACAGATCAGCTTATACACAGAGAGCAGAAGGATGCTCCAAGGAATCAACTGCTATAGCAGTTGAAATCCATTGGTTGTTATAGCTCTATAAACTGGCCAGCAGATTCATCTTCTAAGGAATACCTTTAGACCAATCTGGTCTCAGGCAAATTATTATTATCCAGTGCAGAAATAGACAAGCTCATCAGCCAAGTAACGGGAAGGAAAAGCAATACTCTACCCCAGAAAAAATACAAAGCTCTCGATCCACATAGGAAGTGCAGAACTTTTTGCTTCTTTAAAGACTCAAAGAGTTCTTTTGCTAGAAAAATAAAAAAAACTTTGCAAGCCATTGCCTCAAACTCTAAAGGATAAGTCCACCTGGCAATGCAAGAAGCCATTTATCTGGTCTTTCAACAAGTCCACCTTGGCATGGTGGTATTACAGTGAGCCCTGTGGCAGATCTTTCTTTGGGGGAAAATGCTAACTTTTTCACCAGCAGTGGCAAGAAATGGGTTTCAGCTTCATTGGTACTTCAAGAAATATTCCCAGGGTACCAGCTCCAATTTGATACACTACCCCCGGGCGGTAATAGCTGAGCAAACCAAAAATCCTATTAGAGAGTGTATCTAGATGGAAGCATATGTTATTAACTCCTTTGAATGCCAAAGGGGCATCCAAAGCATTACAAGGTAATTTTTTGGACATCCTTTTGGCACCCAAAGGGTTAACACACTAGTAATACAAAATACAGAAGGAGGAGAGCTAGATTTCTACTCCTCTATGGAGGCACACAGCAGGTAAGGGGAAGTCAGGCTCTCCCTCCTCCCCATATGTCCCTCCATGTCTCTCTCCTCCTATGGTCCTCTTTACCTTCTATATGACGAAGCCCTTGAATGCTAGAGAGGTCTCAAATGCATTGTGAAGCAATGCACCGCCAGATACTTCTCTAGTATTTTAAATAATCAAACTTTGGTAATTTTATGTCGATGGATGAGAAAGTATGTGTTGTATATGTAGGAGACCATGTTTCTGTGCATTCCAGGGTGTAAGAGTCTGTGGCTGAGGTAGAAACTCTGTGTGTGGGGGTGCGTGTGTATGTCTTTATTTGAAAAAGAAATGAGTCCACATGATATAGCTGTAAGTGACCCAGAGAAAAATTCTCTCTTTACATGTTCTCACTTTAGACTATCTGCATCTCAGTAAGCAAGCTGCAGTTTGGTAGTTTCCCAATAAATACATAAGTGTACTACAAAGGTTTTCATTTTTTTTGTCAGTTTCTGCATCATTAATATGTTCCTACAGGAAACCAGCAAATATTTAGCATAAAAGGTCTGCTGTCCATGAGGCCACCAGCCCACTTTTCACAAGATATAGATGTCTAAATATATATATGTACCATGATTTTACTCAACTGGAAAAGCCTTCCAATATTATAGATATATTTATATTATACTAGCAGGTGTGTGGCATGGATTTGCCTATGCAGAAAAGCTTTTTTTTTTTTATTTAAAAGACCTCATGGTGAGTCATCAGAACCCCTCCTGATGCCCACCCCAGCTACTGATCTCCCAGCTGATTTGGCTGATAGAGCAACAGAAGCGATGCAGGGAAGCAAGTGGCAGAAGTTGTTGGTTGAGTCCTCCTCAACCAATCAGCGTTTTTCAGCCACATCCCCTGACAGCAAACCAGATTCACTTAGATTTAACACTATGTACACAATACATTGCAGATTCCTGCCTCTTAAAATACTTAAAGTCTAACTGCTACTGATATTAAAAGAACTTTCAAAAGCATTTGTATTTTTGCAAGGCATTTCTGTATTTCAAACAATGTATTTATTTGTCAGTTTATGCAAACAAGCTACTACTTCCAGTGTGGCAGTGACTGCCAGATTTGCACTGATTTACAAATAAATGCAGCTAAATATATCAAATGATAGTCCTTAAAAAAATCAATCAATCAAAATATGTGTTGTTAAAAGCGCTTTCAAAATTACCTATTTGTTGTGAAAATGACAGTTCTGCTTAAACATAAAAATCTAAATTCCCCTATGTGTTTGTAGAGCAACACTTTTTGCAAAGGCAAATGTCAGTGTGTGGGATAAGTGTGCCTCTGAACTCTTCGCTCAATTGATGTAACCTGCGGACTAAATAAAGGTTTAGAATCCACTGTTCTAGAGCAATGACCTTAACTGTTACCTTTCAAATTGCTCCCGGCTTCACTGTGATTTCCAAAGGTGGTTGCAAAGAAAATCCAATACCACTCAATCAATAAAGCAAAGGCTGAATGAAAATAGCATTCCTTCATCACAGCTATGTTTAGCTTGGAGGAAAACAAATCCTGAATTCACTTTTATTTATCCCCTTAAAATTCCAGATAGGTCTGCTGCAAATCGGTTAGCCATTCGTTTGAGTATAAAGTCAAACCTTGCTAAGGATTTTTTTTTCCTGGAAAAGAAGACAGTCTTATCTATTTTTGAAATATAAGTAGCCATGTCAACATAGTGTTGTATGAGCTGTAGGGAGAAGTAACCCCTTCTAATAACCGCCACCCACTTACTTTATAATGGCCATAAAATGCTAATGACCCCTATGAATTTTACCACTGCACATTTGTTCAAGAGAGAACATAATTAATCAGTCTTAGATGTCATGTCCATGGAGGCAGACATGATGGTTACTGGTAGTTTTTTCAAACCGAAGCAGGCAACCTGAATGAGACTACTTAACCCTTTAAGGACCAGAGGGGTGCACTATATATTGCAAAGCAATGAGTTGCACAAACTTCTGATCCTTAAAGTGGAACTTTCATCCCATATAAAGTCGCCCTGCTATAATTAAGCAGGTAGCAACTAGCTTCAGAATATATATTTTACCTTTGAAATATAGGCCATTCTAAAGAAATCTATCATTGTAGGTTACTGACGGCCGGGTTAGCCCAGTCTTCACGCCTGCGCCGTCAGTCCTTCTGGTTACCATATGATACACTGCAATGCTTCTTACAGGAGACCCGGCACTGACAGCGCAGGCGTGCAGACAAGATGTCTGCGCTATAGCCTGGGTTCCGGTCTCCTACAATGATTGATTTCTTTAGAATGGCCTACATTTCAAAGGTAAAATATATATTCTAAAGCTAGTCGCTACCTGCTTAATTATAGCAGGGCGACTATATAGAGGATGAAAGGTCCAACCCCCCTCCCTTTTTTTCCCTCCTCACTTTTATGCCCTAGCCTACAGTGATCTCCATGCATCTGTTTCAGGGATTATTTTCTGCACAGCCAACTATCAAAGCAGCATAGTGAGACAATATAACACTCTCCCTGACCTGCATGCATTTTCACATGTTATCACTATACCTGTTTGCACAGTCCCTGACAGAAAGATCTATGCAAACCAATCCAGTAACCTTGGATGCCAGTTTACTTGACCTAGGACCCTCAGCAATGACAAAGAGTGTGTCAGACAGACGAATAGACTCAGTACAGTGCACATAGAACTTAAGGCAGAGCACCACATCCAACAAGAAGATCCCTTTCCTTGTCAGAAGAAGGATCAAAACAGAAGGAGGGCACAACAATCTCCTGATTGATGTGGAACTCTGAGACCACCTTCGGGAGAAATTCCTGAGAAGTG
The DNA here is from genome assembly GCA_037306005.1 of Rhinophrynus dorsalis. Classification (NCBI taxonomy): domain Eukaryota; kingdom Metazoa; phylum Chordata; class Amphibia; order Anura; family Rhinophrynidae; genus Rhinophrynus; species Rhinophrynus dorsalis. The sequence goes on along the minus strand of CM074721.1, from coordinate 374,806,042 downwards.
CAAAGAACCACTTTGCCCTTGTGAAAAGCCAAAAAGGGTGGCTTACAGGACAAGGTGTGCAACTCAGCGACTCTGCAAACAGACACTATCACTAAGAGAAAGGCCATCTTCCAAGTTAGCAGGCAGAGAGGAATAGTAGCCAAAGACTCCAAAGGAGGGTACTGAAAGACTCCCAAAACCAAATTAAGATCACACTGAGGAGCGGGGTTCTTAAAGGCAGAACGTGCATGAGCCACGCCCTGAAAGAAAACCTTAACATCAGGAAGAATGGTGATGCTTCTCGGACAGAAAACAGAGAGCGCAGAAGTTTGAACCTTTAAGGAACTCAGATTGAGCCCCTTGTCAACTCCGTCCTGTAAAAAAGACAGGACCATAGGAAGGTCAAAGTCCTGAGATGGAAGATCCTCATCAGCACACTAATAAAGAAAGGTAGACCAGACTCTGTGGTACGCCTTAGAGGATACAGGTTTCCGAGGTTAAAGCATAGTGCCCTCCACGCCTGAAGGGAAACACTTCCTTATCAATACTGAGGATTCAACCGTCATGCCGTCAAACCCAGGCGGTCTACGTCCTCCTTCCACAGATAGCCCTGTAAAAGAAGGTCCAGTCTGTGAGGAAGCAGAAAGGGCTCTGCCACCAGCAGCTCAGTAAACCATGTCTGGCGAGGCCAATACAGAACGAACAGAATAACTGGAGAGCCCTCCAGACGTAGTTTGCTCAACACCCTGTGAAGCACGGGGGTGGGAGAAAAACCTACGCCAGGGGAAAGAGCCATGGCGTCCACTGCCAGAGCAAGAGGGTCCCTCCAGCGAGAGCAGAACACTGGAACCTTCCGATTGTGCCTGGTCGCAATCAGGTCGATGCAAGGAAGTCCCCATTTCCAGACAATGAGACTGAACATTTCTTGATGCAGGTCCCACTCTCCACTGTGTGAGACTTAGGAAGTCTGCTAGAATATTGTCTACGGCAGGAATATGAACGGTGGAAATGGCAGGAACATGTTCTTCCGCCCAAAACAAAATAGATTTGGCCTCCAACAAGCTGCGAGACTTCTTGTTCTGCCTTGCTTGTTAATGTAAGCCATGGCTGAAATACAAATAATGTGACTAAGTGGGTGGAGGTGGTATTGGTGCCATTTTTTGTATTTTCTTTTCTCTTGTTTTCTTCCAGTAAGCCATGGCTGTAGCATTGTCGGACTGGACTCGAACTGGGCATCCTTCCAGCTTCAATGTCCAGTACCGGAAAGCATGAAATATAGCTCAAAGCTCCAGAATGTTGATGGGAAGGAGAGACTCCTCCACAGACCACCGACCCTGGGTGTCCATGTGACCCAGGACTGCTCCCCAGCCAGAGAGGCTGGCACCCGTTGTCACCATTGTCCAGAAGGATACCATGAAGGACATGCCCTTCAGGAGACTGGACAGGTCGAGCCACCACGACAGACTCAGCACCACATGAAGAGTTAGAGAAACAGACATCTTCTGGAGATCAGTCTTGCCCTTGCAGACCTGGATCACGAACCGCTGAAGTTCTCTCATGTGAGCCATTGCAAACGGAACCGCCTCCATGGTGGATATGAACTTCCCCACTAGAGAGGTTAACTTTTTTGCTGGGACTGGATTGCAAGCCAGGACTGCAGACACTTTGTGTGTTACCTGGTGAGCCACCTCCTCTGAGAAACACCATGCTCTTCAGGGTGTCTAGAAGAATCAGAAAAACCAGTTGTTGAGATGGAATCAAATCCGACTTGTTCATATTCAGAATCCTCCCGAGATGGGTGAGAGCATGAATACAGTCTTGGACCTGCTGGTGAAGGAGTTCTAGAAAGGGGGCCTTCAAGAGCAAGTCGTCCAAGTGCCCTTGGTCGCAAGCAAACCTGAGGTACTGCCAGCTCTCCGGATAGATGGCTACAGCAGATAGGCATCCTGAAGGTCCAGAGAAGCGAGAAAGTCCCCAGGAAACATGGCTGCAATCACTGTCCTTAGAGACTCCTGGTGATGAGTTTTGACCACAAAGGAATTGAGATCCTTGAGGTCTAAGATTGGATGGCAGCCGCCTTCCTTCTTGAAAACCACAAATAAGTTGGAATAGAAACCCAAACCCTTTTCCAGCTTGGGAACTGGTTCCAGGACCTCCTTGTCTAAAAGTGTCTGAATGGCCCAGATGAAAAGATGGAGCTTTTCTACTCCCTGAGGAGTGTGAGAGAGGGAAAGAACCCGAAAGGAGTAAGAGAGGTGAAGGGAATCCTGTACCCCTCTGAGACAAGCTGTAAAATACATGGATCCGCCACGGTGTCTGTCCAGACACTGAGGAAATGGCACAAATGTCCACCCACTGGCGTGCGGGGTCCAGGGTTCTGCAAGTGATGTCGTAGAAGATTTGCTTGGACCTCCACTGCTGTTTGGGCTTGGAGGAAGAACGTGTAGCCTGGAGAACAGCCTGGGACGTGGCAAGCATATCACCCTGAAAGGGAGGAAAAAGCAGATTCCATCTGATCTGAGGCTTCTTCTTGGAGACTAAGGGCAAGAGGGTGCTATTGCCACCAGTGGCATCACTGATGAGGTCCTTAAGCTCCGGACCAAATAAGGATGTTCCCTAAAAGGGAAACGATAGTAAGAATTTCTTAGAGATGGTATGCGCGGACCAGATCTTAAAGGGGAACTTTCACCCCGCAATAACTAAATCTCCCCTTACTGCTCACCTGGCGACTAGCTGCTTAGTAGCGCTAGTCGCCAGAAATCTTACCCCGTTCTCAAGATTTCGGCGTTTTAAAAGAGCAGGAAGCACGGACGTCTCTTCACAGTGACGTCCGTGCGCCTGCGCTGTCAGTCCCTTGTCAGTCCCTTGTGCACCGTACGTCCGTGCTTCCTGCTCTTTTAAAACGCCGAAATCTTGAGAACGGGGTAAGATTTCTGGCGACTAGCGCTACTAAGCAGCTAGTAGCCAGGTGAGCAGTAAGGGGAGATTTAGTTATTGCGGGGTGAAAGTTCCCCTTTAAGCCAGAGAGTTCGTCTGGCAACCACAGACAAGGTACAAACCCTAGCTAACAAATGGATAGCATCAAAGATAACTGCAGAAACATAATGCTGAGCTTCAGAAATGTTGGCCAAATGCCAAAACAAGTCAGCTGTGGGAGCACCCCGACATACTGCCACAGTAAGCTGTTCAGCCCAAACAGCAATGGCCCTGTTTACCCAAGCAGCGGCAAATGAGGGACGTAGGGATGTGCCTGAAGTAGCAAATATGGCCTTTAGAAAAGCCTCAACTTCCTATCAGTCCAATCTTTAAGAACGGAAGCATCTGTCACAGGCAGAGCTGTGGATTTAGAATGTCTACAAACAGGGGCAACCACCTTAGGGGGATAAGCCCACTGAGCAAGGGCCGCTTCAGAGAAGGGATATAGCTTAGCAGACTTCCTGGACAAAGTAGATTTCTTGTCAGGGTTTTTCCACTCATCAAGCACCAGCTGATCAAGAGTGGGATTAGGTGGGAAAAAACTGTACTCTGCTTCTTAGGTGTGTGAAACACATCAGAAAGGTCCTTAGGAGCCTCAGAAACCGAGAGGAATGTTCAGAGTATTGAGTACTGCACTGATCAGGCCCTCAGCTGAGGGTTCAGGGTCAGCCTCAAAGGGGTCCCCAAAGAATTGGGAGGAAGCTTACTCAAAACATTCAGCCTCATCTGAGTCCACCAATAATTTCTCCTCAGAGGAATCTGACACATCATGTACACTTTGCAGTTTGGGCATTGAGAACCTGAATGAAGGAGGGGGCTGCCAAGTCTGGAAGACCCCCTGCAATTGTGTGTGAAGGAGTTGTAAAGTAGACCTTAACTCTAGTAGTAGGAGAACATGCTACACAAGATTTTCCTCTCAGGGCTGGAAGGTCCACATCAGCACCTGGGAATGGAGAACTCCACCATTGGGACGTCAGTAATGGTAATCCGCCTAATGGCTAGTATTCCACATCTAACAGAAAACAATAAATGTAATTAAAAACTACAGCAGAACTGTTCTCATACCTTGCTTGATCAAGGAACAAATCTTACTGGATGGGGATTGGCTGGGAACCAGCTAAGGAGAGAGGAAGGCTCCACCCTGCACTTTTTTTCAAGAATTGTTTCTGCCTATTTAAAGGGGCGGTCTCCTTCCCAAAGTTACCTATAGCCTATATTTGACTACTGAGGAAAAAAAAAATATATACATATATATTTTACTTAATTAACTAGAACACACGAACTAGTAGGCCAGTAAGACATAACCCACTGCCTTCCAGTATGTTACAGTACAAGAATAGATGTCCTTTACATATCAGTATTGCCACTGACTTGATCAATAAATAAATCCATATTTTGGAGTAGCTGACCAACTATAATTCACAGTCGTTATCAATAAAAGAGGATTTTAATCTTACCTGTTAAATCCTTTTCTCTTAGTCCATATGACATACAGGTACCATGGGGAGGCGACAGCTCCTCCCTGTAGGCTGGAAAATTTCTAGAAAGAAGATGTGGGTGGAGCCTCCTCCTCCTCAGGCTATCCTACTAGCCTTGCCCCAGTAACATTTGAGACAAGCCTACTAAGGATAGCAAGAAAGAAGAAAAGAAAACTCCTGTGAGCAGCAGACCCAAGCGGACTCCCACGGCCAGCCAAGTGAGACCAGGCTTGGTCCCTTTCACTGGGTGGGAGACCTGTAGGTCACATGGACTAACAGTCCAAACATTACTGTGTCAACACTGAACAACAATGTGACAGCACACAATAACAAAAGCCAGCTGGGCTCAAACAGTTAAAGAATGTTAAGGCACAGGAATGAAAAAGGGTCTAAACAGGAAGAACTGCCTCCAGTACCTTCCTGCCAAAGCTGGCTTCAGCCGAAGCAAGAACATAAACACGATAATGTTTGGCAAAAGTGTGAACAGAAGACCAAGTGGACGCCTTGCACAGCTGTTCAGCAGAGGCCTGATTTTTGTAGGCCCAACAGACCTGGTGGAGTGCACTGTAATGCAAAAAGGAACAGGTTCCTGTCTCAGCTCGTAAGCCTTGCAAATGGTAGACTTAATCCAAGATGCAATGATGACCTTGGACGCAGCCATACCTGCCCTAGGACCCTCAGGGATGACAAATAAGGCGTCAGTCTTACATTACAGTACGGTGCACATAGAACTTGAGGCAGCGTATCACATCCAAAAAGTGGAGATCCCTCTCCTTGTCAAACATGGGGTCAGGACAAAAGGAAGGTACAACAATCTCCTGATTGATGTAAAACTCAGACCACCATAGGAAGGAATTCCAGGGAGGTACGAAGAACAGCTTTATCCTTGTGAAACACCAGGAAAGGCGGATTGCAGGTCAAGGCCTGTAACTCAGGAACTCTGCGGACAGAGACCACGGCCAGAAGAAAGGCCATCTTCCACGTCAAAAGGTGCAGAGGAATGGTAGCTGCAGGACCCTCAAAACCAGATTAAGGTCCCACTGGGGAGCGACCAACTATAATTCACAGCTGTTATCAATAACAAATAATGCAACCCACACACTTATGGCTTTCCAAACATGTAGCCCCTGACTGCAAAACCTTGAATAACCCTGCACTACACGTATACCACTAGTGACTACATACAACCCCGCACTAGAAGAAATACACAAGATCAAAGAGCTACAGCCTCTGCTAACGGAGGATGCAATGTTAAAAGACATATTCCCCCAACCTATTCTTGCATTCAGGCAACAAACGAATCTGAAACTAAAACGGATTAATATAAAAAACTGACCAATGATCGGACAAACACTGATAATGGGACCAAACCTTGCAACTAATCACGCTGCAAACCATGTCAACACATTTGTGAAAATAACACTGCACAACTCAAAATATACAACATTAAAGGATTTTATTCATGTATATCAGCAAATGTTTATATATATATATATATATATATATATATATATATATATATACAGGGCTTAAAATTTGAAGTCCTTTGCTACTAGCCAGACCAGAAAAGTTACTCTCCACTGCAAGCCATAACATACCCACCAGGGCTGAATTTCTACTCGCCAGGGCTAAATTTTCACTCGCCATTGGCTAGTGGCGAGTGGAAATTTTGAGCCCTGATATATATATATATATGATACAATGCACTGAATGTGAAAATGGATGTTACATTTGCAAAACAGATCTACAACTTAATCTAAGAATGAACACACACAGACAATCTATTGAGAAATACCATGTAAAAAAGAACCGTACCCCAGTTGGGCATCATTTAACCCAGAGATACCACATCCATAACCTTAAAATCAAAATACTCAGAGGAAACTTCAAAAATACATGGGAGAGAAAGGCACCTGAAATTAAGATGATCAGTTTTTTCAACACCAAACACATTGGACTAAATAAGGACTTGGGATTCCTCACATATTACCACAACTTTACATATTTCCTTCCATTTATTATTTTTTCGTTCATATTTACCCATCTTCCTCATATGCTTATTCCATTTATTTCCATGTAATACGGGTCTCTGTCTCTGTCTACCTTCTTCCTTCACCCCTGCGTAACACTTGCTATGAACTTTATGTTTGTGTTACTTATCAGCTTGTGCTCTCCTTAGTGAGTCTTTTAATGCATGTTACAGTTTTTAAAACCAGTATCCTTCTGACTTGATGGAGGGAGCATTGTTCTAGAAAGCGTGTGAATAAAACGGAATGTCCAATACAAAAGGTATTATTACATTCTGTGATACTCATTTGTTTGGCATCTACACTTCTGACTAACATGACTATCCTAAACTGAATATATATATATATATATATATATATATATATATATATATATATATATATATATATATATATATATATACACATACACACAAGCTAATCTGAGGCTATGGACTGTAATCTGTTACACTGGTCCAGTACTAGTTAGTGGACAGTTGACCTGCTGGGCACTAGAACCTGCAACTGAGGTTTCAAAAGATTCCACAACTAGTGCATTAACCAAATGGGCTACCTCACTGGATCAATATTGTATACTTTCCATATCTACCCTAAGCCAGTGCATGATGTTATATGTCTTATGTATAAAGCAAAATAGAGCAATGCTGAGGAAACAATTGAATTGTAGGGGACAAATAAAAATTCCCACGGATTAAAAGGGCACTTTAAAGCTAGCAGGGTCTCCATTGCATTGCAAAGCAGTGGGCTGGGGACCTCTTGTATTGAGGGTATTAAAAATCCCATTTTAATCAACGGGAACCTGTATTTGTTCCCTTGGTCCTGTTGGTTTTCTTTCTATTCTTTAACTCTAAAGTTGGGGTGGGAAGGATGGGGTATGCAGCTTGTCTTTGGCTGTTGGAGGATAATGTGATTTGTAGTCCTCCAACAGCAGCTGAAGGATCACATGTTTCCCACTGCTGCTTTAAAGCATTAAGTAGGAAATCCCATTCTCCTGGCTGTTTTAGCAACACCGATCTAATAAATTTTCTCTCACTTGGATGTTAGTGTGTTTGCATCTGATCACAAGTTTTCTATTAATACAATGCAAACACTGCAAGTGATAGATGCTGGTCTTGTTGATCTAATCTAAAATTACATTCAAACTTTTAAAACCGCCCTCAAGCTTCTTACTTCACAAATCCCCAGGGTGATTCATTACCACATTCATACACTAAATCAGGACACTGGATTATGACTCATTATTACAAACACTGACTATGTGTCAATCTAAAACCACTTCCCCTAAGGTGCAATTAACCCACAGCCTCAACATAACATAAATCGCAATATTATAATACCTGTACGGCATAAAATGCCTAAAAGGTCAAACAATCACTTATATTAACACTTTAAGGACTCAAGTGGTGAGTTAGCAGCACATTGAAAGTCATATGTTGTACACCCCTCTAGCTCATAAAGGGTTACATTTCTACTTTTGCTGACTAGTTGTGTTAAAATTATCTCTTTCCAAAAAAGAGATCATTAAACCTTTTGAGTGCCAGAGGAGTACGGAATGCATTGCATTTAAAGGGAAAGTTTTATTTAAAGCAGAACTACCACCCAACACAATCTTTAGCTTCACTAAGTCCCCATCTGGCGACTAGCTGCTTAGTAGTGCTAGTCGCCAGAATAATTACCTTATTTAATAGATTTTTGCTCTCTTCCCCAGCTGACAGACAGGACGGAGCAAGGACATCTTGCCATAGTGACGTCTGCACACCTGTGCTGTCAGTCCCAGCCGGGTCTAGGAGGCGTTGCTAGGAGCCATTTGGCTCCGGCTGGGACTGACAGCGCAGGCTCGCGGACGTCACAATGGCAAGATGTCCGCAGTCCATCCTGCCTGTCAGCAGGGGAAGAGAGCAGAAATCTATTAAATAAGGTAATTATTCTGGAGACAAGCGCTACTAATCAGCTAGTCACCAGATGGGGACTTAGTGAAGCTACAGACTGTGTCGGGTGATAGTTCCGCTTTAAGTTGGTCAGCTAGCGGACAAGGAAGGGAGAGTGCCGCAGACTTAGAGTAACTGATCTTGAAATTGGCTAGGGTGTGAAACTGATAGAAATCGTTCATAAGTTTAGGTAAGGAAGTAACTGCAGATACAGGAAAAAGCACAAGATCATCAGCAAGTACAGAAATCTTGTGTTCCCCCACATCCTGTACGTTAATGTTTGACTGGATTAACTGGATTACTCCAAATTATCAAGGAAAAAGGGAGATATAGGGCATCACTATCTCATGCCATTTGAAACATTAAAGGTAATGCAAGAGTGACATCAATCTGACCTCTAGCAGATGGAGATGAGTAAAGGGCTAATAATTTATGAATAAAATCTTCTGGTACTCAAAATGTTTGAAGAGTCAGTGTCATGAAGGTCCAAATCGACCTTGTCAAATGCCTTTTCTGAGCCAGAGGACAAAGCATCAAAAGGGATACTGTGGAATTTGCAATTATGGATAATATTGAAGGGTTAGTAATACTTAATATGTAAAATGTATATATTATAAGGTTCATGAGCCAGAGGAAAACAAGGGTACTCCCACTGCTGAGAGGTGTTTCATTCAAAACTTGCAGCTCAAACTTATAGATGCAGTATCTTAATTATCTGAAATGTTACAGTGGCACTGTTGCTACATCATTCTATGGAAGTTTATGGTCGATTGACAAGAACTGTCTATAAGAATGTGCAACAGTGCCACTGTAAAGTTACAGGCCATGAGAGATTGCACCTAAAAAGTTCAAGCTGAGATGTATTAATTTTGAACTAAACAAGTTTCAGCAGTGGGAGTGCCCTTGTTTTATTGAAGACTAGTTGAAGAGCCCGTTACACAGGCCACTGCCAGCCAGTCACAGGGCAGTTATGCACAGTAGAGACTGCCCACACTGCGGTTGATACAGTGCCAGCCAGTCGCAGTGCAGTCATGCTCAGTAGAGACTGCCCGCTCTGCGGCTGATACAGAGACGGATGCTCCTTCGGAGAGCCCAGCTCTGTATCAGCCTCGTCGTGGGCAGTCTCTGCTGTGTATGACTGCAGCACTCTCTACTGCGCACGACTGCATCGTTACAAACTTTATAGCGAATTATTATATAGGATACTGAACCCTACTAGGTTTATTCACTGTAGCAAGGAGAGGTTTTAAAAGGTTAGTTATAACCTTGAAATACGATTTTAGGTCAGGATTGTGGTGGGATGTGGGTAGATAGATGGGACAAAAGGGTATTTACCCTCTTTGGGGTTTATGGTTATGCAGGCCTCTAGAGCCTGAGGAGGTAATGGTGGAGATTCACTAAGCGGTGATAAAGTAGACTTGACTACTCAAACTTATCGCTTCTCCAATTCATATGTGATTCTATGGAGCCTATGTACTAAGATTTCTTCAGCTTCTTAGTGAATAGGCTCCATAGAATAACATAGGAACTGGACAAGTGATAAACTGGAGAAGCCATCTCCACTTTATCACCTCTTAGAGAATCTCCCCCAAAGTTGTTTGATGGGGTGAGGAAGTTAAACATGGGGCGAGTAGGAGCTCTGCTTAAAAATCTTAAAAGTAGGAAACAGTATATCTGTCAGGGAGGTGACTCTCTTAGTCAGGCATCTTATTTCCAAGTCAATTTCTTTTTGTGATATTGTAAGCAAAATGAAGCTTGTTGGTCTGGGGAGAGGGACAGTAATTAAATGCCTGAGAAAATCTCACATGCTTTAGCTTTCCTGTTCTGTTTCCAGAGATGTTTCAGTTGTTTGTAAGTTAAAAAGTCTAAATGTATATTCTACATTTCTCCACTATGTGGTTAATTTTTTTCCCTCTGTTGTTAACGATATGCTGGAGAGATGGCTCAGTTGGTTAAGGCACCAGATGTAGAATCTGCCCAGACTGTGAGGTCGCAGCATCTAGTTCCAGCAAGGTCAGCTCAGCCTTTCACCTTTCTAAGGCAGATAAAATGAGTCCAGGACATACTTGAAAACGAGAGACAATCTCAATGCATTCTTCCTGGTAAAATACTTTCACAAAAAAAAAAAAACCCAAACAAACAAACAAAAAAACCCCCCACAATATGCTGAATGTGAGATGTGTGCTATCTTTGATGAAGTGCTCTCGTTAAGTTTACTGCTTTTGTTTCCAAACTCATATAACCTCTGTCTGCATATATTAAAACATTGTGAAGAGGGAAGCAGCTAGGCTCTATTTATGGACTGATTCCAGGGAATCAATTTCCTGTATTTGGACATCAATATTTGTGTTTAGTCATACTTCTTTATAGCCCCATCTTAATCAGGTGTCCTTTCATAAATGCCATGTGTGCCTCCCAGATCACAGCTGGGGAATTATCTGTAGATGCGTGGACCTCAGAACAGAATTCAAAAAGATCCTCAATTGTAATCATTAAGTATCCAAAAACAGGAGACAGGAGGGCGAGTTGGTGAGATTGATGGTGATAGTGACCCGATAATGATCAGAGAAAATAATGTAAATAAACTGTGTCTCTATGAAGGAACGAAGGTGGTGATGTATATGGAAAGATCAGCAATTCTGGAGCAATTATTATGGATAGAGGAATAGTATGCAAACTTTTTAACATCCGGGTGAAGAAGGCCCCAGGAATCTATGAGTTAGTGGGAGGATAAAAGCTTTTAGATTGTTTCAAAGTGGAACAGGGAAGATGGGATAAGAAAAAAGGGGTGTGCATAAGGGGGTTCAACAGAAAGATTTAAGTCACCCCTATTATAAGGAAGCCTTCAGGGAAAGAATCAGCCTACCAAATTATGAGTCATGGCCCAGAGATGGCTTTTTATTGGGGAGGTAAATGCTTGCAAAGTTGGCAAATGGACCATTCCCTTAAACAAGCACATATCTGCCTTCATGACCTGTAGATAGGACCTGAAGTATGAAAGTAGCATTTTTTTGGATGAAAATGACAGTACCCTTCACCTTCCTGGGAGACTTAGGGAGGCCTTGTATATGCGTACTTTTTCCCCTTACTGCAGTTCTCAAAGTCATCCAGCTGCAGCTCTAATTAAAGTATGATTTAAAAGGAAGAGTATGGATGAAGGATTTAAACAGCTCAGCAATGACAGCCTGAAAACCAGTATGCTGTGTTGCAGCCTATATAGCAATAACAGGTGTAATGGCTTGAAAGCTGAAGGGATAAGGTGCCATGATGGGAGAGAGTGGGCACCAAAAGCCTCTAGTTGAAGCAGTAAAATATTGATGTAAAGATACCCCTTACATCATGCCCAACTAGGTATTATAGGTGTTACTATCGCCCTAGTTCATAATGCTCACAGAAATCCCCCCCCCCCCCTGAGTGGAGGAGCATTGGGATCACATGTCCACCTGACTGATTTCCCTAGGTATAAAAGGACATGATTTACCAAAAATGGTCATAATAAAATGGAAAAGGCATAAGATTTTGGAAACTACACAAAAGGCTGCTTCAAATGAGGCATTTTTAACCCTGGGTTAGTGTTTAATGTTTCCAGAAGTTCTTTAAATATACAAAATATAGATAGTTTATTTCACATGGATATGCAGTGAATATTGTAATATATAAAGAACAGGGGAATAAAAAGAAGGGAGACAGGGAAGAAAGAGGGGGTAGAACAGACAGAAGAGAGAAAGAGGAGTAACTGGAAGAGAGAATGACGAAGAGAGGGAGAGAGTCTGGAAAGGAAGAAAGAATGAAATAAAAATATGACAGTCAGGAAGAGAGAGAATTGTGGAATATACAGGCATGCACCATCTTGCATCCACCCCTAAACCTTCCTGGGACACTCAAAGCTATTTGTATATAGTGCACATGCAAGATGATGTCCTACATCAAGGTGGACAGTCTGAGGTCCTCCGGCTACGTTTGGACTAAAATGTCCACTGTTCTCAGATCGCCAACATCCAGCCAATGAGGATGGGAATTTTAAGTAAAATAGAAGCTGGAGATCTGCAGGTTGCACACCCCTGTTGCACTCACTGCTTCAAGTCGTATTCACATATACTGGACCCCAGGCACAACATTTCTAAAGAGCAGCGATCAGGGCATCTCTTTGTTGAAAAGTGGAGGTTCCAGAGTGAGTTAAACTAGAACTTGTTGGGCCCAGAGCTACATTTTTAACTGCCCCCCAAAAAAAGCACAAACACATAGGCTCTCTCACACACCAACAAAAAAAAAAAATGCCTCCTTGCAAACACGGACCTGTTCCATGTGGAGATATTAAATGCTGTATCAGGTTGCTTCAGATATAGCCCACCAATACATTGTGTGAAGCAGTCCTGATTTTTGGATAGAAATAAGGTTGTACTGCTGGTTCCACTTCCTTTCTTTTGCAATAGATACTATTCTTTGTATGTATTTTATATTGAGTGGGGAGAGGCCTTGTCAGCAACCTTACTGTATTAGGAACTGTATATGAGCAATTGCAAATGTAGTGTTGGAGAAAAGATTATATAAGGTTCAAAGTAGAGTGCACTGGCAACCAGGTCATATCACAGATACACACCTTATACTTACGCCAGTGAACTCTCTGTATGTCAGGCTCAGGCACATTGCACAGCCATCATGCTCCATATATACCTGAGCATTTCTCCACTGAGTTGATCACTTCTCAAATCAACTAGCTCAGTATGCAGAGAAAGAACACAGAGTAGGGCATGTGGTAGTTGTTATCACCTGAGCCAACACCTGAGCATGACAAAGAGCATAACAGAGACTAGTTTACATCAGAAAGGTGCTTAGAACACTTTCAGGGCCACTTCTTCTTTATCAATGTATTGCATATGGATACAGTCAAAGCCACATCTAACTAGCAAAAGAGCTGCATGTGTCACATGAGCTTCAGGTTGCCACCCCTGTCCTAGTGAATTCAGGAGCTACTTCCCTCTAAATGTATTAACGAAAGCTGGGAATATTTTTTTTTTAATGCATGTGCCCCCCCACCAAAAAATAATAACCACCACTTGTGGAAAAAGAAGACTCTCTCCTTTACAGCAATGGTATTTGGGAGTGAGATTGAGAAATGGCCTCTCATGCAGTCCACCCTCCTCTTCTAACTTGTTAGTTGGAACCCCTGGTGATCCAGTGATTGTCCCACGCTAATTACTCCATTATGCATTCACAGCAACATCGCCATACATGAACCCACTATTCAAGGTGGGAGCCCAGTTGGATACAACTTTGGATCATACTGGGAGGGATGCTGAGATATTGCCTCTGATGAGGTCCACCCTCCTCTGCTACCTTGTATGCTGGAAACGAGAGTGATCCAGTGGTTGTCCCAGGCAAGCCAATAGTTGGGGATGAGGGGAGTTGTACCTCCCAACAGTTGGAGGCCCATTTATGAAATATCCTTGCACAACAGTGGGATAAAAAGGTGATAAAGTGGAGATAATTAGAAAGTTGATCTCACTGAAGAGGTTCCTATGTTATTCTACAGTGCCCATGCACCAACATCACTCCAACTGAGGGGATCTTAGTAGAGAAGGTATGTATTCTTTTCCAATAGGGGAACAACACTTGGCTCCCCAGCTCTTGCTGGACTACAAAGCCCATCATTCTCACTCTGCATAGAATAGATGGAGGCTGGCTAAGGACTGAGTTGAAGCAAGCCACAGACTGTTCACTCCTTTTACAGACATGTGTACAACAACAAGAATGTCATTATTATGGTGCTATATGTTTGTATCTGCTCTAATAGGGGCAAAAAGTACAACTGGGTACATGTCCCTATATAGTGCAGTTGGCATGTCCTTAAATTGCTCCTGTAGCTTACTGAATATAGCAGGAAGACAAACAGCATAAATTCTGGAGCAAACACCCTGTACCGCAAGGATCACATTTTCAAGCTTCTCAAGGATTTAAATGCAGGTTTTAACCCCTTAAATTCTAGAGAGGTTGCTATGCATTGTGACAAAAATGACAGACCAGTCAAGGATTCAAGGGGTTAAAAGACCAAAATAAATCAATTGACCCCCTCCCCTCACACACCAAGATGGTGTGCAACAGCACTACTGTTCCTTAGATTCCTAGGTAAGTACCAAAAGGTCTATAGACATACAGGGGAAGGTCACTGCTTTGAGTTTATTCAGAGCACGATTCCCATTTCATACTTGTTAGGTCGATCCAGGCAGTGAGAGGAACCCCTTGTACAGATGCCAGTGAATGCAGGGCCGAACTCCAATACATGAAATGTTGGTAGCAACTTGGATGCAAACAGCACTCATATAATGGATGTTTTGGCCAGAACCAAGCAGAATGTATTCAGTGGTATGTTACACAACCTGCATCACTCCCCAGTTGTATTTCTGTCTTTCTTCAGGGAAAAGGTCCAACGTTAACCTAAACGGCATTACTGAAACTGCAGCCTCTAATTTCCATTAGTACAAAGTCTGATTTGTGTCTAGCAATACATTTACAGTTCATATAAAAAGTGAATCCTTGCAAGACAAAGGTCTTAAAGAGGCAGTAAATCCCCTAATATGAAAACATTCACATTGTTGTAAAGGGAGAGCAATTCTACTGCTGTGAAGTTTTAGACAAGTTATTACAGAGCAAATCTGATTTTACATATTTATTTTTTAGCTCAAAAGTGTTTTTTGCAGCCAGGTGGCACTGATACTACTGCTTTTGAAAAGCTGAGTGTTGCAGACACAAACTTGCCATAGATAGCTGTAGCAACAGCTCCACCTGGCAGCACAAGAATGAACTCAAGCCATCTTAAAAAATGTCAAGTTAAATCTGTACTGACTTTTGGAAGAAGTATCATCAAGTAAATTTTTATCCAATAGGAAAAGTCCTAGACCATTAAGAGTTTCATTAATTAGCATTTACTGTCCCTTAGAAGGCGACCTCTCAGGCTCATCTGTTAGTACAAGAGAATATGCTATGCTGTGCATAATTCAACCAAGGAGATGGCACTCCCAGACTTGTGTGCAATTAACAGTGAATTTTATTGGTATTGTCCACAATTCTTTGTGGATTGCCCCCTTTCTGAGGTGAAATATTTTATGGCACCACAAGAAAGACTTGTTTTTATATCTTAATCCTTTAAGACCATAGAGGTGTGCAACTTTATGGGTTAAAGCCCCAACTGACAACAATTGTCGCAAGTACCGCAAGACTGTAGCCAATTGTTGCTTCAAAGCACATGAGTAATGTACTGCTTTATATCTCTCTCTAGCATTTAAGGGGTTAAAAGCCCCATTTAATACTTTTTGTGACAGAGGGATACACAATGCATTATGAAGCAATGTGTAGCATACTCCTCTGGCACTCAAAGAGTTAAAAAAGTGAAATCAGTTTTTAGACTCCCATGGTGCAGTTGGTTTGCCCCAGGATTGCTCAAATTATTTTTTGTACATAAGCCTTCATGTGTGTAATTATATATTGGTGTTAGCTGTAGAACCATTTTTTTTTTTTAAAGTGCCATGCCAAAAGGATGAGCAAAAAGCTTCCCAACAGCAGTGCACAAGCTCAGTCCTCAAACACTACCAACAGTACAGGATTTAACCCCTTAAGGACCAGGAAAATCTGAGTTAGATTTGACTTAAGGACCGGAGCAATTTTGACTTTTTTGACTATGTCTTTGTTCAACCATATTTTCTCTTTAATTCCTTCTGTGCACCCACATAAATTATATACTGTTTTTTTAAGCACAAGTAGGGCTTTCTTTTGATACCACAATTATATGAATACCTCATCATTTAATTTGATTAAAATAGAAAAAAAGAGCAAAAAAATTAAAAAAAACGAACATTTTGCTTATATTTTCGTGTCAGGATTTGCATACAATTAGTTTATGACAAAAAAATACCCCTAAATATATTCATTTGCTTCTCCTGAATATAAGAATACCCCCATATCACTTCCTCACATTTACAAGGTAAATATTACAAGATGGATGCCATTATTTCCAACTTGTAATTTCTCAACAATTGGCATTTGAGCATCATAGCTTAGTTGATGGTGCCAGAACCAAAAATGTCCCACAAAGGTATATCTTTCTGAAAACTAGATAACATAAGGTAAATAATCAGGAGAATTTTGAAGTTTTTTATGCAGCTATTTTTCCAGAAAAAAATTTCAAAATTGTGGAAAAATTTAGTTTTTTTGCAGCTTTCACACTTACATTTCAATATTACTGTTGATTTCAAGCACGAGATAGTTGAAAATTTAAAAATATCCATTGTTTAGTGTTCAACTCCTTCTTCTGAGTACGGCAATACCCCATATTCATAGGTTTCTCAAGATTTGGGGGAGCTACGGGGCCCAAATTGGAACATGCGCGTTTCCAGTTTCACACTTTGAATTTTCACAGCTTGCATCACTGGTGCCATGTCTCATTTGGGGCTGTGTAACAGTGCTCCACTCTAAGATTTCCCCCCAAAAGTGTATATTTTTGGAAAGAAGACACCCCAGGCTTTCATTTTATGTATGTTTTCAAATTTTTTACGCAGCCATTTTACCACCAATCACTCGTAAATCTTGATGTAAGTAAAAAAAAACAGCGTTTTTCACACGTTCACTTCAATGTTGATTTGAATTTCAAGTACAGGGTAGGTGAAGATTTTTAAAAATGCATTGTTTAGTGTTCAGCTCCTTCTTCTGAGTACGGCAATACCCCATATGCATAGGTTATTCAAGGTTTGCGGGAGCTATGGGGCCCAAATTGGAACATGCGCGTTTCCAGTTTCACACTTTGAATTTTCACAGCTTGCATCACTGGTGCCATGTCTCATTTGGGGCTGTGTAACAGTGCTCCACTCTAAGATTTCCCCCCAAAAGTGTATATTTTTGGAAAGAAGACACCCCAGGCTTTCATTTTATGTATGTTTTCAAATTTTTTACGCAGCCATTTTACCACCAATCACTCGTAAATCTTGACGTAAGTTAAAAAAACAGCTTTTTTCACACTTTCACTTCAATGTTGATGTGAATTTCAAGCACATGATAGGTGAAGATTTTTAAAAATGCATTGTTTAGTGTTCAGCTCCTCTTCTGAGTACAGCAATACCCCATATGCATAGGTTTCTCAAGGTTTGGGGGAGCTACAGGGCCCAATTTTGAACAAATATTGAATTTTCAAGTCCTGCTTAACCTGTGCCATTACTCATTTTGGGCTATGTTCCAGTGCTCCACTTTAGGATTTCCCCCCAAAAGTGTATATTTTTGGAAAGAAGACACCCCAGGCTTTCATTTTATGTATGTTTTCAAATTTTTTACGCAGCCATTTTACCACCAATCACTCGTAAATCTTGACGTAAGTTAAAAAAACAGCTTTTTTCACACTTTGCCTTCAATGTTGATGTGAATTTCAAGCACAGAACAGGTGAAGATTTTATAAACTGCATTGATTAGTGTTCAGCTCCTTCTTCTGAGTATGGCAATACCCCATATGCATAGCTTTCTCATGGTTTGTGGGAGTTACGGGTCCCAAATTGGAACATGCGCGTTTCCAGGTTCACACTTTGAATCTTCACAGCTTGCGTTACTGGTGCCATTTCTCATTTGGGCTGTGTAACACTGCTCTTTTTTAAGATTTCCCCCCAAAAGTGGATATTTTTTGAAAGTAGACACCCCAGGCTTTCATTTTAGGTGTGTTTTCAAATCTTGCAAACAGCCATTTTACCACCAAGCCTGTGAAAACTTGACGCAAGTAAAAAAATTCAGCATTTTTCACGCTTTGCCTTCAATGTTGATGTGAATTTCAAGCACAGAACAGGTGAAGATTTTATAAACTGCATTGATTAGTGTTCGGCTCCTTCTTCTAATTATGGCAATACCCCATATACATAGGTTTGTCGGGGTTTTGGGGGAGCTACTGGGCCCAGTTGGAACATGTTAGTTTCCTTTTACAGACATGCCATTTTTACAGCTGGTGCCTGGTCTCATTTCGGTCTGTTTGGCAATGCTGCAATTAATTTTACCCCCAAAAGTATATTTTGTAGAAGAGTAGACAACCCTGGCTTTCATTCTATTTGCATCTTATCAATTTTTTCGCTGCCACTGTATCACCAATCCCTCCCAAAATCTGCAGTAAGGCAGAGAAACACCATTTTTCACATTTCTATTTTAGTGTTGCTCTGGATTTCAATCAGATGATATTTGCAGATTTTTTAAATGCTTTACATTAGTGGTGAGTTACATTGTATGAGTACGGCAATGCCCCATATGCATAGGTTTGTCAGGGTTTGGGGGAGCTACTAGGCCCAGTAGGGAACATGTGTGTTTCCATTATCAGAGATAAATTTTGATAGTGTTAGATCTAAGGAGGGATGTGTTTTGAAAAATAAAAAACAGGATATTTCAGGGGGAAAAAGTGGCCCAATAATAAAAGAACCTTTACAGCACTACTGCATTGTGCCTGAATGGTATTCCTTGAAACAGTCACCAATGCAGAGGCCAGGTTTGGAAGGGCAATCAGGACAGTAAGTGGTGGTGTCTGTCCGTATTCCCTTTCTGTAGCAAACCCTGCAGCGCTTCTGTGGTTTGTTCTTTTGGGGAGTTGGGGGGATTTTATAAATAAAATGTACTAACCCGGGTCTTGGTGGAATTATTTCAGACGCACCTTGAAATAAAAATATGAAAATAAGTTGTAGCTGGTACTGTAAAAAGCTACATCTTTGATTGGGGTTTGCCAGCTTGAAAAGTAAAAAGGAATTATGTACAGCAGTCTGCATCATATAGATGGCAACTTTTTTATACCATGCCCTACACTTCCTCATTGCGAGCTATGGCTGCATTAGTTGATCACTCAGATCAACCCCCCCCATGTTTTTATTATATTCCCTGATGCAGACTGGCTTTCTCATTACCACTGTCCTGCCACGAACAGTGACTGCCACAGATCTGTCCTCATGCATTGTGGTCAGCATGTAGACCTCTTTTTTGTCCCTAAACTTCACTGCCAGCAGCTCCTGTTGGCACAAAGATGAGGACGTCCCAGTTTTTAATTTGGTATCTATGAGTGTTTTGGGAAACTCCCTGCATTTGCGTCTGACAGTGCCACAGGCCACTGTGTCAAAATAAAACAGAGACCTAAATAAAAGGGGGCTGGTGTAATAATTATCAACAAATAATTGATAGCCTTTATTTAATAAGGGGTAAATTAAATCCCAAACTATTTTCCCACTTGTTCCCATAAATTCGGGGCACCCAGGAGGATCAAGTTTGCTGTCCTTGCCCTCATAAATTCTAAAAGTCTGGGTGTAGCCTGTGGCACTTTCGCACAATTTATAAAATTTTACACCAAATTTGGATCGCTTTGAGGGGATGTACTGCTTGAACCCTTCTGTAAATGGCTTATTAGGGGACAAATTTTGTATAGTCTATCATACTGGGGGTGTTCTTTTGGGGGGCACAGGGTATTATCGTTAAAATGCATAAAGTGCAAAATGATTTCAAATCTGGACCTGGTCATAGTCTTGGGGAATATAGGGGTATCACATACGGGGTTTTTGCTCCAGTAGGATCGGATACTAGGCTTTTTTATTATACCCATTGCCATTATTAAGGCCCAGAATTGCTTAAATTCTATGAGGTCTATGGGTTTCCATATTTCTTCCTTAACTACAAAAGCTGTAGGGTTGGCGGCAGTATACTGGGCTGCATACAAGTTGGTTTGGGACACAATTTCACCTAAAATGTCTTCCCCCAAAAATAAATCAAAAAAATTATCATAGTTAAATCCCTCAACATCAATTTGAATCCCTGGGGTGCCTGTAAATTCTGGTATTTGTGGGCAAAAATTTATTGGGGATACCCATTCGTTATGATCAGGAGTGGCTGGTGTTGGGGCATTTCTTTGGCCAGATCTTTTTGCAGGTGCTGGGGCAATTGCCAGGGCAGCTCTTGGGGCAGCACTTGGGGCATTCCTTTTGGCAGGTATTTTGCAAAGTCTTTTGGCAGATCTTGTGACAGGATTTTTGGCAGATCTTGTGGCAGAATTTGTGGCAGATGCTGGGGCAGGATTTTTGGCAGGTGCTGGGGCAGTTGCCAGGGCAGCTCTTGGGGCAGTGCGTCTTTTCTTGATAGAAGGCCCAGCGTCGTCAGTAGAGCTGCTCTCAGTTTCTGAAAACTGCTCTATTTCAAAATCTGACGCAGTATCTGTTGCCTCTGAGTCAGATGCCAAAAAGGCATATGCCTCTTCAACGCTATAAGTGCGCTGCATTTTGCCCACTAAAATGTTTTTTTCCTTACTCTAACGCTATCCCTAAACCTAACTCTAACCCTAAAACTTACCCTAACCTACGTATGTCTAGAACCTACCTAACCCAAGTAAACTACCTATCTAAACTATACTTATCATATATATATATATATATATATATATATATATATATATATATATATATATATATATATATATATATATATTTTTTTTTTTTTTTTTTTTAATTATTATTTTTTTTTTTTTTGGGGTTTTTTTTTTTTTTTTTCCCTAAACCTAGATCTGTCCCTAAACCTTTCCCTAACACAAGTCTACACTAAACCTACCCGCCTACCTACCTAAACTACCTAAATTATATTTTAAATCAATTTTTAATAAAAAAAAATAAAAAAAAAATTCAGAGGATACAAGGGGGATGGGGGGTATCCCACAGATCAGCAGACGCTGATCTGTAGTTTATTGATCACTCTTTTGCAGGAACTCTGGAACACACTGTCACATGAAGTCTATCTGTCTCTCTCCACCTCAGCAGTGTGCAAGATGGAGGGAGACAGAGAGATATGACAGGGACAGTATTTACAAATACTGTCCCTGTCAATCAGCATTTGCGACATGTGATTCGCTCATCAAGCGAATCGCATGTTGCAACAAACTTTCTACTGGTTGTTACTAAGTGTCCCGGTATCGGGACACTTAGTAACAAGCAGCCCGTGCTCTCCCATCGCTCCGTGCGGCCGCGATGGGAGAGTTTAACCCTTGACGTACCGGGACCGTCAAGGGTCGTTGGAGCACATTTACCCTTGACGGTCCTGGTACGTCAAGGGTCGCTAAGGGGTTAAAGATATTCCTGATTAAGCACAGGTGAGCTAATCATTCATTCTGACTGGCCCACCTAGGGAGATCCTAAAAATCCTGACCTGTTGGTAGTCCATAAGGATTGAACTTGGGTATTCTGCTCTACATGCGGTCGTATAAACTCTTTAACCCTTTGAGTGCCATAGATATTCAACACGAGTTGAATATCTGTCACTCAAAGGGTTAATAAGAAACAGTGGGTTGTGCAATGTGCACCCTATGCTCCTTAAAGGAATACGATCAGCCCTGATACACTGCTTGTTATTTAGCACCAAAACCATCTTATTTTGGGTGGGCACAGAAAAACAAAAATGTCTTCTCCCCAACACATTGATCACTTCAGTTTAGAGCAAGATTTCCTACTAAAATCAGACAATACAATTTAAAAAAAATAATTAAAATTTCAGATTTGAGAATTTGCATTGAAAGTTTTGATTCTCTGTGTTACTGAAATATTTCACTTTTCTTAACGGAAACATTTTTTTAATGGCCTTTACAAACAATACGCCAGACACAACAGATCATGGTTTGAATCAACCTGCCTCTCCCATCCCCATTTCCTGTAAAGGGGTATGGTCAATATGAATTCTGAGCTTATAACTACGTCTGTGATAGCTTGGGAGAAAGCTATTGGGATATTAATATGGAACATTATCTAGCTTGATATTTCTAAGGCTTCTAGAAATGTTCTAATTAATGAAAACACACAATTATTATTACAAGCATATAAAGCCCCTACACAAATGGCCCACGTAGTACCGATTTTTCAACCAAATGCTTCAGCCCGGCACATTTACACCATTACAGATATCTGTAGCTCCCTGAATCCTGGCTCCACCCTTCTAGGTATCAATCCTGATTCCTGAACTGGCAAAGCTTTCGAGAGCAATTTCTGAAATCCTACAAGCTGCAAGGTGCTGACTCCTGGCTTCAATCTGGCATTACTTTTTCTAGAATCCTTAGAAAAACTTCAGTCACATGAAATATTTCTTGAAATTTGGTTGCAAAGATGCTGTACACTTGAACTATTGATATCCTCTATTTTTAGATCCTTTTTGTTATGCCTTGGAGTCTGATCTGACACCTAGTCAGTGTCCCATATCAGATGACATGAAAACACATTTGAGCAGATATCTCCCTGCTTGCGCTAATCAAGAGGTGCTCCAAATCAGTACCCTTTAAAAAGGTCGCATGCAAAAGTGTGTGCAACCACATGACACAGTAACCATAATAGCATGACCATGAGAGATTCTCGTGTCTCATACTGAAAGGTTGCATCCCAGTCTTGCTGAGCGCTGCCCCACTCTATCTCCCCTTCCCTGTGTATCCAAACTGCCTACTGTGTCTTGGTGCAGGAAGTGACATCACGCTGGGCTGCTCTGTTTTCTCCCCTTCGTGAGTCTGTGTCTTGGAGCTGGAGCAAGTCCAGTTACAGAAGGAGAGTGGACAGCCATAGGGCTAGGTGAGGCTTTTCCCAGAAGACAGTCACTAGCATGGCATGTATGTAAAAAAAATTACAAGTATGTTGACCAGTCAACTTTTAATACAGGAAGTTTAAGTTTACAGGCTGCTGAGAGTACCAAGTCATACAAATGCACTGTGGTATTTGTTGGATTAAATTTTCAGATGGCAGACCAAGCATGATGGAAATTGTAGTCCACCAAGAGCTGGACAGATGCTAGTTACCCTTTCATTATTGGGCTTCTAAACCTTTGTCTCTTTGGTCTAGATGGATGGATAGTATAGCAGGTAACGATCAGGTAAGAGGAGCAGGGGCAGCGCTCAGCAAGACTGGGATGCGACCTTTCAGTACGTGACATAAGAAGCTCATGCTGTCATGCAGTGCGAGATTCTCATGTCGTCATTTTTATTATGGAGACATGTTTACTGTGTCATGTGGTTGCACACTCTTTTGCGTGTGACCTTTTAAAAGTAAACCATCCAATCAGTCCTCAAGGAACCTTTAATATGCTACAACTTAGAGGTCACTGCTTGAACACACACAACAAGTAACACTTCTTCTTTTGCCTTTCTGGTATATATTTCACCAATTTAAAAATTAAAGCAGCAGTTAACTGGTGCCGATCATGTAGTGGGTAACACTGAGCACTTTCACTCTGAGAATTTGCCCCTTCAGCCTGAGATTTGGGACAAAACCCTAAATATCGGGGTCAAATCATGAGAGTTCCCAGTTATGGATATGACAGATCCACTTATCTGCTGCTTTTTGTTGTTTTTCTATTTGTTTTCCTGTTTCTTACACAGTTCTATGGCTGTGCTGCCTTTATTGATATTTTAATGGGGGTTATTCTGACGCAATAAATATTCTCATAATCTACCTAATCAATAAAATATTATGTAAAAAAGCCTTAAATAATAACAAGTAGTTTAGTCACTCAGAGGTTATCTAACGGACATCCTTGGTTTTAGCACCGGTGCGCTATTCAAAATGCATCAAATATTCAGATTTATATTCCTCTGTTGTATAGATAAAAGTGGGACCTACAAAGGATACCTTTAGCAAATCTTATTTCCTGGAATACAAATGCAGCAGTGTAGAAATGTGCTTGGTCTCACAGACCGCTCCAACAAAATTTTAGAGGATAAGTAAGCTTTTAGAATAACTGTATGAACACCAGATGTCACTGTTCGTGTAAAAACAATACAAAACAAAAAAACAGCAGTTTTAAGAAAATTACCTTGAATCAGTGCATCTCACAAGCAGTGGGAGTACCCATGTTTTAATAAAGATATATTTTTCACTAAACAAAAGCTTATTTGTCATTTAACCTTTTACGAACCAGAGACAGCACAATGCATTAATATGTTGTCCACCCCTCTGGTCAGTAAAGGGTTAATTAGTGTGCATTATACTCTTGTTGCTGGCTGTATCATGCAGGCTGCAGATGCATTGCCACAACACTCCACCTTGAAGTTGAGATGGATTCTTTGCCCAGCCATCTCTCAGAAAGCTCTCCCCCCCCCCCTCCGAGCTTGCATACCCCTCAAGGGGTTAAAGCACTCATTAAGGTGGATGTAATTGTAGCACTTCTGGAGCCAATCAACTGCACCATAGGGGACACAAACATTCCCAAAATTCCCATAGAAGCATTGCTTCTCAATTCTTTGGAGAAATCTCCAGAACTCAAGTAATTAAAATCCCTAACCTGAAGAGACATTGTCCTCATTGTCCCTCTTTCTCCCCTTGCTTCCCTCAACCTTCCCACAGGGGAACACAATGCATTGTGCACCCCCCTCTGGCATGAAAAGGGTTATAATTAACAGTCTGTTTCACCGAATATGCTCCATATCCATTTTGTATGTTCTATAATGTTAACCTTTTGAGTGTCAGAGGGCTATGTAAGCATTGCTTTGTGTACATTTCTGACACTCAACAGGTTAATATAATATATGGTATATCCAAAGAAGCCCCATTTAAACTCAAAAGACATTTAAAACACCCCCATGGTAAGGTTTGTGAACTTTAGAAATGGTTTCTGCATAGGGCTTTTAGAATCGAACACTCTACCATTCTTTGTTTAAAGGTTACATTTTCAAAGTAACAATGCCCTTCAGAAAGACTTCTGAATAGTAGTTCCATATTTAATGCTGGTGATTATAGAATATATCCTTCTTCTCAGTAGTGTCTGTAAGGCAATTCATCATTTCAAGCTGTCCTTGAAATACAAAATATAAAGCCACGCATGAAGAAGCAAGAGGGACCATGCAATCAGGCAAACCCGCTCTTCTGATAACCCAGTCCAGAGGCACAGCTGATTCAGCTGCAGGGATAGTGATCAAAATGCAAACAGGAACTAGAAGGTTAACCAAACTAGGTCAAATGGGTAACTGCTGGCATTTCCTAGAGGGTAGCATGAACATCTACTGAAACACTGTTTTCACTGAGCTACGAGTGCACACAAGACAAACACAAAGATTACAAAAGGAATAAGGGTGGCCCAAGTAGAATATATGGATTTAAACTGCAGTAACTGATTTCAAGGCAACTATCGTTATACAAACTGGGACAAGTGCCATTAAGCAATTTGTAACATATGGGACAAATAAAAAAAATACTGAAATCCTTTGATTTAAATGGGACTTTAAACCTCTTGATCACAAGAGGTTAAAAGTCCAATTTACGTCAATGGATACTTTAGATTTGTCACTTATAGTGCAGCTGGTTTGTACCAGAATGGCACCACTTTTGATTATACTTATGACCCATAATGTTTTACAGCAACACAGATATCCTCTCGTTTTCCTACTGTCACATTCAGGTATTTTAATAAAAGGCTTATATTCCAGTCCATTAAGAATAATTCCTGCAAAGTTCTGAATGCAGTGTTTCCTATAACAAAGACATTGTACATAGCTTGAGTTTTATCCACTAATTTCAGAAACTGAGCAATCCAAGGTCAGATACATAAATATTCACCCAGAAGGTCTCAACTGATATTTTTATTAGCAAATAATAACAATAATAAAAATAACAAAAATCAAATTGTCGCAAAAAACATAGAAATATAAGATTTGGCAGTAAATTAGAATTGTTGACCCACCTAGTCTGCTAATTCATGGGGATTATTCACCAAGGAGTGATAGAGATGATAAAGTGGACAAGACTTATCCAGTGATATCACTTCTCCAAGTCATATGTTATTCTATAGA
Source organism: Rhinophrynus dorsalis (assembly GCA_037306005.1). Lineage (NCBI taxonomy): Eukaryota > Metazoa > Chordata > Amphibia > Anura > Rhinophrynidae > Rhinophrynus > Rhinophrynus dorsalis. The sequence continues at coordinate 374,779,863 of CM074721.1, read as the reverse complement.
GCCTATGCACTAAGATCTCCAACTTTGGAGATTTTAGTGCATTGGCTCTATAGAATATCATAGACTCTGGAGAAGGGATATCACTGTTCTTTCCAATTTATCACACCTTAGTGCATACCTCCCATTGTGTTTAACTTCAGGCCAAAATCAATTATCGTCTGTTATATTTGCTTTTTCTATTTTTTTCACCTATGCTGGAAGGTTACTTCGTTAATCTACTATGCTTTTGTAAAAGTAGCAATTGCTTACATCTTCCTAAAGCTCACAATCACTCCCTCTACAGTAGCCTTAGAGGTTCTGTTTTTGTCACTTGTAAACTGTTGCATCCTCTTATGAACTGAAAGAGTGGAGACCATAAAGAAGAAAGTCGACACAGGATAGAGCCCTATTGGTAGAATGTCACTCCTGCGAACTTTCAATGAATCCTGCACTGCATTGTGTCCACCAGCAGACCAAGGTGGGGTGGGTGTCTGAAAGGACTACTAGGACTCACTTAATGGTCCTGCGATGAGAGAGACTGAACAGCAAAACTTGAAGTTTCCTAATTCAGTCTAGTCCTGTAAATAAAGTTCTTTAGGCCCCACTGTGTCTGGCTTGAAAGCCTGTCAAATAGGTTATTTGGAGGCTGTACACAGCCCACAATGTTTGTGGCTGACTGCCATACACGTCTGAGTTGGGTTCCAGTCCACAGCCAATGGGGGAGGTCACTTTCCTGACACAACAGATTGCTGAGAGGAGCTGTTTTGCAGCTATACAGTGTAATGCTAGTTCCAGTCTTTTACTAACCCTGCCCCATAGGCAAATGCAACATTTGCTCCTTAAAGTCTGTTTTAATGGATCATAAATATAAAACCAACTTTCAGTACCCAATAACAGGACCTTCATGATGGTGATGAAGGCACTATTTTCGGGAACCTAAATAGTATTTTTCTATTAATGTTCCACTGAAAGACTTAAACCCTTTGAGTGCAAGAGGGGTATTCAATGCATTGTAATACATTTGATCTGTCTCTGGCACTCAAATGGTTAACTGAAAATCATTTAAGTGTGCATGGGTCTTTCTTCTGTACTGCATACTTAACCTAGCTGTGGATTCAGAGAAGCACCTTAAAAACCACTACAGTGCAAATTTCTTTAATTCAGATTTACAAAGCTTTAACACTTAGAGTGCCAGGGGGGATACAATGCATTGCTTTGCAATGAATTGTGTACCCCTCTGGCATTCAAAGGGTTAAACATTTTAAAGGGATAGTAATACTTCGTTTCTTTATTTTATTTTGTAGGCATTAAAAAAAAACATGAAGAATGATATAAGTCTTATCTCTCAAACCTTTATGGTTTAAGAGATATTCACAAGCAAAGTTTCCCCCTCCCGCCCCTTTTACCTAGTGTAAGCCATCTCTTCTCAGATGTGAATCTGGTTGTATGACCAGACAGATAACAGCAGGGGACAATCTTCTTTGTATGAAAACCATGAAAGCCCTTCCCCCCTTGACAAGTTTTTCAGGTTTTTCCCTTATCTTAACCCTTTGAGTGCCAGAGTGGTACCGAATGCATTGCAAAGCAATGCATTCCGTACCACTCTGGCACTCAAAGGGTTAATTGAAGATTGTCCCTCTCTGCATTCTACCTGGGCACCTCCCTTCTGATCTGCCTGAACAGGGGGGGGGGGATTTGCTTGTGAATATCTCTCAAACCATAAAGGTTTGAGAGATAAGACTTATATCGTTCTTCATGTTTTTTTAATGCCTACAAAATAAAATAAAGATAAAACGAAGTATTACTATCCCTTTAATGACAATAGCAGCTGTTGTTTTTGGACTCTCCTCAATGGGACACAAGTCAAACCAATAGTAAGAATTTGAAATGAACGAGGCCGCATGCACAAGGTAGTAAAGAGATCTTGACTATCAAATACCAAGGTTGATAATGTACTAAGCAGAACTAGAGCAATTCTGGACCAAAACCACCACCACCATAGAAGACAAAAACATTCCCATTGATTTAAATGGGGCTTTAACCCTTTGAATACTAAAAAAAAGTAGTGACACTAGTATTCAAAGAGTTAAAGCGGAACTATCATGCTCACATAAGTTATACCCAATTAACGGTTAATATCTTGGTAATCAGAGAAATAGTGTAGTAACGTTTCTTAACCCCTTAAGGATCGGCCACACACGGCGGTCACTTAAGGACCACAGAGAATTTTTTTTTTTGTTTCTGTTTCCGGACTCCCCGAACGTCGTACAGCGGGGGGAGCCCAGAATTCTATGACGGTCATAGTACGTCATGGGTCATTAAGTCAGATCTACCCATGACGTACTATGACCATCAAGGGTCGTTAAGGGGTTAAGTGCTAGCATGAGTTGCAATTATAACCTTGTATGAATCTTGCATCAACAGGACTGCACAAACATCTTGGTGAAGAGGGACTGTCCATCCCTGTCTCCTCACTGATTGGTTATTGCTCAAAGGGGGAGTTCCATTGTACAGTACGATACAGGCAGAGGACGTGCACGCGTCTTTCTTCGACAAGGTGTCTGCACTCTCCTATTCATGTAAGTTTCATACGATGTTATGACTGCAACTCATGCCGGCATTTAAGAAACTTTAGTAAGCTATTTCTATGATTACCATGAACCGGTTACTCCATACTGTGGACTTTGGGGTAACTTTACTTGTCACCTATATGTTGCAGCTGGATTGAAACAATTTCTTGGTTATAGTAGCCTCACTGCCAAACACTGTGACCATAAATAGATATTTCATGAAAATAAAGAATATCTATTGAAATTGCAGTTTCACGTATCAGATGTACTAAAGAAAGCACTCATCTGGGTAACGACTTACTTAAGCTAGTTACACACTTTTTGGTTTTTAAACAGTCACTACAGTGTTTATATGACTTCCACCTTGTGCCCCAGACAGACTAAGCCACGGTTCACATGGCGGACAGTAATGTGTTTCCCACTCTGCATCAACATCCAACAAATTGTTGTCTATTCACACAGGCCAATAACAACACTCTTGCATGTTGCCAACAGTTGCAGCATACTGTAACTTTGGTGGATTTGGCACAAATGCATCTGAGCTGCAACATGCCTGATTTGCACGGCAGTCAATTGGATCCTTCAAATAGTAGATTATGATGCCCTTCTCATCCACCAATGATTAGCTAACCACATCCCTTTCATATTTACACCATGTCTCCCCATGCAAAAGGATCTCAAAGTGAACAAGGGAGAACAGAGGGAAGTTACACTACTAGTGGGTGGCTTTTAATAGCCCTGCTTTGCAGCAATGGTTAAGTTGCCCATGTGAAAACTGCATAAAATATTGAAAAAGTAGGACCAAACAAATTTATACGATAAAAAAAAAATTAAAATGGCACATGACTTTCTGGAAACCTGTCAGGATAGCTCCCATGGAGGCTGAGTAACCACCCTTGAAAGAAACCTTCTGCCACTTGGCACAATGCCCACAATAACATATCAATAAAACAGCAACATTCAACTTGACAGGTGTCACAGTTTGTTAGTAGAGTACTTGCAGCAAAAATGTATAGACTAAAACAGGGGTGGTTTTCCTGGTGTAAGAATACAGCTCCCATGATCTTCAACCAAATAATGGAAGCTGTAGTCCATAAACAACTGCTGAACTGCAGGCTGATTTCCAGTTTTCCAAAGAAGCCATGGCAGACTTGGAACAAGAGACAAAGGTGATTAACAGGGAGGGAAACAGGTAAGTATGGCAGAAATGGAAGGTAGAGATCATCAAGAAGAGAGTGCGAGAGTGTGTGTGAGAGTGAGTGTGTGTGAGAGTGAGTGTGTGTGTGTTCTTCTACATTAGCCTTCTGTACTATGTGGTTAAATCGAAGAAGAGCAAAATGTCAAACTAAATGAACCAAGAAAGAAAGAAAGAATGCTGATCAGAGCTTCATTTAAAGCAGGATTACCTACAGCAATAGTAGGTAGCTCTAATATATTTAACAGGTCAGTTAGATTTATGTATATGCTTTTCTACTATTGTGTTTGAAAGATGTTGCACACGGTACCTGAACAGCTGCATTTTATTATGTGAAAATTCTTACATAGTTCTAAAGAACCACGAGTAGGGATTATCGCAATTATTTCTCATTCACTCACTTGAAGCCTATTGTGATGAGATGTGAATTAACCCCTTCAGTGCCAGAGGCTTGGGCCATTTCCTGTACCCTGCAGGCCAGACACATTTTCAGCATTTTTGCGATCCTCCTGTTTAGGCTTGATTTCCTGGGGGAATCTCTAGTTACATTTGGAAAACTATATATTGTTTTTGCCAGAATTAATTGAGCTTTCTCATGGTACCTTACATGAAGAGAATTTTGCATAGTGCAAAAAGATATGATGTCATAATGACAAAAAAAGTGAAAATGTACTTATTTTGCTAAAATCACATACTATGTATCAAAAACATTTACCTTGATTGCAAAAGTTTCAATTATTTGAAAAAGTCCTGAGTCCTTAGAGTAAAAAAATACCAAATTTGCATAGTTTTACCTATGTCCATTGGATAGCATAGAGCCCTAATCACCAGGAGCACAAAATGGCATTTTCAACTTTATAAATAATATGCGCATTCTAGGGTTTTTGTGGTAAAGATACCCTAAAACAGTGGAATAACTATATAAAACGATATATTTCTAGTAAGTAGACAACCTGCTGCATCTAATGAGGGGTGAATTGCGTTCTGACCCCAAGCCTGGAGTGCACAAATGCCTCCAGAATTGGCCCCTTCAAATATACTGAAATCGGAGAAAACCATTGAATTTCCAACTGTATTCATTAGCTAGTGCTCTTAGAAGAAAAATGACACCTCATTTGTATGAGTTCACCTACCTTAGGGGGCACTACAAGTACAAAACTACACCTACTACAACCCCTAATTTTTCTAACATTTTCTCAAACATTACTTGTCTATACAAAAATGGTTATAACAACTATAGAAGTGAAGAAAGGCTACACAAACCATTTTGGAAAGAAGACAACCTGCCGCATCTAACGAGGGGTGACTTGCGTTCTTACCCCAAAACTGCTGTGCCCAAATGTTTCCAGAAGTTGGCAGTAGAGGAAAAAAAATGGCATTTTCTTATATTTCTGCCCCTTCAAATGTACTGAAATATGTGAAAACCATGTAATTTCTAACTGTATTCATTAGCTAGTGCTCTTAGGAGACAAATGACACCCCATTGGAATGCGTCTACCTACCTTAGTGGGTGCCAGAAGCACATAACTACACCTACCTGTTTGCTTCTTTGAAAATGGCTCTTGTAATAAAATGTTCATAACTTTTACAGACATGAAGGAAAGGTATAAAAGGTATGCCATTTTGGAAAATCGACATTCTCCCGCATCAAATGAGGGGTCACTTGCCTTTCTATCCCTGGGCTGAAGTTCACAGATATTTCCAAAAGATGGCACTATAGAAATAAATACATGTTATTTTACCTTTCCACCATTTCAAAGATACTAAAATCTTTGAAAACCATAACATTTCCTGCTGTATTCAGTACCTGCTACCAACATGAGAAAAATGGTGGCCCATCTGCGTGAGTTAAGACACAATATGTGGGTGCTAGGAACACTTACCTAAACCTGACACTTTTGTTTCTGAAATTATCTGCCATCACTAAAATGGTTATTACCATAGATATGCATAGAAGGTAGAAAAACAATACCATTTTGGAAAGAAAACAATCTGCCACATCTAATGAGGGGTCACTTGCCTTCTTACCTAAAGGCTGGTGTGCACAAATACTTCCAGAAGATGGTGCTAATGAAAAAAAAAGGCGTTTTCTTAAATTTCTGCCACTCCAAATGTATTGAAATCTGTGAAAACCATAGAATTTTCAACTATATTTGTTAGCTAGTGTTCTTAGGAGTCAAATGACACCCCACTGGTATGAGTTGACCTAGCTTAGGGGGTGCTAGAAGTAGAAAACTACACCTACTACAACCTTTGATGTTTCTAACATTGTCTCAAACCTGACTTGCCTGTACGAAAATGGCTATAACACCTTCAGAAGTGAAGAAAAGGTAGATAAACCATACCATTTTGGAAAGAAGACAACCTGCCGCATCTAATGAGGGGTCACTTGCCTTCTTACCCCAATACTGGTTTGCATAAATGTTTCCAGAAGGAAGCGATACGGGAAAAAAAATTGCATTTTTTTTTAAATTTCTTTCCCCTCAGATGTAGTGAAATTTATGAAAACTATGGGATTTCCAACTGTACTTGTTAGCTAGTGCTCTTAGGAGAAGAATGGCACCCCATTAGCGTTGCCACCCAGCCGGTATTTTACTGGCAGGCCGGTAAAAAATTGGCTTCTGTCCAATGTTAAGTCTATGGAGGGAATGCCACGGCCGGTATTTCTTTTTAGAAAAGGTGGCAACCCTACACCCCATTGGTATGAGCTGACATAACATAGGAGGTGCTAGAAGTACAAAACTACTCCTGCTACAACATCTGATTTTTCTAACATTTTCTCACACCTGACATGCCTGTACAAAAATGGCTATAACACCTTCAGAAGTGAAGAAAAGGTAGATAAACCATATCATTTTGGAAAGAAGATAACCTGCTACATCTAATGAGGAGTCACTTGCCTTCTTACCCCAAGCCTGACGTGCACAAGTGTTTCCAGATTTGTGCTGAAGGAAAAAATGGCATTTTCTTACATTTCTGCCCCTTCAAATGTACTGAAATCTGTGAAAACCATAGAATATTGAACTCTATTCCTTAGCTAGTGCTCTTAGGAGTCAAATGATACCCGACTGGTATGAGTTGACATACCTTCAGCGGTGCTAGAAGCACAAAACACCACCTACTACAATATCTGATTTTCTAATATTTCCTCAAACAGGACGCGCCTGTGCAAAATATGGTTATAACAGCTACAGAAATGAAGAAAGGGTAGACAACCCATACCATTTTGGAAAGCCGATAACCTGCCACATTGAATGATGGGTCACATGCCTTTTTACCCCTAAGTTAGTGTGCACAAGTATTTCCAGGATACAGTGCTACAGAATTTTTTTTTTTTTTTTTAAACACATCAGTCACTTCAAAGATACTAAAATGGTTCAATGGGGTGGGATTTCCTAGGAGGACCTCTTACCAGCATAAGAAAAATGGTAACTCCCTGGTGTGGGTTGACATACCAATTTGGGTGACAAGAGTGTAGCTACCAGTGAAATAGGGATGGGAAAGCAAACAGTGTATGTGTGATTTTATGGCTAACAGATGAAAGAAGCTAGGGCGTGAGCCGGTGTATGTGCGGACCTGTGACTACCAGTGTAACAAAGTGTGTGGGAGGGAGAGGGGTTAAGCAGTGTATGTGGGTATGGGCAGAGAACCAAGGATGGTGGTGGTGGTGTCCGATAGTGTATGTGTGGGATCTGTGACTACCAGTGTCTGTATGTTCCTCTCATACAAAGTTTGATTCCTAGCCTGAATCTAGTGCATACTGGTACTTTGAGTCTACCAGTAGGCAGTGTAAACAGGCTAGAGAACGGAACTGCCAGTAGGCTGTGGAACCAGGCAGGGGGATAGGGTACGTGGCGGAGGGAATTGGAGGCATTTTGTGAGCATGCCACAGGGGTGCCCGATGCACTGCAAAGCAATGCGTTGGACCCCCTGTTGCACACAAGGAGTTTTTTTTTTATTATTATTTTTATTCATACCTCGTTGGGGAGGCGGTAATCCCCCATCAATGTCTTAAAAAAAATAAATTCAAAAAAAAAATAATGAAAAAAAAAAAGTGTGTGTGTGTATGTCATAGGGGGTCCAACGCATTGCAAAGCACTGCATTGGACACCCCCCCTGTGGAACGTGCAGCTTTTGTGGTCTTCCCCCCCCCCCCCCAATATTTTTGTGTAGACATCGCTGGGGGCATCAGAACCCACAAAATGAATAAAAAATAAAAGGGGGGGGGGAGAGGAAATAATACTTTGTGCACACAAAGGGTTATTTTTTATCATTACTTTGTAATCAGAGCTTGTTGGGGAGGGGGGGCCATCAGGACCACTCCGGATGGCCCCCCAACACTCTCTGATCACAAACAAATGATAAAAGCCCTGTGTGGGCCACAGGAGTAGGGGGGCTGCACTGGACCCCCCCCGCCCCGCAGCACACACAAGGTTATTTATTTATTTTTTTTTATTATTATTATAGATCTCATTGAGGGGCATCAGGAACCCTCCTGATCCCCCCCCAATGAGGCCTTACAAAAAAAGTCCCCAAAACAAGTGACCCTGTGAGTGCCACAGGAGTCTCTAGCGCATTGCAAAGCATGATCATGTCACCAATGACGTTAGGAGGATTCCCCCGATCCCGCCCAGGTCTACCCGGAAGTTTGGGTAGGAGAGATGGGGAAGGAGGTGGTGTGCTTCTCTGCTGGTAATATTGATATCCCAGCGCGATCGGCTGGGAGATCAATAACTGGGGGGGGCATGAGGATCACTCCTCATCCCCCCCCCCCCCCCATGGATGCCAGGCTTTTTTTTTTTTTTTTTTACATTTAATTTATACCGGCGATGGCTATGGGGAACCATCGCCAGCACTGTGCAGACGTGCTACAGCTTCTGGGTGACATGGATCGCTCGCAGGAGTGATCCATGTCACTATTTAAATGTTTATTCATGCAGGAGGGTTAGGGGAACAGGGGGGCACACAACTGAGGCTATTTTTTTTTTTATTTGTAACCGCAGTGGATCACACAATCCATTGCTGGTACATTAACACGTGGTTAATGCAAAATAGAAGTTAGACCTAAGTAAATATGCCAGACTACTACATAAAGGACTTCTACCTAGGTATGTCCTTCTAACAAATTAAGAGTCATTTATTGAAATAGGTACACTTTTTGCTTTTACAAAAGCAAGCATTTATATTTGACTCAAAAGCGCCTACAATGCATATATTATTATATTCACTTATCTTAAAAGGATAGTAATACTTAAAATGCAAAAAGTTTATATATTTAGGGATTTATACTCCTGAGTAAAACAAGGTTGTTCCCACTGCTGGGAGGTGTTTTACTGAAAAGTTATTGCAGCTTAAACTTGATTTTATTTAGATGCAGTATCAGAGTGGCCTGAAATTGTACAGTGGCACTATTACTACACCCACCTATGGACAGCTCTGGTCAGTTGACCATAAATATCCATATGATGATGTAGCAACAACACCATGGTGCAATTTCAGGCCACTGTAATACTGCACCTAGAAAAATTCACGTTTAAGATGCAATATCTTTTTGAATTTAACGTCTCTCAACAGTGGCCTTGTTTTACTAAGGAGGATAATATAAACCCTACAATATGTAAATTTTACATTTTAAAGAACATTTTTTTCCCTAACACTATCACCTTGAATATACTAAGTAAATGGATGTATCTATTAAAATTGCACATATGTTGTTTAATTTACTTTTTTCAAATCAGAATAGTTTATTATTATTATTTATTATTATTTTTGTAAATCTTCAAATAAAAAGTAGATATGTCCCTAGAAATCCATATAAACTGCCAAAAATCCTTTAACATAAAGTCCTAGAATGCGTCGCTCACTGTGTGCGTAACCACACTTGCGCAGTGGGGACTCGCAGAACGGGCTAAACCGGAGGTTAGAGCTCTGGAAGGTCGACAGCCTGTCTGTGCTCCTGGTTTTGGGGCAGCAGTGGAGGCAGCTGGGAGACAAACTGTCACGCAGCGCCTCCGCTGCTGCCCCGGAGCTGGAAGCACAGACAGGCTGTGAGCCATCCGGAGCTCCCTGCTCCGGATTCTGTCACTCTCAGTCTCAGCTTTTCATCTACATTGATGTTGCATTCTCTGCCCTGCTCCATCCGCGCACTAAAGATATTAATCCTTTCAGTGCCAGAGAAGTTTACAACGTATTGCAAAGCTGTGTGCTGGAAACTTCTCTTGCACTGAAAGGGTCAATATATTTAGAGTGCGGATGAAGCAGGGCAGAGAATGCAACAGCGGTCTAGTTGGAAAGTTGAGACTAAGCGTGACAGAATCTGACAGAGTAAGGACACCAAAGAGCAGCCCCGATGAGGAAATACTAGGGGGCAGGCTTATAGGATTGGCTCCTCAGAGGGAGAGCGTTGACAATCATTTTATCATCATCAAGATGGCAGAGCTCTCCCTCTTAGTACTGTGCACAGATCAGGTAGATTTTCTTTATAGGAGAGTCAATAATTAAAATTACATTGGAGTTTTTAACCTTATTTGGGGGGTACAAACCTTCTAGGGTGGGGGAGTTGGAATGTGACAGTTCCACTTTAAAATAAAAGTACATTGCTTACCTGCCTGTTCTAAAGCCACCATTGTTGACTGTTCAATTAAATCCCGTTCGATGAAGCTTCTGAAGTCCTCACTATACACACTGAGGTCTGGTAGTTGGAATGTATAGATGGGCATCTCGAGAGGAAAGGGCTCACTGCTGCATTCATTGGCCACATGCAGTCGAGCAAGGGAGACAATGGCTGAGCTTGCATGGGAAATGCCTCTGGACAGTCGTTTCTCTATACAAAGAATCAGGGGTGAATGTCAATTCATTCTAGCAAAGTGCACGTTTGTATCAGGTTTTGAAGAAGACAACACTGAGAGATTAAATCTAATCGCAATATGCACAAAGGGTGGAAAATTCTGGGTTAGGCCAGTTGTACCGCAGGGAATAAATTAAACTTGAATTGACTTAAAAGGGACTTTTAAGCCCTTGAATACTACGAGATCTCAAAGGTACTGGAGACCTCTCTAAAGAACAAGGGGTTAAAGTTTCTACTTCAATGTGTGGACATTTTTATTTGTTCCCTATAGTGCAAGATGGTTTACTCTGGATTGCATCTTTGTGCATACTGCCCTTAACACTATAGAAGAATACAAAACAGATTTTAGTACAGAATATAGTATCTACAACTGTAGGAGGTATAATCTTTAGGAGTGTTGTATTTACCCCTTGGATGTTAACAAGGTAGCTAAAGCATTGCTTCAAAGAGTAAAAAGAACACATACTAAAACAGACTGTGGTAATGAAAGAGCATGGGGACAGATATTTATTTAAATTTGTGAGGCTCTTCAGCTGTTGCCAGACTACAACTCCCATCATCTGAGGGGGACGATGGGACTTGTAGTCTGCCAACAGCTTCAGGGCCTCAAATTGCCCACAGACCTTCAAAGAAACCTGAAACATTTTCTTTTTTTTTCTTCAGACTGGGGGGAGCAAATTTTCCTGCTCCCTTCTGTGTTTTAGCACGGAGACTGCAGCCTTCTGCCCAGGAATTGAGGAGTTCAAAGCAAAAATCCCTCCTCCATCCTACTGGAAAGCATATAATCAAACAGCTTAAGTTCTCTGAAGGCACAAAATTGTATTATCAAGCAAATCTCCTGCTTCAAATACCTCCTCCTTTAGATATTCGTAGGAGTTAGTTTTGAATTCAGTCAGGTATTTGCAAGTTTCAGGTGGTCTAAAGGGACCCAAACAAAGACAATTACATTGTTAAAACTGTCCCATCTGGTTAAAAATGACCACTGTACATAACACATGTTGCAGTGTAAGTGATCACTGTTTTCCATGAAGCCCTTCATTTTCTGGAGAATGTGTGTGAATAATGGGATGACTAGGCCCAGACTGGCAATAATTTGGCTTACATTTTATGTGCCTTCCCTGAATGAGTTGAGGACCTTTCCTATCTGCCACATTAATACTTATTCCTAATGACAGCTTAATGTTCTGCTCAGAGAACACTGAGTGCAGTGCATGTTGCTGCTCCAGGATCCTATCCAACATCTTCAAGGTGGAGTGCCACCAGATGACAACATCTAGGTGTACCTTCTCCTGCTCCTCTCCCTGCTGTAGACTTGACACTGCTGTGGAAGAACACGGCAATCTTATGACACAGATCAACTGGGTTTGACACTCTGCAATGTCCTTCTACTGACTGAAGTAAAGCTGTTTTTGTCCCATCTTGAATCTTTGGATGAGTGCAGTTTTTCTTTTGTTTCCTGAATATGAACTGTAAGATCCACTGCTTGCACCATGACGATTAACGAGCATTTGCTGCGTTTCATTTTCTTTTGCATAGGTGCAGACTGATTGCTATCTGGCATATTGCCTAAATTATAGTGCCGCTAGTTTCCATTGTTCATCTTTAATTGGGAGAACAGGGCTTACCACTAGATTCAATTAATGTGCTGCGCAGCTCAAGCCAAAGTCACCATCTTGACTGCTTTTACCATGTTTGCTGCTCCATCATTCAACAGTAATCCCATCTCACCCACTGTGCCAGCATCTTCCTAAGCACTGCCAAATGTGAGCTGATTTGTGCTGCTCATCCATAACCTCAGCATGAAGGAGAAAAGATACCTCAGCTGCCCTCCTGACCCATTTTCACCCTTTCAGTAACCCAGCGTACCTGTAACAATAACAATGTGCTCAAAAATTTTTAGTTGCCACCAGTGAGCCATCAGCAAAAGAAAGGCATACTGTTGGCTAGGGGCACTCCATATGTCTGAGGTGAAGTGGGTGATCTGTCCAGCAGCCTTCGACAACTTGTCTTCCAATCTGTAACATGAGATCGGTAAAGTGACGGCACAACATTCCTGCTGAAGGTGGTGCATGAGAGGAGGTGACAGTGAGGGGACTAGAGCTCTAACATCTGCTTAAAGGGTTTCCTTGAATCATGAAGAAGGAAGACCATGCAACAGCGGTCAGCTACCCAAGCTGCTTGGATATACCCCTCGAATGGAAAGCACCACAGTGTTCAAGGGTGGGCTGACACTGATATCCCTGCCCCACCTGTCTCTGGGAAGGAATATGAGTCATAGAGGATGCAAAGGCTTCTAAATACCCTTTGCCCTGGCTGCTGTTGCTGGTGGTTGTTGTGGTGTTGCTGCTGGCACCAGTGCTGCCAGTTTGCACCTAAGCAAAGCTGTATTGGTGAGATGTCCCAACATTTTGTGCCGGCTCACTTCCTTTCTATACAACTTGGATCTTCCAGTGCACCCATCTCCCACACTCAAAATGAAAACACACTTTAGTATGCTACTCTGAGCCAGCTATACATAGGCATGAAACTGACTGGGTACTGCTGGAGCTTTTCTGAATTACAGTAGGAATGATGACGGGGATGGCACATTTAGAGGAAACAGATGCCAATAAGAGTGCTCCAGCTTACAGGCAGAAAGCCTCTGTCATCGAAGGAGGATGGATAGAGGGAGGGGAGCTGAGGCAGAGTGACGGACTGCAGTATGGAGCAGGTAACCGCAGTCTGCAAAAGTAGGTACAGGGCACAGTTTATAGCTTCCTTTTATATCAACAGGAGCTTTAAGAAAAAAAAAATTAATGCACTTTTACTTATATTCGGTGTATAATCTAATGATCCAGGCTAACTCCTACAGGGGTGATACATCCCCTTTAACTTACTGGTCCTGCTTCATTCTAATGTTGCAGTGAAGGCTACAAACTATGAGTTTTTGGCTTAGAGAGAGCGTTCATTTCTCATTGTGATAACTGGTCTGTTTTCTTCTGCACTCTTATACAATAACTACTATGTCTTTGGTAGCTTTGAGCCACCGAATGTGTTTGCATATTTAGATGATCACAAGCCAGTGACACACTTCTTTTCTGGCTGCTATTGCAAGTAACTAACACAAGCTGCATCCATCTATGTCTGAGGGCCCACCTCACTGGAAATCAGGATTGGCCACAGTATAAAATATATCACATATAAAGCAGATTCTCAGCCAGATTGTCCCTCCACTTCCTGCCAAGATTGTATTGGCTATTCTGTATATCAGTCACTTCTCCTCTCTATTCTCCTACAAAGTCCCTTCCCACTTTCCCCACTGACAGGGTGCGAACAAATATATTTCAACAAACCCACTAAAATTGTCATTCATTAATCTGTCACTTTATCCACCTACTGCTTAATATGCTTTAGTCTGAAACTCACAAAGCATGTGATTTTCAGTAACATTTTACAAAACAAATGCACAAGTCTACTGGCTTCTTACTGGGTAAATGGTAACCATCTTCCATGGAGTCACGGAACAACATACAAGGAGACGTTTACGCCTTTCATCTCAGATAATATTTAAAGACTTTTGCAATTATGGATATTTTTAAGGGGTAGACCATTACTGAACCTCCAGCTATAAGGGACTACAACTCTCATCATCCCTAACCAGCCTCTGGCTACACAGGGATGATGGGGGTTACAGTCTCCAACAACTGGATGTCCAGCAATGGACTACACCTGGGATAGAAAAAATGAGAGACATCTTTGTACACAAATACTAGCTCCAAGAGAGGTGATAATAGGTCCCCAAAAAACGTGGTATTGGGCTTTATTAATGTTCTTCATAGCGCAACTGCACATTTACCATTTGCAACCTTAAATTACAGACCATGGGCTTTAGCCCGGAGTTACATCACACACACACAGAAATGGTTGTGTGTGTCTGTTTGTGCGTTTACAGGGCTCAATAACTATGTGAGAGGAAATAAGAAGGGAAGTTATAGGGTAAGTAGCTAAAGTCAGAAATAATGTTATGGCTGAAATTCAGTTAGAAGAAAGATGTATGTGTGGCAATGTTAAGACCCAAAAGAATAAAAATAAATGAGCTAACTGGATAAAATCTAGAGAAGATATCCCTGAACTGTTCCTCAGGACACTAAATCACTGCACACCAGTTGCGCTTTCTTACCTGTGTTTTGCACATACCGGTTATTCATATCTGTCTACTCTTTAACGTGGGGTTGAGCAACCTACTACTTTCTCAGTTGCCCAAGCCTTACCCCCCACACACTTTAAATCAAGTGCCACCTCACTATACGACAAACTATTACACCTCTTAAAGCAGAACTACCACCCTATAAAAAGTCGCCAACCAATAATTAGGCATATGGAGACTAGCTTCTTAATACCGCTATTATCTTCCACAAGTACCGCGTTTTGAAGTAATCCTGTTTCTTCAGATGCTGACGGCCAGGTTTCTTGCTGCACAGCCGTCTGCTCCACTGCGCCATGAGTCCCTTCTGGTGCCTTTTGGCTCCAAGCAATGCCTCCTAGAGGAGACCGGGACGGACAGCACAGACTTCTCTGAGAAAGATGTTTGCGTCTAAGTCTGGCTGCCGGTTTCTGAAGAAACATGATTACTTCAAAACGCGGTACTTGTGGAAGATAACAGCAGTATCAAGAAGCTAGTTGCCATATGCCTAATTATTGGATGGCAAATTTTTGTAGGGTGGTAGTTCCGCTTTAAATGAAGAGCTTCTAAAATATGTTGTGCCATACCCAAAGACTTCTAAATACATCCCAAAGTTCTCTACATCCCACACAGACTGTAAATTCAGCAGGGCGGGGACCTCTAACATAATGGATGAGGTTGAGAAAAAAAATGATACATTCATCAATGTCAACCTTAGCTGTACTGCTCTTTTGCCTATATCCCCTGCACATAATATGTTGTCCTCCTTACACACACGGTTTCCCCCACCCAAGTTGTACTCTAGTGGTAAAGTGCTACTGTACATGCACTGTAGTGACAGCATAAACAGAAATGCACGCAGAAGAACATTCTAGGAATTCAGCAGCATGGATAACCCCTGTCTAGTCCAGGAACAATGCCCTTTGTGGGTTGTTTTATTTGTGCTACAAAAATCCCATTACCTTGAGCAATGTCATCTTGTCTTTGGAGGTTTGGCCTCTCGATCTTGGTGACATGCTGGGCAATGTCTCTCTCCTGCTGCTTGTAATATTTGCCTTCATTAAATACTTGAGGCAAATTTGCCGTGTGCACCTGTCGAAGTTGCTCATAATCACTTAGAGCCGCAGTTAGATCCCAGTTTTTTCCTAGAAAAAAGAAAGAAGAAAAAAACAGATTCAAGATCCCTATAAGTGAAGCTCCAATACACATCAAATGTGTAATTTGGATTATGTGTCTGTATACATTCCCAACAACTTTTATCTTTGAAACATTATAAAAAAAAAAACAAAAAAAAAACCAAACATTCCACTTACCGATTTCTTACTTACAGACTCACTGATATCTCCTGTGCTTTAACACTGAGTGCCAGAGCAATGCGTTGCATACCCCGACACTCAAAGGGTTAAAAAAATTGCATATGAGCACTCTCAATGTTGGGAGATGCTTTATCCAAACTGGATTTTTTTTTTCTTTTTCTTTTAAAGTGGACTTGTCATTTCAAGACAGAAACAAAATTGCCTATGTGTCGTATTTAACAAAATAGGAGAGGGCACCATGTAAATTTAATTTGAACTGAACTTCCCTAACCGGTAGGCCTCAATTGTTTCACTTACATGTTAATATGACTACTATACTAGTAGTAGGAAATAAGCTTGTGGAGGATATAGTATACATCTCCAGGCAACATGGTTCTCCAGCTGCTACCCAAATGCAGGTGCAGACAAGTACAACATTATCAGCAAAAAAAAAATGAATGGAGCAATAGGGGCCATATATCTTAACCATCATATGATACACCACGTTAATATTATCAGCTTTCATTTGATACTGGCCAGTAAGTAATGTATGTGCAATTCCTCAAGCAGCTTCAGGGGATATCTCCCACTCCTGCCTCTCTGGTATATTAAGTTAGCAATCATTAGTGACTCCAAACGAAGAGAATAAAATGTTTAATAAAATGCTGCAAATACTGAAAAGTTAAAAACGACACTAAAACTAGAGCCCTTGGGCCAAAAGGTTTCTAAATCACCAAGCTCATTTCCTCAGGATAGCAGGCTAACAAAAGCATCGAGAAACTGGTACCATGAGGAAAACATTCTGGTTGTCCAAAACAGAAGGCTTATAGGCTTTTTTTTTTTTTTTTTTTTTTTTTTTTTTTTAACTTTTCCAGTATTTATAGAAATGTATTAAATGTTTTAGTCACTTCACATGGAGTCACAAATGACTTGTAACTAATTTATACTAGTCACCCTACACTGAAGAGAGGAAAGGTTTATCTTAACTTAAGCCGGTGATGTATCGCAGATGATACCTCGTCGGCTTGGGTATCTGTCACGCCCAGGAGGCGGGACCTGTCATATAGGTCTACCCGCTAGGAGTGTACTGCCGCGTCCTGTTCTGCCCGCTTGCTGTGAACTGCTTGGAGTGCACGAGCAGGCAGAGCTACACTGGGGTGCGTGCATGAGCTTTTTCTATCGAAGATAGTAACTTGTTATCGAAGATGGTAACCTCTTGTCTAGCCATTGATACAGAGCAATAACAACTTGTTATCGAAGATGGTGACCTCGTCTAGCCATTGATACAGAGCAATATAATGCAGACTGGTCTTTATTTCTACATTTAAAGGGGAACTACCACCCCGCAATAACTTAAGCTTCACTGATTGCTCATCTGGCGACTAGCTGCTTAGTAGTCGCCAGATGAGCAATCAGTGAAGCTTAAGTTATTGCGGGGTGGTAGTTCCCCTTTAACACTTTTTATGCCAGAGAGGTATCCAATGCATTGCAATACAATGCATTTGATACCTCTCTGGCACTCAAAGGGTTAAGGCTTACAGGTTACTATCTTTGACACTACATTTAAACCTTTTGAGTGCCAGATGCATTGGATGCCTCTCTGGCACTCAAAGGGTTAGGGATTACAGGTTACTATCTTCAACACTACACAGTAACCCTTTGAGTGCCAGAGAGGTAGCAGACTGGATACCTCAATGGTTAAAGGCTTACCGGTTACCATCTTCGGCACTAAACATTAACACTTTGAGTGTCAGAGGTATTGAATGCATTGCAATGGAACGCATTGGATACCTCTCTGGCACTCAAAGGGTTAAGGCTTACAGGTTACCATCCTCAATAATATATATATTTTTTTTTAATAGTGGTACAAAACAATTTAGAGGAATAAACAATGTTATTTAACACTATATTTTTTAGAGAGTGGCATAAGTCATCATTTAGAGGGTTAACACTTTCGCTGCCAGGTGGGTATCTAATGCATTGCTTTGCAATGCGTTGGATACCCCCTTTGGCGCCGAAAGGGTTAAGCTACTTCGTTAAACACCTCACTTTCTAATTATCATTTGCAGGGTTACACTACTTTACTAAACACTACATTTTTCTACAGTGGCATAAATTATCATTTAGAGGCAAAACACTTTCAATGCCAGACGAGTATCTAATACATTGTTTTGCAATGCGTTGGAGACCTCCTCTGGCACTTAAATGGTTAACCTACTTTAGTAAACACTGCACTTTCTAATCTTTATTTGGAAGGCTAAATTACAACAATGTTATTGTGAGATTAACCCCCTTGAATGGGTCATAAGTGCATAACACATTGCACGCAAATGTGTACCTTGGTGATTAACCCCTTGTATGCTACAAAGGCATAATTCATCAGTGATTAACCCAGAGTAGGAAGGGGAACCGTTGGCCTCCATGAAGAGGCAAGGCTTGGGGACCGTCGGCCTCCCCAAAGAGGCAAGGCTTGGGGACCGTCGGCCTCCCCAAAGAGGCAAGGCTTGGGGACCGTCGGCCTCCGCAAAGAGGCAAGGCTTGGGGACCGTCGGCCTCCACGAAGAGGCAAGGCTTGGGGACCGTCGGCCTCCACGAAGAGGCAAGGCTTGGGGACCGTCGGCCTCCACGAAGAGGCAAGGCTTGGGGACCGTCGGCCTCTGCAGAGATGGTAGGGATTGTGGGACCTTAGACCTCAACCATCAGTTAAGGTGTGTGGCATAGGGCCTTCTGCTGCAGCAAAAAAAAAAAAAAAAAGGGTAGGCCATGAGGGACCTTCTGCCTCAGAAAAGGTTAGGCATGCTGGACCATTGGCTTGCAAAGGGGTAAGGCGTGTGGGATCTTTGGCCTCTGTGAAGAGCTAAGTCATGGGGAAGTTTGACTTCTGTGAACAGGCAGGGAGATAGGAGACCTTGGCCTCTTTGAACAGGTAAGGTCTGGCCCTATATAAAGGTGGAAAGAGGAACCATAGGTCTTAGGAAATTATATAGAAAATAGAGAACCTAGGCCTATGAGGAATAGGCAACTTATTGCCTCCCAAGTAAAAGGAAAAGGGTCTGTGAGCCTCAGCTAAAATGGGGTGGGGAATTTTAAACTACTGTCTTGTAGCGATGAATGTAGAGAATTTGCTACTGATAGCAGAACAGTAAAAGTTTCCCTCCCTCTACGAAGAGGTAAGGCGCCCGTGACAAATGTGAGGCAGCATGCAAAATGATGGGTGTGTGTTTGTGTGGAAGGGGGTGGAGGTGTTTAAATGCATCTCTCTTTTTTTTTCTTTTTAAAGAGAATACTACATTGGCATACAGTGGAAGTACTGTATGTGTATGAGGATTTGGGGTCATGCATTAAGTCATGGAAAAAGAAGGTGAGGTGCGAGTGGTTACTGTCGCCTAAATAAACATGATGACATACCTGATAGAGGGAGGAAATATCCAAAATCACTGGCACATTGGGCATTGTGTAGAAGACTGATTAATATTAGATTTTTATTACAGTATACATTCTGTTTCTTCTTTTGACCCAATAAATCTTTCTTGGTTTTAGCACATATATCTGTCTTGGACATCCAAGAGTGGGTATCACTATACAGTGATTTTTGCACATTATAATGTTAGCTTTAAGATAGTTTTTGTTGTACCCTTAATTTATAAACTAGTGACATTCTTAGCTAGGAAATCCCTGTCAGTCCACAGATTTTGCTGGTTTTGTGATGAGTCTTTGATAGAATATCCAAGCAGTTTATGGAAACTGTGGCTATGGCCCTCTGACTGAATTGGGAGATGAAGTTTCATAGTTTTGTATTTCTCAAAAAAACAGCTGGATACTTACCAAGTGTAACAATTCTGACCCATAATCTGCTGGGGCTCAAAATCAGACTTGGTAAGAGGGCAACCATCACATAATATTTGTCCTTTACAGAGTGCTGGTTGGTTTGGCCAAGTTTCCCTTGAGGGGAAACAAATACTCAACAGTGCATTTTAGGTTTTTGGGAAACAAAATACCCCCTCAGTATGTATATTTGAATCTTTGCAGTTTTGCAGTGCAGTGCACTATAGCTTTCACGGAAGTTATACATCAGTTCAAAATCAAATTTCAGAACGGAAATTGCTTTTAAAGGAGATAAATATAAACTGAATGCATTTTTCAGAGATGTGACTCAAAGTTTACAACATGTCTCAGTGTCAATTGTGGGAAAAAATAAACTCACAATAAGTATAGAAATATTTCCATGGAGGAAGATTTCATATGGTGCTTAATATTGACTTTATTTTCCTTGAAAACCATAATCTGGGAACCTACATAAAATATATGTATGTATGTATGTATGTATATCTTTAGTTATATGGCGCCACACAGTGTACGCAGCGCCTTACAATAGACATATGTTACAATAAATAAGAGGGGATGAAATAAGTGCAACATTCATAGAAACAGTGGGAGAGAGGTCCCTGCCCCAAGGAGCTTACAGTCTAAATGGGTAAAAGGAGACATACAATGCGGTAAGAGGGGGTTAAGTGCTGAGATTACAAGTGCTGAGTTTGGCCAAAGGCAGTGCATTGTCCTAGTGCTCCAAAATATAAGATAACAGGGTAGACTTAAAGACAGAGGGGGATTTTTCAAGACGTAAGGAGAGGGGTATGGAGCAGAAAGCGAGAAAGGTTTGAGACTGGAGAGAGCAGAGGGTGTGGATGGTGCAACAAGTAGTGCGTTGTGTGCTGAGTGAAGGAAGCGGCCAGGAACATAATAGGAGATGAGGGAAGAGATGTAAGGAGGGGTAGCAGTGTGGAGAGCGTTAAAGGTAAGAAGAAGGACTTTGTAATTGATGCGCTGCTGAATTGGGAGCCATGACAGATGTCTGAGAATTATGTGGGCAGGTTCAGTTTTTGGGGAGTGTGTGGTGATTCATGCAGCTGAGTTTAAAACAGATTGCATAGGTGAAAGATGAGTAGCAGGGAGGCCAGTTAGTAGGATATTGCAATAGTCTGAGCGGGACAGAATGAGGGCATGTATAAGAGTTTTAGTAGTTTGTTGGGAGAGCAACGGGCGGATTTTAGCAATGTTGCGGAGAAAGAAGTGAGATGATCTAGCCACGGAGTTAATGTGAGGGGAGAAGGAAAGAGAGGAATCAAATATGGCCCCAAGGCAACGTGCTGAGCTGACCGGATCAATATCAATTCCATCAACTGTAATGGTGAAGCTAGGTGTTGTGCAGGGTCTTGGTGGGAATTATTAAGAAAATGTTTTTAAAGGGATAGTAATACTTAAAATGTAAAAAAAAATATGTTGTAGGGTTTATCCCCCTGAGTAAAACAAGAGTACTCCCACTGCTGAGAGGTGTTTTATTCAAAAGTTATTAATTTTCAAAGTTGAATTTTTTAAGTGCAATATCACAGTGGCCTGAAATTGTACAGTGGCGCTGTTGCTACACGATCCTATGGACAACTCTGGTCAGTTGACCATAAATCTCCATAGGATGGTGTAGCAACAGCGCCACTGTACAATTTCAGGCCACTGTGATATTGCACTTAAAAAATTCAACTTTGAAAATTAATAACTTTTGAATAAAACACCTCTCAGCAGTGGGAGTACTCTTGTTTTACTCAGGGGGATAAACCCTACAACATATTTTTTTTTACATTTTAAGTATTACTATCCCTTTAACACCTAAAACTTTAATCCACTAGATTGTCAGTGTAGTTAATACCTTTTTAGTCTATAATGTATAATTATTTATATAGTGCAACTGGGTATACAGCGCTTTACAACACAGAGGTAATACATACATTGCAATAGAAGTAAAATTAATGTCCAAAAGAATTTAAACTAAATATATATAAATGATCAAAGAAACAACAAGTATCAGTATAAGTGCATTTAAGGCTATTTAGAGGTGTGATACAACGCAGCACTAAAAAAGTACAGATGTAAAAGGGTTTTCAAGGTGTGAAGAATGGGTGCCAGATGTATATCGAGGGGTAGGTAGTTCAAGAAATGGGGATTTTTGTGTATTTATCAATACATTTTTCTCTCTTAGTCCATGTGGAACACAGGACTTATGAGGTAAAGTGTCCTCCTCCAGGAGAACAGGGCATTTAAACAGAAAGGTCTGAAATGAAGACTCCCTCCCCTATCCACTTTGCCAACCCCCTTTGAACATGCTCAATTTTGTAGTATAGCAAAGATGAAAGAAACAGCTCTGCCACTAATTGATTGAGAAGATCTGAAAAACAGCCCCAACGGGACTAGAACATGGCAGTCAGAATGACATGAGCACCCATCCAATCATGATTTTTCTCAGCACCCTGGGAATCAGGAGAACAGTAGGAAACTGTCAATGTCTGAGAGAGTATGGGTGAAGGGATATCACAGAAGGAGCACAATTCGAGTCTAAATACAGAGACCTCAGGAGACGAAGGATTCAGATGCAGGATTTGAAGGGAGTTGACTGGGTTCGAACAAACCGGGCTAGAAGAAAAGCCGTTGACTTCGAACAGGATAGTTGTTGAATCTTCGACTACCACTGCCCTCAACTAGTCGGAAGCCCGTAGTTGTTGGTCATAAGGTTTCAACTATGACACCCTCGCTAGTTGGCCAGGCAGGACGCAAGGAGTCGTAGGCCGTTGACTGTCCACACCCTTAAGTAGTCGGAGGCAGTTGTCGGAGCCACCGACAACGATACCCTCAACTCAGTCGGAAGGCCTGCAGTGTGGAGTCAAGCAATACAGCAATTCGAATGTCCCAGAAGCAGCAGGAGTCTCATACAGGTGATGGCTGGAGGGACACTCATTGTGCAGCAGATAGCAGGATAAGAGTCGTATTCAAAAGTCCCAGAAGCAACAGGAGTCTCAGGCAGGCGACAGCTGGAGGAATACCCGTTGCACAGCAGATAGCAGGGTAAGAGTCGCAGTTTCGAAGAAGAGTGGTCAAAGGAAATCCAAGGTCGGAGCCAGACAGGAGATGAAGGTACCTGGGGATGAGACGAGCTGCAGCCTAGGAGGAAGCCTGGTCAAAATTTGTAAACAAGTAAACGCTGGAATCAGAAGGCTGAAAACAAGGTCAGGATACAAGCCAACAGTCGGAACATACTAGAATCAGGAACACTAGAGCAAGGACTCTCAGGTACTTGGAGCGAAAACAGAGCAAGTACTGGAGGCTGAACCAGGTAGATAAAGGCGACAGTGGCCAATAGAAGATAGTAGTAGGAGGAGTAGCCAGAAGGAATGTCACAGAAACACATACCTGAAAAGAACAGAGGAACCTTACAATCCAGTTGAGAGGAAATTAGGTCCATTGTTCAGAGACCCTACAAACTATCGAGTCAAATACACTCAGATTAACCTCCTAATTTCCAAGATACAGGAGCTGATGACTGAGAAAGTCTGCCATGATGTTGTCTACCACTGGAATGGCAATCCAAGAGAGAGACCGCATGTGAGAGAGTCTCCACTCAAAACACAATCAGCTGGAACTTGGCTCATGCAGAAGAACATCTGGTCCCTCTGTGGCGGTTGAGGTAAGAACAGTTGTGACATGGTTGGACTGGATCTGCACCGGAGATTCCTGGAGAGAGACCAATGCCGCAGTTCTAACTTAATCGCCTGAAACTCTAGGACACTGATGAACAGAATACTCTGCACCCTAGTTCAAAGACTCTGAGTAGTCTTAGTACCCAGAGTGACAACCCATCCTGTCCGGCCGTCTCCCACCGTGACTATGATCCAGTTTGTGAAAACCAGTGGCTGTCCCAGAGGCAGATGGGGCCTATGAAGCCCCAAAGATCGCCACATGAAATGGAAGTAGTAGCACTCACCTGGGCTAGTTCATGAGAATTTCCAGCTGCAGCTTCTACATATGAAACCAAGCAAAAGGGACTGCTTCCAAAGTAGAAATGAGGTAGCCTAGTACCTCTCATGTACTCCTGCACCATTACACATGGCCAAGATAATGCCAGAGATACCTGAAGGGACAACAAAAGGACATGCAAGACTGAATCTGATGGGGCCTTTAGTAAATGATCAGCCAGATAGGGATTCGAAGAGATCCCTTGAGAGTGGATGTGAACTGCGAGTGATGACATGACCTTTGTTAACCAGTGGAGCAGAAGCCAGCCCAAAAGAAGAGTGTTAAACTGCAAATGATGATCTTGGAATGCAAATTGCAGGAAACGATGAACTGCACAAATCGGGATTTGCAGATAAGTGGCCTTTATGTCTAGGGAAGCAAATAATTCCCCTGGACACATTGCAGCAATGACAGAGCACAAGAACTCCTGGAGCAAGCACTACACGGCTCAAGAACTCTAAGTCTCAAATAGGATGGCATCCACCATACTCTATGGAAAAAAGGAGAATTTAGGAGTAACCATTGGAAACAAGGTACTCTTGCTTCCAGTGGCATGAATGATAACCATCTCCAGTTCTGGCCATAAAGAGGTTTGTCCTCCAAAGGAAGAGATAATTTTTTTTTTTTTTTTGAAGACTGGCCAGTAAACCAAAACCTAAACCACAGAGAGTGAAGCATGGCACAGAGAAAGCCAAGGCATTTCCAGTAACCTTAGAGACATTAAAGGCCACTTCAGTAAGTTAAGGCTTAGGTCTGCGGACCTTGGAAATTAGAACAAACATATCCTCCTTGGGTGGGTCCGCTTGGACTGCATACTAAAGGTGATCCCCACACCTAGTTATCCATGCAATGGCAAAAGTAGTGAGTAAGGCGGCACCAGAAGATGCAAAATTAGCCGACAATAAGGAATTCATGCGTTTATCCACCTGATCCTTAAGTGCCAAGGCATCTGCCAAAGGCAAAGCTGTATTCCCAGCAATGAGGGAAATTCAGGCATCTACTGCTCAACAGGAAAAGGGTATAAAAGATGCATGCTGATTAAGCAATAACCTCCTGTCCGGTGTTTTCCATTCCTCCAGGAGTGAGTAACTGGTCTAAGGAATCGTGAAGAGGTATAACGGCAACCTCTTTCCTGCAACTCCTGAAAATATCAGGGGGACAATCAACTAGAATCAGCGGCCCATGATACCTTACAAGTCTCTATGTTAGGCACAATAAGACCCTCAGTGGAAAAACTGCAGTCTTCCTCATAAGAGTCCCCAGAAAAAAAGGACAAATCCAGATTGTCTGTTACCCCTTCCTCAGTGGACAAATCTCCAACAATGAGGGTATCATCCTCCATAACTTGACTTTTGGAGAGCACGTTGTTTCTCATGGACAAATAATATAAAGCCCAGTGAATAGAGGAGGGGACAGAATTAATTGAGGGCATTAGGTACTTAACCCACGCAAGCTCTACAGACTCATAACCTGCAGCATAAAATAAAAAATAAGGAACGTTAACTAGAAGATTGAACAGTTTGCAGTTTTCAAATATACTGCAGGTGTGAGGTTGGGTATGGAGAGACATGGTTGTTTGTCATCTCACATAAATACTAATTATTGCCATATTAACAAATTGGTTTACCAAGTTAATGTGTATATAAAGAATAAGAAGTCCTAGAACCTTAAGACCAACAGGATAGCAGGAGTAGCTGAATACAGAGACAAGGAAGGTGTGCTGGGCAAGATACAAGGAAAGCCAGGAAAGAGCATTGGGTGACGTTTATATAACTGGACTAATGAAGAAAGCCTGTAAAAATTGTCACAAAATGACATAAGGATGTGTAGAAATGTTTAGCAACGTTTTTGCTAAGTACTAACCCCAATGAATCTCCTTTTTTGAAAAGTGAAGAGCTAGTCTTGTCTAATTTGACAGAATGTATGTATATATATATATATATATATATATATATATATATATATATATATATATATATATATATAAATGTGCAAATTTTGTCAAAAATAAAGGATGTTTTAGTGTTTAAACCTCAACCCCAGGTAGAACTTGTTCTTAAAGGTAGAATACAGTGAGTTGGGCATGTGAAGAAATATTTTCATTAGGAAATTTTCTGAGAATTTGAGTACGCAACTGTGCTCTTCCAGAATGGAGATGTAACGTTACCCCTGAAGGAGTCTTGAATAAATGGTACTCAAGATAGAGGTCAAAGAGATCCCTTGTGCATGGATATGAGCTCCCAAGGCAGAAATGACCTTTGCAAAGACCCTTGAAGAGGACATCAGACAAGACGGAAGGGAAGTGAACTGAAAATGACTGCCCTGAAGAGCAAAACACACTGATGATCCTGATGGATTGGGACGTGTAGGTAAGAGTCTTGCAAATCCAGGGAAGTAAGAAACTCACCTGGACACATAGTTGCAGAGACAGATTGCAAGGACTCCATTTTGAACTGTGGGGTCAGCACAAATTGGTTAAGACAATAAGTCTGGAATAGGATGAAATCTGCTGTCTTATTTGGGAAACAATTAAAAGATATGAGTAGAATCCAATGAAGCATTCCTTTGGAGGAACCAGAACCATCACCTACTATTCTATCAAAAAAGAAACGGTCTAGAAATAGATGGCCAGAGGGACTCTGGACAGGAAAAAGCAGTGAGGGGGAAGGGAGTTGAAGTCTATGAGGCACCCTTCTGAAGTCATCAGCAAAAACCACCGATCTACCACCAAATCTCCCATGCACTTTGGAAAAAAAAAACGGAGGCAAACCCCTATGGACTTGCCAGTCTTAGACTTTGGACCAGTCTTCTTGCGTGCCCAGGCCTAATTGGGTTTTGGGGAGGGCACACCTTCTGGGCCTGAGGAACTGGCGCCCTAGGCCAGCACCCAAATTGGTGGGAGTGACCCCTTGTACTTAAAGGCAGCATGGATATAGAGAAAGCATAGACAAGTGGATGTTGACAGATTTAGGGGTAGGAGGTTATATATATGGATGGAATAATCTTCATGAGTTGACTTTGCATTTAATACAGCCTGGTAATGTTTGAAGGAAGATGGGGATACACGGTTATAAGTAGAAGGTTTCAGAAGGGAACTAAAGACAGTGAAATGCAGCAAGGTTACAGCAACAAATGTTGCAAAGCTTAATGAAAAGGTGTGGCATAGTAACATAACTGATGAAACTGTTAAACCCTTGACACCTTACCCTTGTTTTTGTTGATCCAGAGGAAGGAAAACAAAACATTGAAGCCATTTCCAATTAGGAGTTAAAAATATTCCTTCCTGACTGCAAATCTCCCTGGATCAAAATGCTATCTGCATTGAAATAAACTGTAATAATTATCTATACTGTTCTAACATAAACAAGTATTTTCCAACATAGTCTTACTGCCCTTAGTATAAAAAAAATCTGTGTTCCTCTCTTCTTAACCCTTTGAGTGCCAGAGTGTTGATAAGTGCATTGCACACCTCTCTGGCACTCAAAGAGTTAAAGGACTAGAGAGCTCCCCAGAAAGTACTGTACCTTGTAGTGGCCTGGAACATATTTTTAATTACCCCCTAGAAGCCTTTTCTCCAACTTAAACAAACCTAGTATGTTTAGTGTCTTTTCCGCTACAATTTTCCAGTCCTTTAATCACTTTTGTTGCACATTTTACATACTGTATGCCAGATGCCAGATATTTTATCATGGATTTATAAACCAGGAGAATTTTATTCCCATCTTGTGCATCTATTCCCCTTTATATACTTGACAGAAATCTACTGATTCTTGCATACTGTTTAGTCGGTCTACAAGTACTCCCAAATCTCTGCCAATAATGTTTCTCATCTAGTTTACGTGTAGCATGCTTGTTTTTTGCAACCCAAATGCATAACCTTCCTTTATCTATAGTAAACCTCATCTGACACCTTTCTGCCCACTCATTTATCCTAATATTTCTGCAGAGAACAAACATCCTGCTCTGTTTCTATTATCAGCAAAGATTCAGACACGACTTTCAAAACTCACAAGATCATTAGCAAACAAATTTGCCTCCCAAGCCAAATTTCTGTTGGTCTTTGTAGTAATGTCTTCTGAGGTACAGCATCAAAGGCTTGAGTAAACTTCAAGTATAATGCATCCACAGCTATACCCTTGTCAACGTTACCACTTACTCTCATGGAATGCAATAAAGTTTGGCATGATCTATCCTTCATAAAGCCATGTTGATTCTTATAAAGATATTGCAAATCCAGTAACCCTTCTAGTATAGTATTCAGTAAAGAAGTTAAACTCACAGTTCTATAATTTCCAATTTTAGGTTTTTCCAAACTGCTTTAGTCCAATTACATACAGGACACAGAGCCTGATGAATCAATAAATATAAATAATAACAGTTGTATGCAAAAGTTTGGGCACCATTGGACACAGTGTGTTTTGTTGATTTTCTAAGTGAAAAGAAGTTAACAAAACCTCTGCAGAGAACAAGTTTAAACTTGACATTTATGCAAATTTGAATGCAGTTAATATGTATTTTTTTTTTTATTTAACAGATTGAAAACATATGCATCATGTGCAAAAGTATATGCATCCCATCAGTCAGTACATAGTAACGCCCCCTTGACAGAAATCTCAGCTTCCACATTTTTCTTGTAGACAGGTAGCAGTCTTTCTATTCTTGTTTTAGGAATTTTTCCTGCAGAATGCTTATAGCTCAGACGTATTCTTAAGTCATATTTCATGCACTGCACGTTTGAGCTCTACCCACGGATTTTAATTAATATTCAAGTCTGGGACTATGAATGTCATTTCAAAATGTTAAAGGGATAGTAATGGCTGTTTTTAAGGGAGTTTAATATTGTAGATATTAAAAAAAATAATTTGATTTAAATCCGGTCTCTCAAACATTTATAGTTTGAGAGATATACGCTTATAAAGTTCCCTCCTCCTTCCCTTTTCACCGACATCAGAGTCTAGCTGACAGCATGAGATTAGAGTTGTGGGACCTAACAGCGCTATTTCAACTCTGCTGAAGGGCCGCCATCGAAAAAGAAATTCTTCATTGGAACGGTCTACAAAGTGTGCTTGCAAAACTTCCTTAAAAGCAGCCATTACTATCTCTTTACACTTTGAAGTTGTTCATGGTCGACTTTGAGGAATATTTTGGATCACTGTCTTGTTGTAATATCCAATCTCTTTTCAGCTTCAGTTTTTTCATCAACTATGGGGCATTAGGTTCCAGGATTTGCTTATACATAGTAGAATCCATTTTTTTCTCTACCTGTACAATATTTCTTGAGCCACTGGCTGCCACATAACCCCAGATCATAATAGACAAGTTTCCATTTTTCTCCAAATTTATCCTTGGTGACTGTAGCCAAATAATTAAATTTTAACTTCATGTGACAACAGCGCTTAGTTCCAAAATGCCTCTGGCTTGTCTAAATGTTGTGTTGCATGCTTCAGATGTTGACGTTTGTGTTGAAATCGCAGGTAAGGTTTTCTGATGACTGTTACATGTAGATCATATTTGTACAAGTAATGCTGCATAGTGGACTGAAGCACCACTACTGCCATGCCAGCTAAACCTTTCTTCAGGTCATTTACAGTGATATAGGGGTTTGCTTTTGTATTCCTGACCAGTTTACGAGCAGTAGAGACTTGTCTTGGTCTTGCAGAAGGTGTGTCTACTTCAGCAGTCCCCCTTAACGTCCATTTCTTAATGACAATTCAGACATTGGAAATTGCAAGAAAGAAGCATTTAGATATAATTTTATAGCCGAGTAATTTATCTTTATTTTCTGATCCTTGGCCAGCTGCTTAGAGGAGACCATAGTAGTTGAATGTAAGTACAACACCCCAAGAGTTTCAAAGAGTCTGGGAATTTATAAGTTCTGGAATTGTCATCTCCTGAATTAGATTAAGGTCTAACAAGTCAACCAAGTTCTGAGACCTTACAAACTTTGCTGATGACACTAAGCTATTTAAGGAAATACATACAAGGCTGGATGTTTTTTTTCTCTGCAGAACTTAGATAAGCTGAATGAATGGGCAGAGAAGTGGAAGATGATGTTTAATGCAGATAAATGTAAGTTTATGCATTGTGTGTGATACACACACATACATACAAAATGGGAAATAACATGGGGAATCATCTTTAGAGAAAAATTTAGGAGTACTGATAGAAGATAGACTTCACAGCAGTGTGCAGAGTCACTCAGATGCTGCAAAAGCAAGCTGGCAACTATCCTGCACAAAAAGACATAGATGCACGGGATGCTAATATAATTCTACCTCTATATAAATCCTTGGTAAGACCTCATATAGAATATGGAGTACAGTTTTGGGCACAAGTTTTTTTTAAAAAAAAATACATTATTGAACTAGAAAAAGTGCAGAGACATTCAACAAAACTGATAAAGGGTTTGGAGGATTTGAGTTATAAAGAGAGACTAGCCAAAATGGGGTTGTTTATATTATAAGAGAGACATATAAGGGGTGATATGATTACCATTTACAAATATATTCTAGGTCAATACAAAGAACTATCCAATTAATTATTTAAGCAAAGAGTTGAGCTAAGAACAAGAAGTCATCCATTAAGACTAAAGTAAAGGTGATTTTGACTAAAATAAAGGCAGTGATTTTTTACAGTAAGGCCGGTAAAGCTATGGAATTCGTTGCCTCGGGATGTTGTACTTTACAATACTGTAACTGCTTAAAAAAAAAAAAAAAAAAATGGCATACCTATTTGGCACAGAACAATATTGAGAATTACGACAGACTGCTTCAATGCAGATAGGTAGTTGATCCAGGGAACTATCTAACTGCTATTTGGATTCAGGAAGGAATTGTTTTACCCACTTGAGACTTAATTAGCTCAACAACTAGCTTTAAAATATCAGAATAGAACTCACATTCTGAGATGGTCACGGAATCTGACAAACTAGCAAAAGGAGAGTAAACCCTGTCTCCACCATTCAGGGATCCACACAAATCTGGAATGAAAGAAACCGCTGCTTTCTTCACAATGATATTCCAAAGGGTGCCTTCTCTTTTGTTTTCTATGTTAAGTTTAAGTGTGTTTGCTGCAATGGTTGTGTTAATTTCTTTTCGCTTAGAAAATCAACATTACATGTAATTTGGACAGGGGTGCCTAGTGATTAACATACAACTATATATTACTGAACTAAGCTCCCCAAGTACTCTTCGGTGTATGCCATCAGGTTCAGGTGCCTTCTGCACTTTAACATTTTTTAGACTTTATCCTAAGTTAACAATAAAGATGGAGGAAATGAAGTGCTTATCTTTGTTTTCTCCAGAGTCTCATTGTTGCTTATTTTACAAATGAAAATGATATTATTAAAGTGATAACCATCACCTTATCTTGAATAATTAATGTGTCTCAGTTTTAAGGGGCCCAATAAACTCATCTTTTTGCAACTTGTTGTAGAAATGGTTAGGATTTGTTTTGCTCACAATACAATTATTTTTCTTATTTTCAGTTTTCGGCTACATGAATTGCTTGTTTGAAAATTATACTGCATTTTTTATTCTACTTAAATTATGCATGTATCACTTCTGTCTTAAGCTATTTAAAGGGATAGTAATACTTAAAATGTAAAAAAATATATGTTGTAGAGTTTATCCCCCTGAGTAAAACAAGGGCACTCCCACTGCTGAAAGGTGTTTCATTCAAAAGTTATTAATTTTCAAAGTTGAATTTTTTAGGTGCAATATCACAGTGGCCTGAAATTGTATAGTGGCGCTGTTGCTACACCATCCTATGGAGATTTATGGTCAACTGACCAGAGCTATCCATAGGATCGTGTAGCAACAGAGCCACTGTACAATTTCAGGCCACTGTGATATTGCACCTAAAAAATTCAACTTTGAAAATTAATAACTTTTGAATGAAACACCTTTCAGCAGTGGGAGTACCCTTGTTTTACTCAGGGGGATAAACCCTACAACATATTTTTTTTACATTTTAAGTATTACTATCCCTTTAAAAGTCTGCTTCTTCCAGTCCATTTTGCCTCAAACCTTATTGTTAAGCTACATTGCTCTTATCTTGTTCCTCTTATATTTATTACCCATTGGTATGCACTGATAAGTATATTTATCCAAAAGCTTTCTCACAAATTCCAGATTTCTACTGCATTGTTTATCACTGAAAATACCAAAAACAGGATTTTGTGGATTGTAGCTGCAGCTGAATCCCAGACAAAAATGGATATGCTTATCAGATGTCCCACACTGAGAAGCAATGAGTTGCACATCACTTTGGCACTCAAAAGGTTACAAAGGGAACGTTAACATCACACAGTAAATGCTAACATTGCATATATGGTTATAATCCTCAGGTAAAAAGTGAACAAGTGATCCTGGATTTTTGGGACAAATTAAGCCTACTAATGGAGCAAGAGACGGTAGAACTGGGGCAGAAAGAGCCATCTGGAAGGATTCATTCACTACAGGGTTCATCCCCACTGTGTAAATCAAGCCAGCCTAATATTTGATGTGTCTTCTTTGCATATGGCCATAATCATCCAGAAGAGGTTTAAACATTAACCCCCTCTGGCTCTTAAGGGGCTAAATGCTCATGTTAAATACAATTAGTGAATTAGCATTCAAAATTTAAAGGGACAGTAATACTTCGTTTTATCTTTATTTTATTTTGTAGGCATTAAAAAAACATGAAGAACGATATAAGTCTTATCTCTCAAACCTTTATGGTTTAAGAGATATTCACAAGCAAAGTTTCCCCCTCCCGCCCCTTTTTCCTAGTGTAAGCCATCTCTTCTCAGATGTGAATCTGGTTGTAAGACCAGACAGATAACAGAAGGGGACATTCTTCTTACAATGAAAACAATGAAAGCCCTGCCCCCCTTGACAAGTTTTTCAGGTTTTTCCCTTATATTAATTGAAGATTATCCCTCTCTGCAGTCTACCTGGACACCTCCCTTCTGATCTGGCTGAGCAGTGTTACATCAGTAAAAGGGGCAGGAGGGGGATACTTTATCATTGAATTACTCCTGAACTACAACTCTGACAGTATTAAAATAACACTCTCCACAGTCCAAATACTATGATGATTAATTAGAGTTGCTTTTATTATGAAACATTACTATCCCTTTAAGAAAATCCTGATGCAGAACATCACTCATTTGTTCATAAAAAGAAAAAAAAAATGATGAGGTCAAATCTTTAGTTCTTCGGAGAAAGGGGACAGTGATCCCTGAAATGTTAACCTCAAATTATTTGCTATTGAATTTTTGAATGGGCGCCCTGGTAATTACCTTATTTTTTCTGACTGCATCCATCTCCCTTCCCTGCGTATCTTTATCCCTAATAAAATCAAAGTAAGGGCAAGATTGCTCTTTAGAACAGGCACAAGTGCAATATTCAGTTGTGAGAAAATCTATTTTGTTTTTAAAGTGAAACTTTAAATCTGTTGCACAAGTTTTTTTCTGTTATGGCCCACTAGTGATTCCCACGAAGTATTCCTGCTAATTATTTTGAAATGTTGACAAGTATGCAACTACTGGCATGCCAATATTTACCCCAGCCAGCCAAGTATGTGAAAAGGAACGTGTATGTGTGTTTCTCCACATGGATTTCAATTCAAGGGGCTCTAGCTGCTCAGCTGATGCTCCTGTGATTCAGGGCGGCTGAAGTCCAAATTACTATACAGGATCTCTATCTGTGATGCAGCTTTTTGGAAGAAAGAAGGGATCAGGTATAGACAACTTCAATTGAAGCCAGCCAATGTAGGAAAGAGAAGCAGTTTGATATTACTCCTCCTTGCTTTCACTCATAGGCTGTCTGCATGTAACAGTTCTGATTCCATGTCTGAATTCAGTCACAAGAAATAAAAGCCAGTCAATGTATATATTGCAGGCTGAAGCCAAAGTACGAATGGAGAGTTTCTGACTACATGATCCTAATGGTTTTAAGGATAAGCAATATGTGGCTCTCTAGTATGCTGACCTATAATTCGTATCATCCTTGCAAATCTGCCAACTGTCCCTGATTAACAAGGACATCCCTTAGTTTTGGCTCTTTGTTCCTGGTGTTATAATTACATTTAAAACCCAAAGCTTATGTGCTTATCATTAGAAGACTAATAGTTTATGAGCTTCTGAACATGGCAGTCTTGCTCATCTATATTCTTTCATGTGATATATAGGTGTGTGTAATGTCTGGTCTGCAGTAGGAGTGCAGCTAAAGACTGCTTGCTGTATGAGGGTTCTGCTGGTGTCACTCTGCACAGTATTGTGGACCTCTAGTGACACCAAATGCTGTGATTCCCCAGGGGAAAAGTGTCCTTGATAATGTTTCTGAAAAGCTGACAGGTATGCCTCAGCCAGGCATTGTGTTTCACACACATCTGGCCCATAAAGGGTTAAGATTATCAATGTGTAGTGAGCAGTTTCAGATCACGTGTCCTGCTAGCAACAGTCATATATGTCTCCACAGACACAACCATCTTCAATTAGTCCTGGCATATCACGAACAAAGACGCAAGACCAAAAACACAATAAGGGCCATAATTTTGTAACTAGCAAAGGGTGTGTGTTAACAAGTGTATTATTCAGCTTCTTTTCGATAGACACTGAAATGTGTACCAATATTCCAAACTCACAACCGTCTGTACAACTCATAACACATCTGATTAACCCTTTAAGGACCAAAGGGGTGTGCAAACCCTCTAGTCCTTAAAGGGTTAAAATAAATAAACAGAAGACTGTTAAACCCTTTGAGTGCCAGAGAAGGTATCCAATGCATTGCGTTGCAATGCATTGGATACCTTCTCTGGCACTCAAAGGGTTTAAAGCAATGCACTGGATACCTCTGACACTGAAAGGGTTAAAACACCTTTGTGGTGCCACAGTTTGTGAAGACTACAGAATATAAAATCTGTGGCATGGGAAGCTGTAGAAAAGAACCCAAGTGAGAAACTGATATTATCTTGATCAACAGAATGGCTTCTATTTTGAGCAAGTCTTCTTTGCAACTTCCTGAACATGACAAGGAAGTCAGCAGGTGTAAAGTGTCTCTATCTTAAGGGCCTTCTGAAATGAAATCAGATTTAAAATAACATCTCTGGCTTAAGTTTCCTGACTGCTTGACATTTTTAGACGTCAAACAACTTGCCAATATGAGAAAAAAAAAATCTGTATTTATCCCATAAAAAGGCACAATTGTTAAGAAAAATATATTACACAGGAAATAAAGTATATTCACAGGTACTTAAAGGTTGTTATTATTTCATTTTCATAACTAATACACCTAGCTTCTGTTAAAACAGTATGGCACATTAACTCTTTGAATGCCATAAGGGTACTTTTACTGCTGGGTGTTTTTTCATTGAGAAACTAGTGTAAGCGCCCGTGTACACGGGCCAAGGTCCGGGTGATGTTAAGAGGCTGCCGACGCAGTCATGCACTGTAGAGACTCCCAGCATTCCGTCCGTTCAGGCAGTCTCTACTGCGCATGATGGCTTCTGACAAACATCCTAGAGAATTATTATATAGGATGACTACACCGTTTTTTTGTTTTTTTTTAAACTGTAAATGTATATTGTGATCACTTGGTGGTGTACCTGTTCCTTGTTGTGGAGAAGCATAGTCTAGGACTCGTTCTATCCCATAGAGTACATTATAAATTATAAAAAATAAATCAATAAATGCATTTTTAACAACAGCTGGCAATTCTGCTAAAAGTCTGAATAAAATAAACAAGTTTGACTCATAATAGCTTTTGAATGGAAATAGGTATTTATATATATATATATATATATATATATATATATATATATATATATATATTCCTATTTTTTTTTTTATTTTTTTTTTTGGGGGGGGGGGTAGTGTATTGCTCCTTTAAGTTTATACATTAAATGTCCACACAAACTTGTCAGAATTTGTTTACATAATTACAGAGGTTGGAAAGAAAATTTCCCATGAGGTTCAACCCACCAAATCAGTGGTTCTCAGAGCTGTGGCACTTTGATGTGCTTTGGACACCAACCTAGGGTGCTCCACTTTAAATGAAAAATTATACATTCCTGTTACTGTTAAAAAAGGATAGTAATGTTTCAAAATAAAAGCATCTCCAATTAATCTTCATAGTATTTGGGCCACGGACAGTTGAAGTTCAAGAGTAATTGAATGATAAAGTATCCCCCTCCTGCCCCTTTTACTGATGTAACACTGCTCACCTCAGAACAGAAAGGTGGTGTCCAGATGGATCGCAGAGAAGGGGGCAGGGTTTTCATTGTTCTCACAGTAAGAAGACTGTCCCTTGCTGTGAGCTGTCTGGTCCCAGGACCAGATTCCACAACTGAGGGGTGGTGGCTTACATTAGGTAAAAGGGGCGGGAGGGGGGTCATTCAGTTAGTCTTGAACTACAAGAGTGAGAGTATTGCAATAACTCTCTCTATGGCTCAAATACTATGAAGATTAATTGAAGCTGCTGTTTTTGTGAAACATTACGATCCCTTTAATGATACCAATGCTCATCAACCACAGCCTGCCAATGCCTGGCCAGGCCAGCTAGATGTTCTTGTAGTTCTGAACAGCTGGAGGGCCTCAGTTTTCCCAACCCTACCTTAATCCTCTGAGTGGCAGAGGGGGTATGCAACTCATTGCTTGGCAATGTATTGGCTATCCCTCTGGCACTCAAAGGGTTAAAGGAAGCAAAGTTTACAGTCCTTTTTATAAGCTAAAGCTTACAAAAGACAAAATGCACCACCTCCACACAATCAGCGGTTCTCACAGAAACACACAAACTGTCACACTAGCTTTATCCCCCTTCCCTACATTACTGACATTAGTTCTGTGGTACACCTTCTACTACTTCAGGGAACCCTGGGGTTCCATGGGACATAATCTGAGAACCGATGGGCTATTAATTCATAAACAGTTTTGCCTATTTATAAAAATGAAACATTTAAATCACCGTTTTCGTTATTTTTTTAATGAGATCATTTATTTTATGAGGACTTCTCACCATTCCAATTTCACTTCAATAGGAGCATCCACCTTGAACGGATTTGTATAATTTTTTTCTGCTTATCAATTTATTCAACCCCTTTGGTGAGAGTTGACATGTTCTGGCAGCCTAAGAAGGTGGAGAGAGGGGATTATCTGGTAATATGAGTAAATAATTCAGCAGCTTTATACGGGTGGAGATGCACTAAGCAGTAACTAGAAGTCTCCGGGCCCTGGTACAAAAACTGCCATGGCTCCCTGACCACATTGCCCCCATTAGGTATCTCCACACTTCCCCCAACTCTCCACATTGCCCCCAATATCCACCTCTCCACATTGCCCCCAATATCCATTTCCTACCTCCCTGGTGGTCCAGCGGCATGGAGTAGAGGTCTGTGCCTCCTTCGGGACTGACCGTTATGAAGACCTAGTGCTCCTGCCTCTTCAATAATGCAGAGCCCAGGGAGATGTCATCTCCCAGACCTTTGCATTACAAGAGTGCAGCTAATTGAGGTCCGTGGTGCCGGCTGGGGGTTGCAGGGGGCAGCCAGGCCCCTGGAGTGATGGGTCCGGTCACAGGTGCGACCCCTATTGTTACGCCACTGGCACTAAGGTGTGGTAAAGATGTGATAAAGTGGAGATAATGTCTCTAGTGATTTCACTTCTATGGATAGAAAGTACTAAGATTTCTCCAGCTTTGGAGATTTTAGTGCATAGGTTCAACAGAATAACATAAGAAGTGGAAAAATGATATAACTGGAGAAGTCATCA
Source organism: Rhinophrynus dorsalis (assembly GCA_037306005.1). Classification (NCBI taxonomy): domain Eukaryota; kingdom Metazoa; phylum Chordata; class Amphibia; order Anura; family Rhinophrynidae; genus Rhinophrynus; species Rhinophrynus dorsalis. The sequence continues at coordinate 374,742,226 of CM074721.1, read as the reverse complement.
CCACTTTATCACCTACTTATCACTCCTTTGTGCATAACCCCAAGATCAGATAAAGCTCTATTAAGATCAAAAACGTACAAAACTGTTAAACTGTTTTGAAAAAAAATCAAAACAAAACAAAAAAATACCACAAATTAAAGACGGTTTAAAAAGATGCATGTAATGAGACCAAAAACCATAGATTCTTCCAGACAAGTGGTATTTCAGACAGGTTATGCCAGATTACAGAGGTAAAATCACCAATGGAGTCCCACATCTTTAAAAAGGGCCTGTAAACATTTTTAAAAGAGCAGAACATATAGGGCTGTGTATGTTCGTATTGGGATTAATATTTATGTAGTGCTTGTTGATCCAATGAGAAATCTGACTGCCATTTTCAAAGCAGAATTTGAAATTTCTGTAGTGAGGGTTTTTTTTTTTTGCCTTCTTTTGGATCAACAGCAGTAAACAAGAATAGGAAAAGGGTTGAACTTGATGGAAGCAAGTCTTTTTTCAACCCAAACTACTATGTACTATGTAAGCATGTAACATCACAGCAGTTAGAAAACCTTAAAAGTATTCAAGACCAATAGGAATAATACCTAATGAAATCTTCAGCCTGAGTCCTTGTGGTATCAGTACATGGGTCAGTACATAGGCAGGGAATTACGCCAAATATTGCCCCTCAAACTCTTGGCGACTACAACTCCCACCAGTTAACAAGTGGTTGAGGATGATGGCAGTTGCAGTCCCCAGTAGCTGGAAGTCCAAAAAATAACTACCCCTGAATTACATATTGAGTTGGTCAAGGAAAAACGAAAGAGATTGAAAATGTTCTGCAAAAACCAACAATGTATGGTTTGTTTACTTAACTTCTTAAATGTTAGAGGTTCCGAAAGCATTGCGGAGCAAGGGGTTATCCATTTTTCATCAATAGGCTGAATCTTATGTAAGTTTCATTTGTGAAAAATAGGATTTTAGTCTTACCTGTTAAATCCTTTTCACTTAGTCCATACAGGTCACTGGTACTCTGGGAGGCGTAAGTCCCCTTTAATAGGCAGGAACAACTATGCAAATAATTTGCAAGGGGCGGAGCCTCCCCTCTTACTTAAGCCACCTTCTGGCCAGAGCCACTTTAGATTGATTTGAGACCCTAAAACTGACCTCAGGTAAGCAAAACGAAAGACTCCTGTGAGCATGCCCGAACGGTCTCCCACTGAATGCCACAGGAGAGCCAAGACTGGTCCCTTGACAGGGTGGAGACCAGTGACCTGTATGGACTAAGTGAAAAGGATTTAACAGGTAAGACTAAAATCCTATTTTCACTGTCGTCCAATACAGGTCACTGGTACTCTGGGATGTACAAACATTGAGCTGATCCAGAGGCGGGAAGTAAGGCAAGGACCAGGCGCAAGGCCCAAGTCACTAGAACTGCTATGACCAGTTGATAACATAGCCCAAACTGTAAGTGTCAACGGACACCAACCAAGGGAACAATCCCTGAACTAACACAGCACACGGAACTAGAGCCAACCGGGCTCAACAGTAAGGAAGCACTAAGGATCACAGAGCGGAAGACCTACACGGGCAAGACTGCCTCCAGGACCTTCCTTCCAAAACTGGCATCAGCCGACGCCAGTACATCAACTCGGTAGTGCTTTGAAAAAGTGTGCACAGAGGACCAAGTGGCCGCTCTGCACAGTTGATCAGCAGAAGCTTGATTCTTATAGGCCCAAGAGGCCCCAATAGATCTGGTGGAATGGGCAGTCACCCGGAAGGGAACATGCTTATTCCTCAACTTATAGGCTTCACGGATGGTAGCCTTAATCCAAGAGGCAATGGTAACTTTGGAAGCCGGTCTCCCTGCCCTAGGCCCCTCAGGAATGACGAAGAGAGCGTCAGACTTCCTGATAGACTCGGTGCGATGAACATAAAACTTGAGGCAACGCACCACATCCAACAAATGGAGATCTCTTTCCTTGTCAGATGAAGGATTAGGGCAGAAAGAGGGAACCACAATCTCCTGATTGATGTGAAACTCTGACACAACCTTGGGTAAGAATTCCTCGGTAGTGCGAAGCACAGCCTTATCCTTGTGGAACACCAGGTAAGGAGGTTTACAAGACAAGGCCTGTAACTCTGCTACCCGGCGCACTGACACAACAGCCAAGAGGAAGGCCATCTTCCAAGTCACAAGACGTAATGGAATGGAAGCCAAGGATTCAAACGGTGGTCGCTGTAGAACTCCCAGCACCAAATTGAGATCCCACTGGGGAGCAGGACTCTTAAAGGCAGGTCGAACGTGAGTCACACCTTGGAAGAAGACTTTCACGTCAGGAAGGACAGCAATCCGTTCCTGGAAAAACACAGACAAGGCAGAAGTCTGAACTTTGAGGGAACTCAGACTGAGCCCCTTATCCACACCGTCCTGCAAGAATGCCAGGACCGTGGGAAGATGGAAGTCAAATGACAACTTCTTGTCAGAACACCAAGTCACGAAAGTTGACCATATGCGATGATAGATCTTGGAAGACACAGGCTTACGAGCACTGAGCATCGTCGAAACCACAGAAGGAGAAAAGCCTTTCTTTGCTAGAATCGAGGATTCAACCGCCATGCCATCAAATGGAGAGAGTGAACATCCTCCTTCCACAGATACCCCTGAAGAAGCAGGTCCGGACGGGCTGGAAGTGGGATCGGATCCTTCACTGACATGGCCATCAACTCCGGAAACCAGGACTGGCGAGGCCAGTTTGGAGCAATCAGGATGACAGGACAACGTTCTCTCTTCAACTTCTGGATAACTCTGACCAATAAAGGAAGAGGAGGGAAGATGTAAGCCAGGGGGAAGTCCCAAGGAATCGACAGGGCATCCACTGCTAGAGCAAGGGAGTCCCTCAACCGGGAGCAAAACACCGGAACCTTCCTGTTGTGTCTGGAAGCCATCAGATCCACCACAGGCATCCCCCACCGTTGAGTGAGCATGTGAAACACCTCTGGGTGAAGAGCCCATTCTCCGCTGTCGACGGTGTGACGACTGATGAAGTCTGCCATGACGTTGTCCACGCCTGGAATATGAACTGCAGAGATGACAGGCACGTGATCTTCTGCCCAAGACAAAATATCCTTGACCTCCCACCAGGCGGAACCGCTTCTTGTGCCGCCTTGCCTGTTGATGTAAGCCACCGCCGTGGCGTTGTCGGACTCCACTCTGATTGGAAGACCGGTCAATTGAGACTCCCAGTGCCTCAGGGCCAGCCGGACAGCTCGAAGTTCCAGAACATTGATGGAGAGCATGGATTCCTCCAGACCCCATTTCCCCTGAGCACTGAAGCGACCCCAGACTGCACCCCAGCCCCGAAGGCTGGCATCCGTAGTGACTGTGGTCCAAGGAGGAACTAGAAAGGATTTCCCTTTCAGGAGATGAGAGAGATCTAACCACCAGTGCAGACTCGACTCGACATGAGGAGGAAGAGAAACAGACAGATGTTGATGATCTGGATGATTCTTGCACGTCTGGATCACAAATCTCTGGAGATCCCTGGAGTGGGCCATGGCAAATGGTACTGCTTCGATTGTGGAAATGAACTTCCCCACTAAGGACGACAACTTCGGCACTGGAATCTCGTCCATGTCCAGAATTCCAGCCACTCTGACAGCTATCTGGTGAGCCACGTCCTCTGGAAGAAACACCATGCATTGGCGAGTATCGAACAGGAGACCCAGGAACAGAAGCCTCTGAGATGGAATCAAGTCCGACTTGTCCAGATTCAGGATCCAGCCATGACGGTTCAGGGTGTGCATGCACATCTGTAAGTGCTGAAGGAGAAGCTCCGCTGAGGAGGCCTTCAGTAGGAGATCGTCCATGTAGGGGGTCACTCTGATCCCATCCTGATGGAGCACCGCTATCAAGGAGCCCAACACCCTCTGGAAGACCTGAGGGGCTGAAGTCAGCCCAAAGGGGAGCGCTGCAAACTGAAAGTGTCCCCTGTGGCAGGCAATCCTGAGATACCGCCTGCTCTCTGGATGAATAGGGATGTGAAGATAAGCATCCTGAAGGTCCAGGGAGGCAAGAAACTCCCCTGGAGACATTGCTGCAATCACAGAGCGCAGGGACTCCTGGCGGAAGTGGGAAGTCACCACATAGGCATTGAGATCTTTGAGATCCAAAATGGGCCGGGCTCCTCCGTCCTTTTTGGCTACCACAAACAGGTTGGAATAAAATCTTGAACCTGTGTCCCCTTGAGGAACCGCCTCCAGGACCTCTTTGTCCAAGAGATCCTGAATAGCGTCGTCGAACAGACGCCTTTTTGTGGGTTCCTGAGAAGGACGAGTAAAATGGAACCGAAAAGGAGGAAGGGAAGAGAAAGGGATCCTGTATCCCTCTGACACCACCTGAAGAACCCATGGGTCCGCCACTGACTCCTCCCAAGTCCGGCGAAAGATGCGGAGACGACCGCCTACAGCCGGATGCGGACCCGGGTTCGGCGAGTCATGCCGAAGCAGTCTTGGAGGTCTTGGCCTTGGAGGTAACTTTGGGCTTCCAGGACTGTTTGGGCTTGAAGGAGGAGCGCGTAGTGGGAGGACCCGTTTGGGCCGAGGAGCGTGTCTCAGTCTGAAAGGAACGAAAGGACCGATTGCGTTTGGCTGGAAACTTTTTCTTAAAGACTGAGGGTAGAAGAGTACTTTTACCGCCAGTAGCCTCACTGATCATTTCTTTGAGTTCAGACCCAAAAAGCAAATTCCCCTGAAAGGGCAAGGAAAGCAAGGCTTTCTTAGAGGCTGTATCAGCAGACCAAATTTTCAGCCAAAGAGCGCGTCTAGCCACCACAGAAGAAGTGGAGGCCCTCGCCATCATGCGCACAGCATCAAAAGCAGCGTCAGCAACATAGTTCTGAGCTTCAGTGATATTAGCAAGTAGCTGCAACTGTTCAGATACCGGCGCATCCTGGCGAACTGCTTCAGTCAGTCGTTCAGTCCAGGCTGCAATAGCTCTATTAACCCATGCCACAGCAAAAGTGGGGCGCATGGCTGTGCCAATGGAGGCAAAAATAGACTTAAGAGAGAGCTCTAGTTTCTTATCCGTCCAGTCCTGCAAGGCAGAGGCATCTGAGACAGCCAAAGCAGTAGATTTGGATAGTCTAGACACAGGAGCATCCACTTTGGGAGGATGAACCCATTTTGCCAGCTCCGCCTCAGGAAAAGGGTAAAGTTTAGCAAACTTTTTGGAGACAGAGGAAGATCTATCAGGATTCTTCCATGCCTCAGAGACCAGACGGGCAAGAGTAGGGTTAGTTGGAAAACAAACAACTGGTTTAGATGGCTTTTTCTGAAAAACATCAGTAGGATTATAAGTGGATTCCTGAGTCAGAGGAAGGTTGAGTGTATTCAGAACCGCTCTGATCAGACCCTCAGCCGAAACTTCAGGGTCACACTCATAGGGGTCCCCAATGGACCTGTTAGACTCAATAACAGTACGTTCCTCAGCATCAGAATCCTGTAAAAGTTCTTCTTCAGAAGAATCAGTGATATCAGGAGCTCCCTGTGGCTTAGGCAAGGAGGTCCTGATAGTAGAGGGGGTCTGCCAGACCTGGAGAGCCCCCTGTATCTGAGAGGGAAAGAGTTGAAGCGTGGATCTGAGATCCCTAGTGGCAGCTTTAAACTCCCTCACCCAAGATGGCTCAATAGCGTGGCTGGGAAGCCCAGGGTTGCTATTTGACCAGTACAATTAGGGCATAGATCCCCCACATTATCGCCATCCAGCCCAATGTGGCAAGAGGAGCAAAACGCCATGGGGGTAGCAGACCCCCCATCCTCCTTAGACTTGGGTCTAGCCCCTAGCTCCAGTGAAGTAGACATGCTCACAGCGTCAATATACCCCACTAATAACACTATCACCCAGAAAAAGTGTTAAAGATTAAAGTTTCACCCCAGAAATGTTCTAAAAACGGACTTATCTGGCCAGCGAAGGGTTAATCTGTTGAGGAGAGAAAAGGCTCGGTCCCTGCGTAGTGTACTCGCCTAGGAAAAGTACCACAAAATGGCGGCCGTCATGACAGCCAATCAGAAACGAGCGCGAACCAAGAGCTCATGGGAAATGTAGTTTTCCTGTCCAAGTACCCCAAACATTGCCCGAAGCCCCCCTGAACACCCCACATGAATAAAACACATTCCGGATGATAGATCAGGAGCCTAGAATTAAAATGAGCCCTCTCTGAAGTTGCTGTGACAAGCGGTTCCAGAGATATGTCCCATACTGTGAATTCCCATAGAGAGTAAAGGAGCCCTTGCGTCTGAGCGGGAAAAAGCCGCGCTTAAAGGCGCGGAACACCATTTTTAATAAAGTTTAGTAAAACATTAAAAAGTGCCCAAACAAGCATGAAATACATGAGAAACATAAATAAATGAATACCCAATGCTCCAAAACTCAGAGAATAACACAGAAATTGCATAAACAGTAATAATGCAATAAAAACACCCTATGAGTGCTGGAGTGTATTAAAACTCCCAAATACAAGCCCAACAAAGGGACACTGTGGGGACAAGTGGACCTTCAGCACTCAATGGGTGACTCACCTTCCTTGCTGGACTTCTGTCTTCAGGTGACCATGATAAGGAGGGAAAGAACCAGAGGTAAATTCCCCAACAGGGGAGCTGCTTAACACAAGCTGTCCCCTCTTCAGGGCATAAGGTCCACAGAAAATCCCTGGAAGCTGCACCAGCCACTTTAAAGAGGGCAATTCACAGCCATGGTCACCCTCCTAATGGTGGTATTCCATATTTGAATAAAAAATAATAAAATACTAAGATGCATAGATGTTCTCTACCTGGTGTGCAAGCACACCAGGAACAAATCAATCTAAAGTGGCTCTGGCCAGAAGGTGGCTTAAGTAAGAGGGGAGGCTCCGCCCCTTGCAAATTATTTGCATAGTTGTTCCTGCCTATTAAAGGGGACTTACGCCTCCCAGAGTACCAGTGACCTGTATTGGACGACAGTGAAACTATGGTTTATCAGTAGCAGCAAGAATGACCTTATAATTTCAACTTGAAGGAAAGGAGCGGAAAAACTTAGAAACTTAATACTTTAAGGAATTAAAAAAAGTACAAATGGGAAGCTTATTTCCAAGAAAGAGGGGAAAAATATGATGCACCAAAGCTGGAGAGTGTTAGGCTCAAGGGAAATATGACTAAGTGATATACAGAGAACAGAAGTAAAGCAAAGGAATTCAGAACCGCACGGACAGACAGAAAGCCATAGAAACTTATGATGACTATAAATGAAGCCTGACAGCCAATACATTTGAGACCTCGCAAGCAATTAAAAAGGAAAAAAATATCTACAAAACGGCTGAACATTTTCACCATCAAACTATACATAATGCGACTGCTATACTAAAATGAACTGGAGAACTTCTGGAGCAGACTAACTGCACTATAGGGAACAAAAAAAAAAAACAAACACCTTCTCATTGATTTAAATGAGGCTTTTGAACCCCATGAATGCTAGAGATGTCACCAAGACAATGATTCACAAGCAGTTTGTCCAAAGTGCAGGTGGTCTGCCCTAAACCAGTGTTTCTCAACCAGGGTGCCGTGGCACGACATCAGCTTAGGGTGCCCCATTTTATCTATAAGATTTTGACAAAAATGTGAATGTAAACTTACAACTGTATATTTAAGGATATTACTATGCACAATATGTTTATTTTATTTGTGGGGTCTAAAAATGTCTATATTTATATATTTTGTAACATTCATTACACCCATGACAAAATACATAAAATGACAGAGGTGCCCCAAAAATTCCAGGCTGCATGTTAGGGGTGCCTTGAGTAAAAAAAAAAAAAAAAAGCTTGAGAACCACTGCTGTAAACCATCCAAAATCATCTTCACAAATTAGCCTCTATATGTTTCCATTACATACTGTATTGAAACCATAATTGGGAACCACCACTGGGCAAGGGTATTTTCCTTGAAAATGGGCAAATAAGAGTGTGGAAAAGGGTGAGGAGGAAGAAGAGGAACAGGGTTACAAAGCAACTCACCAACCTTTCTCCTGTAAACCTGGTAATGAACTCTGAAAAACAATCTCCGGGGCTGGTCTGGAGATTTCTCAAGTATGATTTGAACCCACTGGGTGTTTGCAAAGCAATTCGCTGGAGAGGACTTGCAATGTATTGGGAACCCAAACTGAATTAACCCTCTGAGTGCCAGGGACTTAGGCCATTTCTTAGACCCTGGAGGCCAGACACATTTGCTGCATGTTTGTTATCCATCTGTTCAGGTATGATTCCAGTAGATACAATTCAGCTTTTGCATGGTGCCTCACATGAAATAAATTTTGCATCGGGTGCCAAACTATGTAATAAATACAAAAAATTACACAGTACACATATTAAAAAAAAACAAAAAAACACCATATTGTTTGTAAAAATTTCATTTGAAAAAGCTCTGAATCAAAGTACAAAAATATCAAATTTATATCGTTTTACCAAAATACATGGCTTGTACAGACTTCTAATTACCAGGATTGTAAAAATTTCCAACTTTATGAACTAAAATGCACATTCCTTTACCTACTTGGCACAACTACCCTACAATGGTATATAAGAGATATGTTTCCATAAAAGTAGATTTTGAATTTTTTTTTTTTTTTTTTTTTTAATATTTCCACCCTTTGAAATGTATTGAAATCTTTGAAAACTACGGAATTTCCTACTTGCCTTCTAACCCTAGCCTGGTGTGCACAAATGTTTCCAGAAAATGGCATAAAAAGGGGGGGGTGGTCACATTTTTTTTTTTTTTTTTACATTTCCACCCCTTCAAATGTACTGAATGTATTCAATAGCTACTGCTCTTTCAAGAAAAATGGTACTCCATTGGTATGAGTTGACATACTGTAGGGGTTGCCAAATGCACCAAACTACACCTACTGGTTTTCTTTTTTGACAATGGCTACCTGAACTAAAATGGTCATAACTATTAGCTATCAAGGAAAGATATGCAAGATATTGTCAAGGTTTGGCTGAGCTGCTCTAGAGCTCTGCTGCTGATTACTACTGCCTTTCTGTCAAGTTTTGGCTAAGCTGCTCTAGAACTCTGCTATTGATTACTGCTGCCTTTCCTTCCCTGGGTCAGGCTGACTGAGCTGATAATTGACGCGCTGCCTTGACCTCTGTCTCTATGGTTACTCACCTGACTTATCAGCCAACCCCTTCCAGGGTATTTAAAGCAGCTAGGCTCACTTCCTCCTTGCCCTTGTGTTTGTTCCTGGCTGCAAGTGCATTCTCCAGTGCTCCTGTGTATCCATGTATGACCTGGCTTCCTCTGATGTTCCTTCTGGCTCCTGACTCCTGGATTGTTCTTGACATCGCTGACCTCCGTGTTCCTGACTCTGGCTTGTCTGAGTACCTGCCTTGGCTCCTGGCTCCGGCTTGTCTTTTGGCTTATGCTCCTGGATCACAATTCTGTTTTGTTGTTTTTTTGGTTATTTTAATAAAGTTGTTTTGCACTTTATATTTTTGTGTCTGTCTAGTTCCTGGTCCCTAACAGGTATAGATTTTGGGAAGACATTCACCAACAACAAATGAGGGGTTGTATGCTTTTCTACCTCTAGGCTGGTGAATATAAATATATCCATAAGGTGGCGTTACATAAAAAATATGTTTGTTTTTTACATTGACACAACTTCAAAGATACTAATATATTTGAAAACTCTGGAATTTCAGACTGTATTCAGTTCCTGCTACCAGTAAAATGGTACCCCATTTGCGTGGGTTAACATACTATATGGGATGCCAGGAACACTAGTCTACATTTACAACTATTTTTTGAGAAATTACCTGCTTGCACTAAAATGATCATAACCATTACAGATATGCAGAAATGTTAAGTGAGATATACCATTTGGAAAGTAGATGTGCACCTGTATCAAATGCGGGGACACTTGTCTTCCTGCTTGTAGACTGGAGTACACAGATGTACCAGAAGATTGTGCTCTAGAAAAAATATAGTTATTTTACATTTCTACTCCTTCAAAGATACAAATAGCTTTTAAAAACATGGAATTTCTGACTGTGATCAATACCTACTGCTCTTCAAAGAAAATTTTTAGTGAGTTGACAATGTAGGAGGTGCAAGAAGCACACAACTACTCCAACTACAGTCAAATACGACTTGCCTGTACTAAACAGGTTATAATGATGAGAGAAATGAAGAATGGTAGCCAAAGTTGGGAGAGTTCAGATAGTGTATGTGGGGATCAACGGTGCAAAAGTCTTAGGCAGGTGTGAAAAAATGCTGTAAAGAAAGAATGCTCTCAAAATAGACATGTTAATAGTTTATATTTATCAATTAACAAAATGATAGTGAGTGAACAGATGAAAAGTCTAAATCAAATCAATATTTGGTGTGACAACCCTTTGTCTTCAAAACAGCATCAGTTCTTCTAGGTATACTTGCACACAGTTTGCTAAGGAACTAGACAGGTTGGTTGTTCTAAACATCTTGGAGAATTAGCCACAGTTCGTCTGCTGATTTAGGCAGCCTCAGTTGCTTCTCTCTCTCTCTCTCTTCATGTAATCCCATACAGATTCAATAAGGTTGAGATCAGGGTTCTTTGGGGGCCATACCATCACTTCCAGGACACCTTGTTCTTCTTTACACTGAAGATAGCTCTTAAGGACTTTGGCTGTATGTTTGGGGTCATGGTCATGCTGCAGAATACATTTTGGGCCAATCAGATGCCTTCCTGATGGTATTGTTATTATTGGCAAGCAAGACAAGGAGTCAGAAGGTATAGTTAAGATCACCTTTATTAGAATAATAATAATAACAGTAATGCAAAAAGATAAACAGGCAGAAGGTGACTGAAGAGGCTACAACTCTATAAGAAATAGGAGTCTGCCAAAAGATCCACCTCTACTGCTAGAGACTAGGCCTCACCCCACTGTAGTCTCTGTATATGGGGAAACGTCCAACGGACTAGCACTGTCTCAGCCTGCAGTCAGTCTAGGAAAGATGTATCCAATAATGAACACAACCAAGGAGACTACTGACTCATGCCTGCATTCAATAAGATAGGAGTCTGACAGAGCCCCAGGTCTGCACTAGGATGGATGTCTGTGGAGCGGGAGCCAACACACATAGGAAACAGACAGAGCCCCTAGTCAGCACCAGCTAGGATAGTCAGACAGGCCAGGTCATACACTGAGCGTGTAGTCAGCCAGAGCCACAAGTTTTAAGGAGATAAGATATCCACTGAATCGTTGGTATGCTGGATGCGCAGTGGACAGAGCCCCAGGTCAACATCTGGATGGGTAGTCAGACAAGCCAGGTCATACACGGAGCAGGTAGTCAGCCACAGCCACAGGTTTACACCAGAAAGGATGTCTAAGCCAAATCAGAATGCTCACAGAGAATGGTCAGACAGAGCCACAGGTCAACACCAGGATGGATGGACAGAAAAGCCGGGTCATACATTGGAATCAGGAATACAAATCGATGAACTGCTCAGAACAACGTAAGGGTAACCGATACACAGGCCCATAGAGGTTTATAAAGGAGTAGGAGAAGGAGGGGCCAATTAGGTCCCCCAGGCTGGGCCTATAACAGGGATCCAGGCAAGTGCCTGATTCAATGCTGCCAGTAACAAGGAACCAGACTAGGCCGCAGACAGAGAGGGACGCAGCTAGTGATGCCGAAGCGTCATTCCAGAACCCTGCTCCCGGCCGAATGGCACAGGTTGAGGTAAGGTACTGTGACAGGTATTGCAGGATGGATAAGTATCTGCCTGTACTTCTCAGCATTGAGGTAACCATTAATTCTGACCAAATCTGGCTGCCTTGAAATTTCTGCCCGGGAGAGACCTTGCTAATGCAGTATAACTACCTTGTGTATTGTTGCTGTGCTCAGTCTTGCCATGGTGTATGACTTTTGACATGAAACTATCTTCAGCAACCTCACCTTGTTAGCGGAGTTTGGCTGTTCCTCACCCAATTTTATTCCTTCTACACAGCTGTTTCTGTTTCAGTTAATGATTGTGTTTCAACCCGCATATTAAATTGATGATCATTAGCACCTGTTTGGTATAATTGTTTAATCATACACCTGACTATATGCCAACAATAATAATAATAATAATAGCTAGTATTTATATAGCGCCTTTCTCCCAGTGGGACTCAAAGCACTGTCAGCGCACGCTCTCGGAATGAACCAAATCGGCAGCTGAAATAATAGATGTTATTATTACCCAATTAATGGTACTCATTTATCGACCTTGGAAGGATGAAAGGTTGAGTTGACCCTGCTGGGATTCGAACCTGCAACCTTGCGGTTGGAATAGGCTCCAGAGTCAGGGACTTTACCACTGAGCTATCTCACCACTATCTCACTGATTTTGTGCAAGTGTACCTAGAAGAATTGATGCTGTTTGAAAGGCAAAGGGTGGTCACCCCAAATACAGATTTGATTTAGATTTTTCCTCTGTTTACTCATTATAATTTTATTAATTGATAAATATAAACCATTAACATGTCTATTTTTGCAAGTATTGTTACTTTACAGAATTTTTCACACTTGCCTGCTTGAGACTTTTGCACAGAGACTTTTGCACACCATAACTAAGAGAGGGCAGTGGAAAAAAAGTCTTGGGAGCCAGGCAGTGGGCAGTGGAAACAGACTGGAGGGGTCAGCCAGTGTGTGTGTGGATCTAGGACTGCCAGTGGAACCTGGCTAGGAAGGCTCATACACTATGTGGGGAATCCTGATTACCAGTGAGCAGTAGACCAAGGCTGGGGAAGGGAGTTCAGAGATCCTATAAATGTGGGATCTCTGACTAACCTGCGCACAGTGGAATCAGGTGAGAAGTCAAACAGTGCATGTGTGGGGTCTGTGTCTACCACTGGGCAGAAGAACCAGGTGGGGGGGCAGACAGCATGTGGGGATGTGACTACCAGTGGGCATCTGTTGAACCAGGTGAGGGAAGCAGACAGTGTGTATGCATACCTTCCAACGTTTCAAATGGATTGAGAGAGACACTTTTTTTAGGTGAGGTTGTCGAGGGGAGTGATGTATGGGCAGGGAGTTTTTAAGATGCTTCATGAACCTACTGACAGTTATTTGTGTTTAATAAATCATTTAGAACAGGGTAAAGAATTTTATTTACAAAAGGAATTTTAAAAAAATACATTAATTAAACTTGGAAAAAACAAACAAAAAAAAAAAACACGTGAGTTTGATTGCTGTATTGTGATACATTTACATATACACTGAACATTCTGATCACCTAAAAATCTCACATTCTGTATGTTATTTTGAATACTCTTAGGGAGGTCTCCCTAAGAGTGAAGGGTAATCCAGACATGGACCCCTTGCTCTCAGTGCCTAGAGAATCCAGCTGCATCCTCCTGACGAGGCCCGACTAGGCCGAAACGTACATCGGGGGTTAGCTGGTGTTCCTGTGCAGGGGTGACTTGCCCGTCATTTTGGAACTGGGTTGCCCTTTTGGGTGGGATTAGTCTAATATGTACGTGGAAATGTATCCTCTGTAATGGCACTAGAGAGCTAAAACGTGATGCTTCTGGGCGGTGACTAGCCGTAGAACAGGTCATTGTGCTGTTGTTCGTTCCCAGAAGCCTCTCACATTCTGTATGTTATCACCTAAAAGGGGGACAGTGGGATGAAGGATACTTGGGAGGTATGAGTATGCCACAGGGGTACCCACGCATTGCAGAACAATGTGCTGGACACCCCTGTGGCAAACAAAGGTTTACTTTAAAACAAAAAACTTAAACATTTTAATCAGACCTCATGGAGGGCATCAGGAACCTGATCATGTTATTGAACTTCCAGTCTCAGGAGGTATGTGTATGACACAAGGTGTCCAATGCATTTTGTAGACCTCTATGGCAAAACAGGCTTTTAGTCAAACTTGTATGCAGGGGTGTCCAGAGGGGCAAAGCCATAATATGACCCCCAGGCCAGCCCATCCAGCCCCATTGTTAATATGGAGGGGGTAATTGTAGGGGGGGGAGCAAGTGCCCCCCTTGCCCCCCCTCCGGACGCTCATGCTTGTATGTGTGCATGTATGCAGATTTATATGGTGCCACACAGTGTACATAGTGCTTTACAAATCATTAAAATAATTTTCTCTTAGTTTATATGGAACACAGAAACCATGGGATAAATTTCCCCTCCTCCAGAGGGCAGGGCACTTCAAAAGCAGAGCCTGTTAGGTGGACACTCTCCTCTTTTCATCCAGATTTACCCCCGCCCCCAGTTTTATGTATAGAAAAGTAGCACATGAAACTAGAAGCGGGAAGAAAGGAAAGAAACCCCCTGAACCAAGATCCCATGAAGACTCCTCTATCCATGTTTTTTTTTTCTCCGAGTGGAAGTCCTGTGTTCCATATGGACTAGAAGAAAAGGATTTAATGATACGTAGGAAATATGGTGATATACCAAAGCGCCTCCCTGGAAGGGAAAAAAAATAAAAAACTCTCCCCACAGTAGAGTATTCCACAGGACAAGGGACACAAAACTAGCACAGCCAACAACCAAACCACAACCAACAGGGTTTGAAAAGTCTATATAGGCTAGAAAAGGGAAAAAAAGGGATCCTTAAACATGTACAACATGCTAAAGAACCTTCCGGGCAAAGATAGACTCAGCCGAGACCAGCAGACCTGAAGAAGTGATATCACTGGAGAAGTCATCTCCACTTTATCGGACCTTAGTGCAATGGTTCTCAACTCCGGTTCTCGGGACCCACTAACAGGCCAGGATTTGATGATTTCCTTGTTAGAGCACAGGTGTGTTAATCAATGTGAATGAGCCTCTGATCACCACACCTGTGCTCTAGTAGAGAAATCCATAAGTCCTGGCTTGTTAGTGGGTCCCGAGGACCGGAGTTGAGAACCACTGCCTTAGTGCATAACCTCCATAGCTTGAAGGTTACCAAAGGAATACATTTGTTTAGTTTCTGGATTAAGTAAGTGGCCTATTGTACATATAGCCTTGTTGGCCCAGTCTCTAAATCTTTTATCAGTTTTCCCATTTTGAAAGTCTAAATTGAGCATGAAGGATAGAAATATTTAGGTTTATTTCCAAATAAGTAATTTCGAACAAAGTGCCATCTTTAATTTTGTTGATAAGAAAGTATTGGAATGACAGTACAACGGGATGTTCGCTTTTGTAGCGGCCAATAGAGGTGTTAGATTGAGGAGGGGTATGAGGTTTTGATCGTTATAGTCTGTATATGTTGAAGCATGATTATTCTAGTCTCTTGCATATCCATACAGGCTATTTACACTGAAAAGTCCAAGAGTAAGGAGATTCATTCTGGGTTTCTTGCCATTCCAAATAAACGCCTTAAATTTTCTTTGAATGGTTAAGGTTGTCTGTATAAGACATAGGGATTTTCATGGAGAGCAAAAGACCCACACACACATACGGAGTTTTCATGGCTTCAAAAATTCTTGGAAATAGCTGGAAAGTAGCAAAATTATCTCAGGAAATGTATTGAGAGTAGCGAAAAGGTAGCAATCTTATGTATTTTATAGTAATTTCCAGCATTTCCAATGAGAATTCTCTCCCAAATAAAATATATAAAATGTCTGCCTTTTCACCATTGCCAATAAATTTCCTGTGAGAATTTGTTATTTTCCACCTAATTCCAAGAATTCTTACAGCTGTGTGTGGTTCTATTGCTACCAGTGCTGGTGAACAAAGCTGGGATTTCTGGAAGGTTAGCGTTTGTGGTTCTCTGGCTACTAGTGCAGTGGAGAAGGCTGGGAGGTCAGTGTGTGGTTCTTTACACAGAGGTGTCACACTGCACTGATGGCCAGTCATTATGTGTGGTTCTATGCTACTACTGGACAAGTGCCGTATCGGTGTTTCATGGGTGTGATGTGAGACACAGCACCTCAGATTTTTCTAAATTAAATTATAAAGAGAGAAACCACACCAAAATCCCCAAACTTCTGAATAACTGCAAGAAGGGCTTGTAGATTGTTTATGTAAATTAACATCTTCAAATGCAGAAAGCCTGTGCTTCACATACCTTATAGAAATACCCTAGAATTACTTAAGTTCAAATGTCAAATCAAAGAAACCAAAGTTAGACTGTATAGAAGAGGGGACAGTGGGCAACCCTGTCTTGTACCTTTATGTAGTTCAAACAATACAGAAATAAAATTGGTTAGTTCAGAATCTAAAACTTGAGATGTGAGGGAATATTTTCTTGATGAAATGCTGATCAGAGGAGTTTGGGGGGAGGGTTGCAATGTGCTTGCTATAATGTGGCAATACTGTTCTTTGGCATACCTTCCCCCACCAAAAAGATAAGTTGATGTCTAAGGGCTCGATTTAAAGCCAACCGTTAAACCAGCCGCTAAGTGAAAAAGGCACATCGCTCGCAAATAATACAGGAGTTACGGCAGATTCAATAGCTACTCTACAAGAATAGCTATCGAGCGTAGGCACACAAAAAACACGTAACACAAAACCCGTTGTCGCTCATGTTAATGCACAACGGGCGGCCAAATCACACGATAACTGAGCTCCAAACAACATGTAATATAACGGCTGCCGTTGTCAAGCAACCATGATTGATGCCAAAACAAATTCAAACACACAGCCAATCCCAAAGCCCCAATGTATCAAATAACTTCAAATACACCTATATATACCCAAAAATAACCGCCACACACTGTCTGTTATCGAGTTCTTCAGAGCCAGATATCAGGACCCAGGAGCGGAGGATAGTGATTAGAGAGAGGGAGACAGGAGCGTTCATTGGAGGTAGAGGAGGTTTGGAGTTTGGAGAGAGGAGAGCATTGCACAGAATACGACACACAGCACACCTTTGTACATATTACATACACACATACAAACACAAACACATACACATACATACACACAGTCCTTTTATTTCATAACACCTTACACATTTTACTTTTTATTTTGACAGTGTGAATCTGGGAGTGAAAGTGTGTGACAGAGAGTGACTGGATCGAGTGTGTCTGTGAGGGCCTGTGGGAGTGCCTGGGTGTGACTGGGTGAGTGATGGCAAGGAGAGGAGGACAGGAGAGAGGGATGGGGAGAGTAGTGGAGGAGGAAGAAGCTCAGGAGGGGATCCCTCAGCAGAGCAGGGGTGGGAGAGGGAGATCCGCAGGGCGGAGGGGGACCAGGCCCACAAGAGCAGGAACACGCAGGACAGGGACAGAACCTGCAGTGGGACGAGGGGTAGTTCCTGGGGAGCACCCCACACAGGCAGGGTCAGACCAGGCAGGGCACTCCGGCTCTGAATCCTCCCATGCCGGAGCTGATGAGGGCAGGATCAGGGATCCCAGATATAGTGAGGAGGAGAACACGGCTCTTGTGGAAGCTGTCCTGGAGAGGCAGAGTGTTCTCCACCCGACGGCAAAGGTCCCTGGCCTGGCAGCGCGGAGGAAGGCAGCCTGGAATCAGATCTGCAGCCGGGTGAACGCGGTGGCAACATGCAGGCGGGACGTGGAGTCTGTGAAGAAGAAATGGGGCGACTGCCGGAGGGTGGTCAAGAACAAGATGTCTGACATGGCCAAGCAAGCCCGAGGCACCGGAGGTGGCCCATCTGTGCCCATCACATTCTGCGGCTGGGAGGAGATGGTGCGGCAGAACATGTCCCCGACCATGATCGAGGGGGTCGTGGGAGGAACTGACACTGGGGATGAGAGGAGCCTCCACACTACCGGTAAGTGCAACACTACAGAACAACACACTACAGCAACCAACACCAGCTGCACACACACTCACACCTCAACACATGGCCATCACTCAGCCATACAACTGCACCAACACAGCACCATGAGGGTTAAAAAAAGGACACAACACCTGGACAAATGGCAACGTCCAACTTGGGACAAACCTGTCAAAGTCCTACTTCAACCCTCCTGTCGCTGTGCTCATTACACACAATACACAAACCTTCATTTTCAAATTGTCGACTGTCATAGATCATCACTGTTCACACACAATGTCACCCATGTCCCCACCCCCACCCTAACCCCTTGAGTGCTAGAGGGATCATCAATGCATCGATCAACAATGCATTGGCAACCCCTCTGGGACTCAAGGGATTAACCTGACAACAAACAAGTCAATAGGACAACAATCACATGCCACACAGGGGACATTCACTAAGCGGTGACAAACAGATGGTGGACACAAAGTAACCCTCACACACCCTCACTTCACCAGTGTTAGTCCATGGAGAATATGCCAAAACAAGAATCAAGTTCATAGGGTCCCATTGTACAGACTCCATGGAAAACACTGGAAATGGGGAAAGGAGATCACTGGAGAAGTCACCATCATGTTCATTTCATCAGTTCAACATCACCGCTTACTGAATCACAAAAGGGGGCATCAGATCACACATCACAGTGTCACACAGAATAAATGCTCGTAGGTGCAACACACAGGCCGAAAACTATTTTACAGAATTCAAGCTGGAAAAAGTAGGCATTGGTGTTGTGGCTGCAATCATTTACTCTGACTTGAAATGACATATCCCATATCTGATTCCCACATGGATCCACAGGGGTGCTGATGCCATGGATCGATGGTACACCAGCATCGCTATGCAGGATACATATGGGAAACAAATAGCAAACATTGTACCTTGGTCACCAACAGGCCATGACTGATGGATATCTAGGACTGAGTACGGTTGCCTCACACAGAAGGATGGATGGGCTCATACACAGACAAAAAAACAGGCCTCAATCAAAGATATCCCTCACTACTGGCTGGATTGTTGCCCTTAGGATTCAAATGTTACTAAATATGTTCCAACATGATGTGAACACAGAGATCACTTCACTGGATGTGATTGCCTTACTGGCCAGATATGTGCACCCATCACATATCAACCTACATTGCTACCATCCAAATACACATACATAGTATATCACACCCTACGTAGATGGGATATACGAGGTATGTTCATATCCATCATATCAATACAATGTCTTGTTGGATGGGTGCACATATATAGCCAGTAAGGCAATCACACCTAATGAAATGCTCTCTGGCATCACATCTTGGAAGGATATTACTCCATCCATATGAAGGGTACATATCCACATACATATATCACCATTTCTACTTGTGTGTCACTGTAATGGGATAGCAATGGGTAATGTCATCATGATGTCATATCATTGCCATCGTTAACAGATGTGTCTTGATCTAAGTCCCATCCCTCCAACACTCATGGTTATACAGATATTGCTCCATGTGACAGGTGAAGATATCCATCATTTGACCACACGGAGGCTCTTCAGCAGAGCCAAAGTCACAACATATCGAGAGAAATACCTCTTTGGAATGGTCCACAGAGTGTGCTTGTAAATCATGCACACCCTGTACACCATTCCAATTAAGTATTGTTCTCTAAATGGGTTGATTTTGTCTCTGCTGAAAATCCCTCGTGTAGACAAATGACTGAAATCTACATCCGTCACATAGAGCATTATCTGAACAACCATGAGGGTAGGAGGGATAGGACTAACAGAGAACAACATCTGTTCCCACAATGTCTACAATCTGACATCAAGGTGGACTTAACCTTTGCCACCCCCCTGGAGGGATAGCCATCCCTACAAGTTGTGAAGACAAATATATGTTGTTGGATCCCCCCCCCCCCCCCGAGTTAAACAATGGTATTCGTACTGCTGAAAGGTGTGTTGATGCAAAAGGTATCACAGCTCAGACATGGATATGTCAGGGGCAATATCCCAGTGGCCTGATATTGTACAGTGGTGCTGTTACTACACAATCATATGGACAGCTCTGGTACAGGGACCAGATATCTACATGGGAGGGTGTAGCAACAGCCCCACTGTACTATTTCTGGACACTGTGATATTGCACCTCAAAATGAAACCTTCACCCGTAATAACTCAAACACCACCTTTCAGCAGTGGGAGTACCCTTGTTTGCCCAGGGGGATTAACACAAACACATATATTTTTCTTCCCCACATATCAAAGTAGAATTGTCTCCACAAACATATGGCTAAGGTCACTAATCACAACATCTTCTTCCTCCACACAGCTTACGGCTGTCAAGCCCAGCGGGAGACAGTGGAGGAGGCTATGTCACCCCCCAGTGAGGAGGACACAGAGGAGGGGACCAGCCGGTGGTCACCTTACCCACCATCACCATCCCCTCCAACACAGGCTGCATCACCACCTACTGCACTACCCCAGGCTGCACCACCCCTTCCAGCTGCACCACCACAGGCTGCACCACCCTTTCCAGCTGCACCACCACAGGCTGCACCACCCCTTCCAGCTGCACCACCACAGGCTGCACCACCCTTTCCAGCTGCACCTCCCCAGTACAGTGGCTGGATGCCACAGGAGGAGAGGTGGACACATCCATCCACCTCCACCAGCTACTACCCTCCATCAGCAGCACCACCACCGCCAGGGAGGCAATGGCTGCCAGGGACAGTGGCCAACACCCAATATGGGCCATATGCCTCCCAAATCAACCCACCCTCCTGGATGGCTCCACAGCATGCCCCAAGGTATGATCCGAGGTGGGGTCCCACCACCTATCAGTGGCCACCATATGACCCTTGGCCACTGGACTACACACACCTGGGCCTGATTGGTGAGCCCCAGCGCCCCCTACCCAGGGACATATTCACACCTCCACCAGCACACACATCTCTGGGCAGCTCTGCATCACTTGATGTGGTGGGCATATGCCCATCATCTGCACCAGCCACTCCAACAGCAGCCACAGCACCCTCAGCAGCAGCAGAGGATACAGCACCTCCAGCAGCAGAGGAAACAGCACCTCCAGCAGCAGAGGAAACAGCACCTCCAGCAGAGGAGGAAACAGCACCTCCAGCAGAGGAGGAAACAGCACCCTCAGCAGCAGAGGAGGAAACAGCACCCTCAGCAGCAGAGGAGGAAACAGCACCCTCAGCAGCAGAGGAGGAAACAGCACCCTCAGCAGCAGAGGAGGAGGAAACAGCACCCTCAGCAGCAGAGGAGGAGGAAACAGCACCCTCAGCAGCAGAGGAAGAAACAGCACCCTCAGCAGCAGAGGAAGAAACAGCACCCTCAGCAGCAGAGGAAGAAACAGCAGCACCAGGGACACCGGGCACATCCACCTCCAGCACCGCACGCCTCACAGGGATGGAGGCGGAGTGTATGGCCCTTCAGAGGAGACTACTCCGGTCGAGCAGGAGTACTGACAGCAATATCACCAGGAGCAGGAGGCAATCCAGGAGGAACATTGGCCAATTGGAGAGCAGGATCCAAGGTTTGGAGTCGGAGGTGTCCAGGGGGAATACACTACTCCAGCAGCTCAGGACTGGTGTGATGGACATGTTAACACAGGTCCTTGTGGAGCTGAGGGAGATAAACCGCAGGGAGAACCTGAGGATGGAGAGGGAGAACTTGCGTTCCACTGAGGGGTCTACTGCAACCACCACCCCCTCTAGTGTTACCCCTGAAGCAACACCTAGGGGGCAGAGGGTTACCAGGAGATCCACAAGGGCATCCACCTCTGGCACCCAGGCTAAGGCCCCCCACCCAAAGAAGAAAAAATGAAAGGCCCAACCTGTTAAGTTTCCCCTCAATAAAGAAAACATTTTTTTTTTAATTCCAGTCTGATCTGTTGTGTCTTCAGTTATGGATTGGGTGGCAGGGTTGTCTCCAATGCATTGCCATACAATGCAGTGAACACAACCTCTGCCTATGTGAAATGTTAGTGGGATGCTACAACATGGGTTCACACACACACCGTTGTACAAATTCAACTTGTAATACATCCCTGGAGCCATATTACACCACTGTGTTATATGGCGGTGTTGTGTGTTGAATTTGAACAACAAAACATACCCCTTAGCACAACAAATTGTACAACACTGAACATTTGTCTACATCATATGTTGTGTTTAACCCTTTGAGTGCCAGAGTGGTAGACAACGCATTGTCAAGAAATGCGTTGGGGACCACTCGCACTCAGTGGGTTAATGGGATAACCAGACAAACAGCTCTGTGATTTAGCAGGGACATTATAAGCAGGATAGATAAATGGGACATGTATCCATGTTGTCTTGGATTCACACACTCATTGTGCAACTGACTTACTGGAGAAGCCAATGTTTTTAACCTAGGATTTCAACGTGTAGCACACACATTGATATCCTGGGCTGAGCATTGGGGTCTCCTGTAAGTTGAGTTGCTGTTTCCCTAAGGGTGTAACAGACTTCACCAGTGATAACACATGTCCACTTAGTCTGGTTGTTCGTTAGCCCATGTACTGAGATATGTCAAAGTGGAGCAAAATCTCCGAACATGGATTATACTGAGCAATACAGATACTGTGGACAGGTATTCACTGTGGAAGTATGTCCCCTGTATCACCTCTTCATCACTCCCACAACACATTGGTGCATCACTGTCACCATCATCTGTTTGCATGGATACATCACAGAGTCCAGTCACTGGCAAACAAGTGGTGGACTCCTGTGATGTGGGTGTTGCCTTTCCATGTATGGGGCATACTCTACCCTGGGTGTGGTAACACATTGACATATGTGTTCTCAAATATATCCTCCTACAGACACAGATAGAATGGTGATGGTTCATCTTTATTGTGTCTCAAAGTACATTAGAATGTACATGTGTTTTCTGTGTGTATTGCCTATATGCATTGAACACCTGTATGAGAACACTAAATGTACTTTGAAACTAAATTGTAATACTTCAGTAACACTGCTGCCCTGCTCATGTGTTGTCCATGAGGTTTGACAACTCTGTAGCTGAGCATCCTGACTGTACAGGTTAAAACACTCAAGAATTAGTGTTTTCTGTGTCTCTATGAGAATGTTCCAGTAGAGGTTTGTGTGAACCTCAGGTCAAACTTTGCATCACCAACAACATCACCATAAACAGCAAGGGGTGATCTTCATGAAGGTGTTGTCAAGACATCAATCCAGTCACATGGAAGATCTTCAGTTCAAGGATGGATCATGTTACGGATGCCTGCGGGACAAGAGGACAGGATTTGGAGCAGTAGACCTGAACTGATCATCAAGCAACAACAATTTAGTCTTTTTCATCCCCTCAGTTTTCACAGTTACAGGTGAGTGCACAAACCATTGCTTGACAATGTGTTGTGTACTCATCTGTAACCAATTCTGTGGGGAACTAAGGACATGTGCATCAGTCCTAGGGATATGTGCCCCTGACATGTATACACACATTAACAAGTGTTCTGAGAGCTCCATGGAAGTAATGACATTGTGCTGCCACTGTGAAAGTGACAGTGGCAGCCCAATGTCATTTGTTCCATGGAACTGTTAGGACACATTTGTTGATGTGTGTATTCATGTCAGGGGCACATACGTCTGCGCACTCACAGGTCTGCATGGAGTCCGTGGTAATCTGATCTACGTCTCATGACCTCTACATTGTGTGCCCATACCACTGTACATCCACCCCTGTGCTGCTCTTCTCAGCTGCAGCACAGTACAGGTCCCATATTGAGTCTGAGGTCCCTTCTCATGCAAATCATTAGATAATACTCTTTCACTACTGGGCTAGCATGGTTGTTCAGGCTCTAATCATGGCATATCCAGTTAGTTGCTGTCAATCAAGCCGTGTAAGGTGATGAACATGGGTAATATGTTGTACCTTGTTTCTCCTGGGGGTGTGCGTGATATCCTTGGGGTCTGTATGTCAACGTGGAGAGTGGAATGGAGGATGGTTGTTGAGTCCACACACACAATTTGCCACGTCCACTGCCAGTGCAGTGCTGTGTCACTGTTCCTGTGGGGTGAGACAGAACAAAATGTGCAGTGTGGTTAGTGTCACAGGACTGCTGGGGGACTTGCATGGATTGTTTGCATGCATGTGTTATACTCACAGGTGAAGTATTCCGTGATGAGCCTGTCTCTGATCTGTGCCCCTCTCATGGTCTCCTCCACATGCCCGATGTCCATGGCCACTTCCTGTATGGGGGGGTCCGGGATGTGCTCCAGCAGCCTGGTGTCCACTGCGATATTGTGCAGTATTGCGCACGCCACAATGATGTCACACACCTTAGCCGGTGCATACTGCAGTGCTCCCCCAGAGTGGTCCAGACATCGGAATCTTGACTTGAGGAGCCCAAATGTCCGCTCAATAGCATTCCTGGTTCTGGCATGAGCCTGGTTGTAGCTTTCCTGGGCATGTGTTTGGGGATTGGCCAGAGGGGTCAGTAGCCAGGACTTGCATCCATAGCCAGCATCACCTGTGTAATGTGAGTGACATGGTGAAACAGGGAGCACATGTTGTGTGAATGATGTTTTGTGTGGTGGACGTAGTAGGTGTGGGTCAGGTTCATGCTGAGCTGAGTGGTGTGTACGCCTGTGTATGTGGTGTGATTTTGTTTTGTGAACTCACCCAGTAGCCATCCCCCTGTAAAGGTTCCATTCTCAAAATCTCTGTGGACTGAGGAGTTTTGTAGAATGTATGCATCATGTGTGCTGCCAGGATATTTTGCACAGACATTCATGATCCTCATGTTGCTGTCACACACCATCTGCACGTTGATGGAGTGGAAGTTCTTCCTGTTGATGAATATCTGTGCGTCACGTGCTGGGGCCTTAATCCGGACATGGGTGCAATCTATAGCACCCATGACCCTGGGCATGCCTCCCTTTGCGTAAAAGGCCTGCTTGACGTGTATCCAGTCCATGTCGGTGGTGGGAAAATGTATATGGGTACTGGCCTTGCTTTTGAGGGCTGGCAGGACCTGGGCCAGCACTCTGGAGAATGTGGCCTGTGACATGCCAGATGCGTAACCCTCAGTGGACTGGAAGGCCCCGCTTGCCATGAAGTGTATGGCACAGAGTAGTTTCTGCAGGCCAGTTAGGGCATGGTTGTGGATGTAGATGGGATCCACCTGCTCCTTGATGACCTCATACAAGGCAATGATGCTGTCAGGCCTCAACCTGTAGCGATCAATGACCTCGTCATCAGCCATTCCAAAGAGTGTGACCCTTGGGCGGTATACCCTGGGCCTTGGTGGTCGTCTATACATCCTGTGCCCTCCAGGTGGGGATGGACTCCTGTGTGGCTGGTGAGCCAGAGCCTCCTCACTTGCAACAGGTGAAGGCTGTTGATGAGGCGTGCTTGGGGTTTGCTGATGTTCCCTAGCTCTCTCCCTTGCACGCCTTCTACGCAGTCTTCGCAACAATATGTAACCCAACATACTGTTTGCTCTCTCTATCTATCTGTATCTATCTGTCTCTCTCTCTCTGTCTCTGTCTCTCTCTATCTCTCTCTCTCTCTCTCTCCCTCCCTGAGTGGAAAACAAGCCACAAGTGAGTGTGTTGAGTTGTCCCTTTAAGTACTTGCTAGGGCGTTGTGTGGGTGTGGTGATGAGGTGAGTGCTGACCAATGGTGAGTTGTTTGTGTCCAGGTAAGTGTTTGCAGGTGTGTGTGTGTTATAAGATGTGGTGTGTTGTGCTTGTTCTGTGTGTGCCATTTGCGGGCGTGCAGTTGTGGGGTGCAGGTCGCGTGTTGATATTTCCCAGGTGAGCTTGTATTTGCAGGGTCCGCTTTGTGTGATGACCCCCATTGTTCCGTGCCATGTTGTGTTGTTGTTTTTTTGTGTGTCATTGTTCCTGTGGTGTTGGTTGTTGTTTTGTGTGTAGTGATTTGTGTTGTGTGTGCATGTTTTTGTGTTGTTTTGGCATTGCACGGGTTAATTTTCCCATTTACATGGTTGTGCGGTAAGCCTTTTGTGTGTTTTCCTCTGTAACGGGTGTTTAGTTTTGGCCGTTAAGTGTCTAACGTGTGTGAGAAGTGGGTCTTAACTTTTAGCCGTTAGGTGTGTCTTTTTTTCAGCCGTTATCAGTACCGCAAGCCTTTGAATAGCTCTGGGGTATGTTGTTCCATGCGTCTGAATGCACGTAAGTGTATCGGCCGTAGGAATTGTGCAACTGCCGTTAGCTGTTGTTTAGACGGATCTTTGAATTGCAACATGACACTTAACGCACCCGTTAGTGATTTTTTTGGTTAACGGCTGCCTTTAAATCGAGCCCTGAGAGTCTTAACAAACCATGACGCCTCCTTAGAGCAACGTCTGTAAAATTGTGGTACTCCTCGCCAATGGATGTGGTAATAGCAGCTACAATAGATACATTTAAGATAAGATTAGATACCTTTTTTAGCAGAAGGGAACATGTAGGGTGAAACTGCATACGTAGGTAAAACGTGAAGTTCTGCTAAACAGACTAATACCCATTTTGGACTTGGGAAGGGTTATATAATGCACATTTTCTGAATTATACCATGGCAAAGGTTAAACTTGATGGACGTGTGTCTTTTCAACCTATGTAATACTGAATCTACGGCAGGGCCCCTGATTCAATTCACATTTCTGGTTCACAAAGAACATGGGTACAGAATGACTTGTGTATCCTTCATAAAGCAGTCGCTGTATCTGTAGTTGACTTTAACAAAGAAGACTGTTGATGACTGCCTCTAGGTCATGCCTCATCACAATAGGTTTCAACAGAACTGAATGTCTTGTAAGGCTCATTTCTCATTATGGCATGTTTAACTGAAATAATCTTCCTGTAGACTATTACAAACATTAAATCCAAATAATAAAGTATACAGATGTAAACAAGTGTTGTTTGAAGGACACTGACTTTTCTAGGTTATTCTGTTTGATTAATTATAATCCTAGTTGTATTTAATACATATATGCCTTATTTTGTAAAAAATAAAATGATGTAAAAAAAGTTTTTGAAATATAGTGCAGGGGTTTGCAAGTATTTTGGTCTAAGGGCCACATTTATAGTTAGAATAGAATTGTGGGTGGGAAAGAGAGTTTATCTTGTGCACATAGGCCAACAAAGAAATGCAATCACTCATGCACTCTCATACATACAAACATGCACACATTTGTTTCTTAAAAAAATGTGCACATACCGTATAATCATGGGTATAATACGCACCTGTGTACAATATGCAGGTGTACATTATACCCAAGATTTTAGGGGAAAACAAGAGTTGTATGTATAATATGCACTCTTGTTTTCCCCTGTCACACAAAAAACTCCCATTTCTGCATGGCTTCCCTCCCTCCCCGGTTACCCATATCCTCCTCTGCTGTAGTCTGTCCGATTTCCTCAGCCTGACAGGGTCCCAGCAGGTGGCATGCTTGCATGTGCCCCCACATCCAGCATGGCCATGACAGGACCTCTTCTTTGTAGCCAATGGGTAATGTCTTGTGGTCCTCGAGGGCAATACCTTTTGTGCATGTGTATGTATTGTGGGCATTTGTGGGCATCGAGCCCTAAATCTCTGTGCAGTCAAGCCAAAATATATCTGTTCAGCTACTGCAAGGATGTAGGTGGAAACATACTACACTGGGTGGTCCCCACAGCAGCATCCACCAGCTCCAGGGTCCCAGTCACAATATATCATGTGATGCAGTTACCCATCCATGATCAAAAATTGTAAAATGCTGCAGCTTACCACCAGATTTCAGTGTTCTCTATTTAATTAGGGGAAATTATGTTGAACATTTCTTATAGAAACCCATTAATGCATGCGAAATCTATTGAGAAGTAGCATGAAAGTTCTGGGAGGAATACGAGTTGCTGACATGGAGGACTGATTGACAGGAAAGGCTACCAACAAGCTTCTTAGGTTGTTATGGAAACAGGGAAACTATTTAAATAATATTTATATGAATGAGATGTGAACAAAAATAAAAAAATTATCCCATTAACATGCTATTTTTTGCAGTTTTGTCGTAAAAGTCACTGGTCCTTTAATGGTTTAAGTACTAGAGAGGTGTGCCACACATTGGTCCTTAAAGGGATGGTAATGTTTCAAAATAAAAGCAGCTTCAATGAATCTTCGTAGTATTTGGGCCATGAAGAGTGTTATTTCAATACCATCAGAATTGTAATTCAAGAGTAATTTAATGATAAAGTATCCCCCTCCCGCCCCTTTTACCTAGTGAAAGTCGCCTCCCCTCAGATGTGGAATCTGGCTCTTGACAGCTCAAAGCAAGGGACAATCTTATTACTGTGAGAACAAGAAAAACCCTGCCTCCCTTGACAGGTTTTTCAGGTTTTTCCCTTATGTTCACTGAAGATTGTCCCTCTCTGAGATCCATCCAGACAGTCTTGCTGCTCTGAGGAGAGCAGTGTTACATCAGTAAAAGGGATGTGGGGGGTACTTTATCATTCAATTACTCTTGAACTACAACTCGGACAGTATTGAAATAACACTCCCCATGGCCCAAATACTATGAAGATTACTTGGAGCTGCTTTTATTGTGAAACATTACTATCCATTTAAACTAGTAACTTATCCCATTTCTTTTGTTCACAATTTCCATCTAACATATAAGATCTTTTCAGTAGAATGCTCTCCTCTTGCATTCCTCTCTCACTTTAAATTATTTATTAATATAAATTCCTGTGTACATTGATTATTACTGTAGTTGGTTTACAAATAATATATAATTGTCTTCCTAATGCTCCATTATTTCTCTGCGATTTGTATACACAGCCACCTCAATACATTTACTAGCTTACTGGCTCTTGTTGCTATGGTTTATATATTTGTCTTCTGTTTACTTTTATCTGATCATTTTGTTCAGACAGGTGAGAAAGCAATACGCTAGCACTACATAATCTCATATAGTGCAACACACTCACAAAATAAGCACTATTACAGTATTATTAATGTGTTTATGAGAATTTATTCTAAATATTCCCTAGTCCAAAGTAGGGTTGCCACCTTTCCTTCAAAAAAATATCAGCCATGGCATTCCCTCCACTGACTTAACATTGGACAGAAGGCAATTTTTTACTGGCCTGCCGGTAAAATACTGACTGGGTGGCAACACTAGTCCAAAGGGAGGCAACCTATGACTGCATCTGTTGTAGACTCACATCATCCTCAACCAGCCAACACTGATGGGAACTGTAGTCCGCAGCAGTTAGTGACCTAAATAAAGCAGGCCTCTCCAAGTTCAGTACAGGATGTAAGGATTTCCTGGATTAAGCACAGGTAAATCAGTCACAATGAATGATCCACTGATTAACTCACCTGTGCTTAATCAGGGAAATCCTTACATCCTGGCCTGTTGGGGGCCCTTGAGGACTGAACTTGGACAGCCCGTCCTAAAGGGTGCTTAACTCTGCCCTAAACTTTGGCAAACTGCAAGATATCAAGCAACACAACTGATAAAGTACAGAATTGCACTTATAATTCTGTGTTAAACTAGCAATGTAGAATTGATTTTAACCCTTTGAGCATCAAAGGTATCCAACGCATCATATTTTAAACTCATTGATGCTAGAGGCATTTTCAACATACTGCAAAGTTATGTGTTGGAGAAGTCTCTAAAATATTACACATTTAGAAATAAAAGGGGGAGAGGTATGACAAAAGTTCTAAAAGTTTTGCGAATTAAAGAAGACATTGAATAATGGAGGTTCTCCCTGGCTCCTGGTACTTAAGATGGCACGCAGGGAACCAAGCCAAGTCCATATCAATGACAAATATCATTTGATATTATCATGCATTCTGCCACTTACTTCATTCTGAAAGGTGCTTGAATACCAATACGTTTAGTACACTGAGGCAATCAGTGTGAACTAGGAGAATTTTGCCAAGTGCCATTAGTAGGAATTAGCAGCTGACAACATGAAAAGTACATCATGTAAAACTGGCAAATTTTTCTCTTGGAACAGTCACAAGAAATGAAAGACTAAAACGGCAAATAAATCTCAACACAATCACATTCTCCGGTCACACAGAACAACCCAGAGCACAGCATTATATAGGTGGTATGAAATGAATTCTAATAGCAGAAATAATTCTTTAAAACAGAGTTAAAAGGCAACTGTATCAGAAACTAGGACTGCACTATTGGGAACAGACTTGACAATTAGCCAGGGGCATCAATCTGTAGTCCTGCTGCGGTAGAAAACCCAAACCCGCTACTACGAAGGAGACGTCTAAATCAAGCGCAGCCTGACACTGTAGTCTCAGGCTTCATTTGTGGTCCCTAGGCATCTTAGATCCCTAATATATTCCATTCAATTTCATTTATTAGCGTCAAAGGGAGTCATCATGTGCTTCCTGTGTAAGTGAAGCTTGAAAATAAGAGACACTCTACACCACATTACATCTGCTAGTATTAATGCACACAAGTGGTGTCTTAGTCTTTATGCTATCTGCCTACTTCCTGTGGTTGAGAGAAGTTACATTTCCAGGATATTTTAAAAATATATAGGGGGTTCACAGTTAGGACAGGGGAGCTGAAATCTGTTCTCAGCCCAATAACTGTGCAGATTTTCAGGATCTTGTCAAATGCACATAGGTGAATTAATCAGCTGTTCAATTACTCTGAAGCATCCGCCTTAGTTAAAGTGGATCCATCACCACTTTACAAGTTTTGACCATTATGTAGAATACTTTGCGAATAATTACAAAATGTTTATTTTATATATATATATATATATATATAAATTTTTTTTTTTTTTTTTACATTATTTGCGAGAAAACTACGGTTTAAAGTATGCCCAGCAGCCTTCTTCCGGCTAAACCACTCTTGCCGCAGTTTGCCGCACTGTCTCTGCTCCCGTCACTCTCCCCAGCATCCTCTGATGATGGAGGCGGTCTGTTAGTAAGATGGAGTAATCTCATTGGCTAGATATCGATCTCTGCCAATGAGATCGCTCCAGCTTACTAACAGAAAGCCTCCGTCATCAGAAGATGCTGGGGGGAGTGACGGGAGCAGAGGCAGAGTGGCAAGAGCTATTTACCCAGAAGTAGGCTGCTGGGCATACTTTAAACTGAAATTTTCCTGCAAATAACTTTTTTTTTTTTTTTTTTTTAAATAATAACATTTTATAATTATTCGTTAAGTATTCTACATAACGATCAAAACTAGTAAAGTGGTGATAGATCCACTTTAACAATATTCACCTGTGTTTAACAGAGTATATACAGAAAACATGCACTGTTTGGGGAGGGGAGTCTTGAGGACAAGTTTGAGTTCCCCTGGGCTAAGATATATATAGTATTAAAGAACATTTTGTGTGATTTAATACTATGTAATTGTCCTAGCTGGTTCTGAAGAAGTGTAAATGTCCCTTTAATGAACACATAACATTAAACGTAAAACAATGCTGTCAAGTACTTAGTGACTCTACACTAACAATGCTGATCACAAGATTCCACTGCAAGATCTGGATGGGTTAGGTGATCACAGCTCCTGTTTAAGTGTCAAACTGTGAAAACAGCAGAAAAACTTCCTTCACGCTTAAACACGGTTATAGAGAAATACCCTGGGGATTAAACTACAGAAGTCTAACCCCAAGTAAAAAGAAGTCCACTTGAGGCACTCAGATACCAAAAACGTACTCAAATACCAAAATATAAATTTTATTGGTGTATCAGAAACATATAGAATACAGATGCAGACACATAAAACAATTAAAAACATATGGTAGATCGAGCCCTAACCAGACCTGTGAATAAATGACACATATGTCTGAGGTTATACGTGTATATCACTTCGTATTAAAATGGTAGGGTAAACATGTACCCGAAAGCCTCAGAAACCATATCCCCAAATAAACAGGTCTCTATACAAAAAAGGACAAGCATACAATTATATTCCTGTCTAGATGTAAACATATATATATTTGATTATACACTAGTCAAAAGAGGTAAAGGATTTTAATAATAAACCTCTAAATATTAGGTAGAAGTCATGTATAGTGAACTAGTGGAAGCAAAAAACAAGATATAAAAGAATGTATACTTATCCTTGATGCAAATAATAATGAACCGGACTCTCTCCAACCCCAACCATCCCACCGCGTATTGCCTACTCCTAGGCTTCGTCCCCTGTAGTTTAATCCCTAGGGTATTTCTTTGTACAATTTTTAGGTCCTGAGTGCACCCCACTATTCTAGTGGTCTTATAAGGATTCCTCTTTTATGGGCCTGTGCCTACTCAAACATTTTTGTGCCAACAATATTGTAGGACATATATAAGCATGAAATACATAATTTGGGCATGCTCTGTAATAATAAAGGGTTTGAGCTGGGATAGACCCTGTGTTCACTGGTTGGTAATCAAGCAAAAGAAGGAAAAACCATAACTTGACCACAACAAAGCTCAACAAGAGATGTGTTGATTGGCTGGGTAGGAACTTAATGGATATGTAAACTTTTGGTCCACACTCTAACTATTCAACTTTCTATTTGATGTATAAAATCACCACACTTTTTTCATGAGGTCAATATTACGCATATCCACATTCTCCACAGTGTTGCAGTTTACACACAACAGGCATTCAAGTCTAAATAATTTTGTGTGTACAGACCTGCCAGAGATTCTTAACATTACTTCTGTATTCCTGTTATTGCGAGGATTCAATTGAAATCCGAATAATCAGCATTATATTTCATACTCCAAATTCAGCCCAACCTCCAACAGAAATCATCCAATCAGCCACCTGCCAAATTCCTTGTCAGTTGACTGATGGAAAGCACTCCAACCACAACCTCTAAGATCATAAAAATTTCAATTAGGAACAGTTCATGTACAATTAAGGGGATTCCACAGAGATCAAATGATCTTCAAATCACTATTTAATCTAGATAATATTAAAGCAAAACAAGCAGAAATACCATTCAGGGCAATTTATTATGGTCCCAGAAACTATGTTTAACTCTCCAATTCTACCAGATCAGTTAAATAATGTTCAATTCAAAAAACACACTATGGATAACAGACTATTGCTCATTTGAAATTAGAGGTAAATAATAGGAAAAATTCTGAGCCAAATTAAATTTAAATCAGAACTTTCATGTAGTAATAAGTTGCCCTTCAATAATTAAACCTATGGCGACTAGCATCTTTAGTCTTCCGAGACCGGAAGCCATCATCAGCGCAGACATCTTGTCTTTGCACCAGCGCTTTCAGTCCCTGCGAGGGTGTCAGTCAATGGCTATCTTTCCCAACCCTTTTCCATTTCTAATGGCACGAGACAGGGATGTCCTCTGTCTCATATCATCTTTATATTGGCATTGGAACCACTGTTGGCACTCATCAGGAAGGATTCTCACATTCAAGGAGTGCCGATTGTGGGAGGTTCTGTAAAGGTGGTTAGCTATGCAGACAACATGTTATTTACATTAACCAGCCCCCATTCATCATTGTCTCGACTTGTATCAGTACTTAATGAATATAGTGTCCTTTCTAACTTTAAAATTAATTATTTTAAATCTGTGATAATGCCTATGGGCTTATCGTCACGTATGAGGCATCAGTTGGATAGGTCTTTCTCCTTTGCCTGGGCTAAGGACTCAATCTCCTATTTGGGGTTCAAGATTTTCCCGAGCTTTACACTCTCAGTGCACACTAACTATAAAGACATTTTGTAGGGGATTGAAAAAGACATTAGTGTTTGGAGCCCGGCCTTGGTCTCTTGGTTCGGCGGGATAAATCTGGTAAAAATGATAGCCCTTCCAAAGATACAATACGTACTCAAATGCATTCCCTTGACATTTTCTAAACTGATGTTACAAACTCTTCAAATCGAGATTGAATGCTTACACCTGGGCCAATAAACCTCCGCGAATAGATTCACGAAGACTGTATCAGCTGAGACACCGGGGGGGGGGGGGGGTTTGGGGGTTCAGAATATCTGACTCCTATATTTGACTTGTGGTATCCAAAAACTGGTGGCTTGTTTCTATGAGCCTCACATTGAGTGGGTGTCCGCTCTTTTTTGTGGCATTACAGATCTTGCTCCGCATAATGCACTGTGGATGCTTCCTCGTTTGGCTTCCCCGGCAGTTCGTTCTCACGCTATTTTGGGTCACTTGCTGCGGACCTGGTATGTTGTCAAAGGCCCAACTCATATAGCGCCTTATCCATCTCCATGTATTTCAGTATATGGGCATCCTGAATTTCCGGCTGGTGCTGTAGGTTCGCAATTTCAACTTTGGTATTCTAAAGATATACATACCCTGCAGGTTCTCTTCCCCTCTACTGGCATGCAGGCTCTGGAAGGTTTGTGTGCAGCTTATCGTTTGCCTGCCTCTGCTTTTTGGCAATATTTACAACTAAAACATTTCAAAAGCTACATCTGACCACTCTAGGATATGATGCACAAGATTTATCCCCTTTTGAATCTCCTTACCGAAGGTAAATTTAAGTTCAAATCCTTATCCAAGATTTACAGCTTCCTAGAGAAAAGTTTCTCTTTGACGACTAAACCCTGGTAATTTTGCTCTTTGGGAGAAAGGACACAACATATTCTGGACCACTGACTTTTTGTTTACTACATATGCACGCCTACTTCGAACGGCCACTGATATGGCCAGACAGGAAACGAACTTTAAACTTATTACACAGTGGTACTACACACCTCATAGGTTAGCGTCTGTTTATCGCAACATCTCCCCTCGTTGTTGGAGATGTTTACAAGATGTGGGTCATATGTCCCATATTTGGTGGTTCTGTCCCAACATCCAGCGTTATTGGTTAGATATTAAGGATGCTTTAGAACATATACTTTCGATCCCTTTACCGCATGATGCACCCTTCTATCTGTTCTCTGTTTGGGAGATAGGACTTTGCTATCTTCTAGGTCCAGAATTTTGCTAGGTTATTTGTTAAATGTTTCCCGAGCTCTGATCCCTCGTTATTGGAAACCTCCGGTTACTCCAACTTTACGAGAATGGAAGGAAGTGGTACGTAGTCTATATCAGTTGGAAAGGACCTATGCTGTCAGCACTGGTTCTGATGATGTTTAGTTTATTTCAAACTATACATGGTCGAATTCACCCCTGTTGGATAATTTCCCCCTTTGGTATTCTATTTTTTTTTTTTTTTCTTGTCTCTTTTCTGTGTTTCCTTTCTTCCTCCTCTTTCTCGTGCTATCTCTCTCACTTTCTTATTAGTGCTTGAGAGATTAACCCATTTTTTCTTACCATTGTGATCAAATATGTCTCTCTATAAGGGATACCTCTTAAATGATGTTCTTTATTCAGATTATGCATATGATGATGGTCTCTTGCATGTTCCCTTGTATTTCATGTTTATTGTATCTTTTTTGACTACATACTGTTTTGACATGCAATTTGTAATGCTATTGTAATATCCAATAAAGCTTTTGAAAAACAAAAAATAAAACAAAACAAAAAAAAAGCAGTTGGAATTTTAGGATTATTTGTCTCCTAGGGTACAGTCGGATTTAAGCAAATTAAATACTGGACTCTAAATTTAAGGAAATGGAAAAAAATGTCATGGTGACAAATATAGTTGTCAATGTACAATTTTAGAATGAATTATCACATTTCCAGCAGTTCTCTGAGGTGGGAAAAACATGGTGACATACAGATTTGGAAGAAGTAAATTATCTTCAAAGTGTTACAAACATATGATTCACATCAAACTTCCCACTCAATGTAATTTCATGCTGAGGGTTCCACTTACAGTCAGTTTATCCTCAAAAAAGTAATTAGAAGATTTTAGGTATAAAGAGACTGGACAAACTGTGCTTGTTTACATTAGAGAAGTGATGTTTAAGGGGGGGGGCATGATTACTCATCATTACTAACATCCATTAAGGATGTGGAATTCCTTCCCTCAGGAAGATGTGTTGGCAGACAATACTTATGATTTCAAAAAAGTACTAGATACCTTTTTAGCCCGTTAAAGGGACAGTAATGTCCCCCCCAAAAAAAGTCCCGTTTTGTAGAGTTTAAAATATCAATACGCTCCAAACCCTACCTCTCAAACCACTATGGATTGAGAGCTATAGGGATTCAAAGTCCCCCCCAACCCTCCGGTCCGGCGACCAGCAGGCAGCTCAACAGCACAGCCGAAATCTCATTATTGCTAAAGTCATCATTCATTGGAAAGGTCTACAAAGTGTTCTTGCAAACCAGTCACACTTTGTAGACATTTCCAATTAATGAATTCTTTAGCAATAATGCAATTTCGGCTCTGCTGCAGAGCCTCCTCGAGTCGTACGACTCGATTCTCCTGCTGTCAGCTTTACAGCCGACATCAGGACAAGGGGAGGGAGAGGGGAAGTTTGAATCTCTATATCTCTAAAACCATAGCTGTTTGAGATATAGGGTTTGGAGCGTATTGATTAATATTTTAAACTCTACAAAAAAGGACTTTTTTTGGGGGGGTGACATTACTGTCCCTTTACAGACCAGCAATCCAGGGAAGTTACTTTCCCCTTAAGGACCGCTTTGATCCTTGCTGATGCTCTGGTACACGTGAACTGTTGTATGTAGCGGCGTGCCGAGTTGGGGGTCTAAGAAAGACCATTCCAGCCTTGTTTTTACTTACAGCGCTCCCGCATGAATGCTTTAAGTAAATAAAAGAGGATTTTATTCTTACCTGTTAAATCCTTTTCTCTTAGTCCATACAGGTTACTGGTAACTCTGGATAGGCGATCCGCCCCTTTAAGTAGGCAGGAACAATTCTAGAATTGATTGCAAGGGGTGGAGCCTACCTTCCCTCCTTGGCTGCAGCTAGCCAACCAGCTTCAGAAAGATTTGAGACACTAACTATTGACTAGATAGTGAAGGGAAAGACGACTCCTGTGAGCATGACCCCGAAGGACCCCCACAGTCTGCCACAGGAGAGCCAAGCATGGTCCCTTGACAGGGTGGGAGACCAGTAACCTGTATGGACTAAGAGAAAGGGATTTAACAGGTAAGACTAAAATCCTTTTTTCTCTGTCGTCCAATACAGGTTACTGGTAACTCTGGGATGTCCAACCATTGAGTTTCCCAGAGGCGGGAAGTAAGGCAAGGACCAGGCGCAAGGCCCCCAAAGTAACCAGTGCAGATATGAACAATCAGATCAGAGAAAGCACAACAACAATGAAGTGTCAACAGACACTGAACAGGGCTAACACCCCAGGAACTGTTACACAGCACACTGAACTAGTGCCAACAGGGCTCAAAAGTGAAGGAAGCACCAAGAACCGAAGGAAATCCTAGACAGACAAGACTGCCTCCAGGATTTTCCTCCCAAAGCTGGAGCCAGCCGATGCCAGCACATCAACAAGGTAGTGCTTCGAAAAGGTTTGCACAGACGACCAAGTGGCCACCTTGCACAACTGATCAGCGGAGGCCCGATTCTAGTAAGCCCAAGAGGCCCCAATAGATCTTGTAGAATGAGCCGTGACCCTGAAAGGGACAGGCTTCTTCCTCAGCTCATAAGCCTTACGAATAGTGGACTTGATCCAAGAAGCAATAGTCACCTTGGATGCAGGTCTTCCTGCCCTAGGACCCTCAGGAATGACGAACAGCGCATCTGATTGCCTGATAGACTCAGTGCGATGTACATAAAACATGAGACAAAGCACCACGTCTAACAAGTGGAGATCCCTTTCCTTGTCAGAGGGGGGATCCGGGCAGGAAGAAGGCACCACAATCTCCTGATTGATGTGGAACTCACAGACCACCTTCTGGAGAAACTCCTTAGAAGTGCAAAGCACCGCCTTGTCCTTGTGAAACACCAAATAGGGTGGTTTACAGGACAGAGTATGTAATTCTGCGACATGGCGGAAAGATTCAATCGCCAGGAGAAAGGCCATTTTCCACATCAAGAGGCGTAGAGGAATAGTAGCCAAAGACTCAAATGGGGGGGCGCTGAAGAGCACCCAAAACCAAGTTAAGATCCCACTGAGGAGCAGGAATCTTAAAGGCAGGACAAGCATGAGCAATGCCCTGGAAGAAAACCTTGACATCGACCAGACATGATGGTAGATCTTGGAAGAAACAGGTTTGTGGGCACTGAGCATAGTAGCCACCACACCAGAAGAGAACCCTTTCTTTTTCAATATTGAGGATTCAATTTTCAAGCCATCAAAGCTAGCCGATGAACATCCTCTTTCCACAGGTAACCCTGTAGATGAAGATCCAGACGGCAAGGGAGCCGAAATGGCTCCACCACAGATAGATCCAGAAGCTCCAGAAACCAAGACTGATGAGGCCAGTACAGAGCAATCAGCTCCAGTTGTAATTTCCGCAACACCCTGTGCAACATTGGGAGGGGAGGAAAGATGTAGGCCAGAGAGTATAACCACGGAATGGACATTGCATCTACCGCCTGAGCCAGAGGGTCTCTCCATCGAGAGCAGAACCTCGGTACCTTCCTGTTGTCGATGTAAGGAAAACACCTTTTCTGAACAATGAGGGTGAACACCTCTGGGTGAAGCTCCCGCTCTCCGCTGTCCACTGTGTGTTGACTGAGGAAGTCCGCCATGATGTTGTCTATACCAGGAATGTGCACTGCGGAAATGGCAGGAAAGTGATCTTCTGCCCAGGAAAAAATAGCCTTGACCTCTAACCAAGCAGCGAGAATTCTTGTTCTGCCTTGCTTGTTGATGTAAGCCACGGCCGTGTCATTATCAGACTGTACCAGGACTGGACAGTCTTCCGGTTGATATGTCCAATGACAAAGGGCATGAAATATCGCCCGAAGCTCCAATATGTTGATCGGAAGGAGAGATTCCTCCGTAGACCATCGACCCTGAGTGCTCAGGTGACCCAGGACCGCTCCCCAGCTGGAGAGGCTGGCATACATCATCACCGTGGTCCCGAAGGATACCAGGAAGGACTTGCCTTTCAGCAGGTTGGAGAGGTCGAACCACCATGACAAACTCAGTTCCACATAAGGGGACGTCTTCAGAAGGTCCAGTTGACCCTTGCACACCTGGATCATGAACTTCTGGAGCTCCCTGGTGTGCGCCATGGCAAAAGGGGATTGCTTCTATGGTAGAAATGAATTTTCCCACTAAAGAGGACAGCTTCTTGGCTGGAACTGGATCTTGAGCCAGAACCGCAGAAACCCTGTGGGCGATCTGGTGAGTCACCTCGTCCGTGAGGAACACCATGCTCTTCTGAGCATCGAAGAGAAGGCCCAGGAAGAGCAGACGCTGGGATGGGATAAAATCTGACTTGTCCAAGTTGATTATGCACCAGTGATGGGTGAGAGCATGAATGCATTGCTGAACCTGCTGAAGAAGTTGTTCCACAGAAGGGGCTTTCAGAAGCAGGCGGTCCATGCATGGAGTAACTGATGCCATTCCGCTGGAGGACGGACACTAAGGCTCCCAGGTCACAGTTGAAGACCTGAGGAGCTGTCGTCAGACCAAATGGAAGAGCTGAGAACGGAAAATGTCTCCAGTCCCAGGCAAACCTGAGGTACTGCCGACTCTCTAGATGAATGGCAATATGTAAGTACGCGTCCTGAAAAGCCAGAGAAGCAAGGAATTCCCCTGGGGACATGGAAGCAATCACCACACGTACAGACTCCTGGAATTGAGATCCTTCAAGTCCAAAATGGGATGACGACAACTGCCGTCCTTCTTGGAGACCACAAAGAGGTTTGAGTACCTCTGTCCTGAACTTGAACCGGCTCTAGAATGTCCTTGTCCAGAAGAGCCTGAACAGCACCGTAGAACAGATGGCGTTTCTCTGCACCCTGCAGCGTGTGAGAAGGAAGAAAGCAAAAGGGAGGAAGAGACGAAAGGGATCCTGTACCCTTCGGTCATCACCTGTAAAACCCATGGGTCCGTCAATGAATCCTCCCAAACGCTGTGATAGTGTCGCAGACGACCACCCACAGCAGAGTGTGGACCCGGGTTCAGTAAGTCATGCCGAAGAAGGCTTGGAAGCCTTGGGCTTAGAGGAGACTTTAGGCTTCCATTGTTGTTTGGGCTTGGAGGAGGTACACGGAGCTGACAGAACCGTCTGGTTCGTCGGACGTGTCTCATTCTGAAAGGAACAAAAATATTGATTATGCTTAAGCGGCAATTTCTCCCTGGGAACCATGGGTAGAAGAGTACTCTTACACACACACCCCCCCCCCCGTGGCCTCACTGATCAGATCCTCCAAACAAGGAGGTACCCTGAAAGGGTAGGGAGAGCAATGCTTTCTTAGAAGCAGTGTCAGCAGACAAGATCTTGAGCCAAAGAGCTTGTCTGGCAACCACAGACATGGTGGAGACCCTAGCCACCAAACGGATGGCATCAAATAAGGCAGCAGAAACAGTGCTGTGCCTCAGAAATGTTGGCGAGAAGGCGCACCTCATCCGAAGTAGGAACATCCCGAAGGACAGCCAGGGTGAGCTGTTCAGTCCAGACCGCAATGGCCCAGTTCACCCATGCGGCAGCGAATGCCGGACGCATGGCAGAACCAGCAGTGGCAAAAATGGACATGAGGGAGACCTCAAGTTTCTTGTCAGTCCAGTCCTTCAGAGGAAACGCACCATAGATTGGTAAGGCAGTACACTTAGATAGCCTGGAAATAGGAGCATCTGCTTTGGGAGGATGAACCCAATGAGTAAGCGCTGCCTCAGAAAAGGGATAAAGCTTGGCAAATTTCTTTGACACAGAGGAGTTCCTGTGCGGGGATTTCCACTCCTCAGACACAAGGCGGTCAAGAGTGGGGTTAGGTGGAAAGTAAGTAAGGGGATTTTTAGGCTCCTGAAACACATCAGAGGGATCGGAAGGAACCTCCTGAACTAAGGGAATGTTAAGGGTATGCAAAACAGCCCTGATCAGGCCTCAGCCGAGGTCTCAGGATCAGCCTCAAAAGGATCACCAAAAAACTGAGGAGGCCACAGCAGAACATTTCTCAACATCTGAATCCACCAGCAGTTCCTCTTCAGAGGAATCTGACACATCAGGTACTCCCTGGGGTTTGGGCAGGGAAGACTTGACTGAGGAGGGGGTCTGCCAAGAATGAAAGACCCCATGTAACTGGTATGGAAAGAGTTGCAATGTTTACCTAAGGTCCCTAGTAGCAGCCTTGAACTCTTGCAACCAAGCTGGCTCTAATGCATGGCAGGAGGTCCCTGGAATACCTTCAGGGACATCAGAAAATGCTGGGCATAAACGACCTGAGAATTCTCTAGGTAGCCCTGAGTGATAGGAAGAGCAATGCACATTGGGGGATACTGAGACCCCAGCCTCCTTAGTCTTAGGTCTGGCTCCAAGCTCCAGCGGTATAGACATTCTCACAGTGTCAATCACCCAATTATAGTGTGTAGGATTAACGTTTCACCCCAGAAATCGCTAAAATAAACTTATCTGGCAAGCGAAGGGTTAATCAGCAGAGGAGAGAAGGAGACTGCAAGCCCTGCATAGGATACTCATTCTGGAAATGGCACAAAATGGATGCTGCGGCGGGAGCCAATCAGAAAGAAGCGCGCGAAGCAAGCGCTCATGGGAAATGTAGTTTTCCCAGAAAAGTACCCTAAAAATTGCCCGAAGCTCCCTGAGCCCCCCAACACACTATAAACATAAGCTGGATGATAGAGCAAAGGCAGACAAGTAAAGTGAGCCATCTCTGAAGTCGCTAGGTTAAACGGTTGCAGAGATGTTCCAAACAGTACAATCCCAAGTGAATGGAGCAATGGCATCTATGCGGTAAAGCACTCCTTAAAGGAGCAGAACTCCTTTAAAAACATCACTAGAACATGTTAGGACACCCAAAAACACTAAACCAGTAGGAAAAGTGTTAGAAAACACTCCAAAAAAAATGCCAATCCAGCTGCTAAAGGGTTAAGTTAACAAATAAACCTGCTCCAAAACACTCAACAGACATACAAATAGACCCAATGATTGCAAGAGTGTGCAATAGGAACTCCAAATGAAAACACCCCTGTGTGGAGGGGCACTGTGGGACAAGTGGACCTACAGCACTCAAAGGGTTGCTCACCTTTCCTGCAGATCTTCTGCCTTCAGATTACCATGTTTAAAGAAGAAGCCTCGGTGGTGACTCCTAAAGAAAGAACCTGTAACCAAGATTTTCCCCCCTGGGCTTAAGGGCCAGAAAAAGCACCTGGTGACTGAGCTGGCCACATCTAAGGGCTTTGTCAGTTATGGTAATCCGCCTATTGGTGGTATACCATATTTAAAGGGATAGTAATACTTTGTTTTAAATTTATTTTATTTTGTAGGCATTAAAAAACATAAAGAATGATATAAGTCTTCTCTCTCAAACCTTTATGGTTTAAGAGATATTCACAAGCAAAGTTTCCCCCTCCCGCCCCTTTTTCCTAGTGTAAGCCATCTCTTCTCAGATGTGAATCTGGTTGTAAGACCTGACAGATAACAGCAGGGGACAATCTTCTTTGTATGAAAAGAATGAAAGCCCTTCCCCCCTTGACAAGTTTTTCAGCTTTTTCCCTTATCTTAATTGAAGATTGTCCCTCTCTGCAGTCTACCTGGGAACCTCCCTTCTGATCTGGCTGACCGGGGGGGGGGGGGAGAACTTTGCTTGTGAATATCTCTCAAATCATAAAGGTTTGAGAGGTAAAACTTATATCGTTCTTCATGTTTTTTAATGCCTACAAAATAAAATAAAGATAAAACAAAGTATTACTATCCCTTTAACAGAAAAATAAAAAACTTCTAAAGCTGTAGCAGAACTGTTCTCTTGTCTTTGTTATCTTCACAAAGGAACACATTTTTCTGGATCTGGTTGGCTAGCTGCAGCCAAGGAGGGAAGGTAGGCTCCAACCATTGCAATCAATTCTAGAATTGTTCCTGCCTACTTAAAGGGGTGGATCACCTACCCAGAGTTACCAGAAACCTGTATTGGACGACAGAGAAAGTATGTGATGTGCCAGAACCGTCACCAGTCTTTAAGGGTAAAAAACTGCATGATGGTCTATCAAGTCACATGATCCTTAAAGGGATAGTGAAAAGCAGAATAGGACATTATAACAACTTTTACAATGCAGATAGGATGTTGCTCTAGCTAGGTAGCACTGCACTATGAGGTGCCACGAAACTTCACTTAGGCAGCCTTTTTCTCCCATTTATAGACTTGTCAGTTGAGTTACAAATGCATATTTATAGTAATTACTATATATATATATATATGGGATTCTGGGTAGGCATATGCAAAAACGTTTAGCAAAGAATCACCTTTTTGCCTCAGATTCCACTTTATACATGGATTCCTCAGAGTATGTGCATGCTGAGTAACAGCTTTAAGACACAACTCAGGATGAGGTGCAAAGCCAGTGAACCACTCATGGACAGCTGAGTGGTTCACTGGCTTTGCACCTCATCCTGAGTTGTGTCTTAAATTCAGGTAGAAGGGGTTTTCATTCACTTTTTTCCACACCATAACCTTTTCAGTTTGTGCTATATATATATATATATATATATATATATATATATATATATATATGTACGCTTTTCTTACATCCTTGATGAATGACCTATACAGTTTTAGGTGCGCCCCAAAAATCCAAGAATGTGAAATTACATTGAGCAAAAAATGTTGGATAAATACAGATCTACAGAGAAGACCAACTGCCTTTTGGAGTCAGAAATAAATGTATTTATTTAAACAAATTTGGGTCATAATTGGAAAGGACATGACTATAGCAATTATATAAAAGAGTCAGAAAGGCACATCCCTCTTGTCCTTAACCCTTTGAGTGCCAGGGAGCTATCCAACGCATTGCAAAGTGCACACGGTTTCCAATGCGCACACACACTGTCAAGTCAATAGAAATTCTTATTTTTCCCCTTTGGTGCAGATGGTCTACCCCTTTGTTGTTCCAGGTTCATAAATAGGTGTATAGAAAGGAAACAAGATGCTTCCACAGGATACTGTTATTACATAGCTGGGACAGAAAATATGAGGGCTCTTGAGCTTTCCCTTTGTACCCTGTTAAAGGAGAACTAACACCTCCTAGTAACCTCACATTTGTCCTACTGTGGTCAGTAATGAATTTTGCCCTTATGCCTTTGCTCAAGAGATTACATATTCAATCAGTCCTGGATGTCTGTCATAACAGTTACTAGCAGGACCACAGGGCCTCAAACTCTGCTTGTTGCACATGGTAATCTTAACCCATTAAGAACCATTACGAACCAGGTGTGTGCATTGCTTCACCATGCTTTGAGTCCCCCTCTAGTCCTTAAAGTGTTACAAAACGGTTAAATAAGCTCATGCACTCTGCCTTCTTCAGGAAAACTGCCAGAGACTGTCATGTCTGCCTCCATGGACAGGACAACCAGGACTGATTGAACATGTCTTATCTTAACCAAAGGAACAATTAATAAGGCCCATTAGTATTTCATGGCCATTGTAAAGGAGGGTTTTTATCATTAGGATGCATTCATTCCCTTTTAATACAAGATTCACAAAACAAATGCTTAATACAGAAGCATTAAAGTTCAGCCCTTAGTGGGCGCAAAATAGGCTAGGATTTAACCCTTTGAATGCCAAAGGATAAGCAGTGTATTACTTTGCAATGCATTGTGTATCCCTATGACACTCGAAGGGTTAAGGAGGTTCCTTGCCTGAGCAGAGGTGGGTCAGTTATGAGTCACACATTGACTCACCTATGCTTAATCAGGGAAAACCAT
Source organism: Rhinophrynus dorsalis (assembly GCA_037306005.1). NCBI lineage: Eukaryota > Metazoa > Chordata > Amphibia > Anura > Rhinophrynidae > Rhinophrynus > Rhinophrynus dorsalis. The sequence continues at coordinate 374,697,765 of CM074721.1, read as the reverse complement.
AAATCCTATTCTGTTTATGACCACTGAGAACCTAGCCTCAACACCTGAACATCTAGGTTATAACAACATGGTGTGGCCTATATTACCATTCAAAGTGTATGCTACATAGGCTCAGTGCTACTTTCTTCCCAGAAAGATTTGTACTTTTTTTTTTTTTTCCTGACGAGCTTTGGCACCCCTCCATGAACCACACAGACCGACAACACAGACCGACAACACACTCAAAGGGTTAAATCAAAGGTTCAAACAGGGATCTCTCAGCCTGTTCTGTGTCATTGGAAGCTGCAGCTGAAATATACTCAGTGGATTAAAATACTGAACAATCCTGAGAGTTGTGATGATGTGACCATGACTGTATAGAACAGTACGTCTGTGTCTAGATACATTTTAATATTCAGAAAAGATTTAAATAGAGTACTGAGGCAAAGAAATGAGGACATCTCTAAAAACGCATGACAGTATGGGTAGAAGTATATAAATGCAACTGACAGCTCACTGCCATTGGCCTGAACTTCATTTCACTTCCATCTACAGAATGAATTCATTAGTCTTCACCACAACCTGGAGAACTGCCATCTGCATTAGTCTGCACGGTTATATTTAACAGAACTAAGTGTGAAGTTTTCCCCAATGCCCCATTATTCCAGATTATATTGTTACTTGCATAGCAGACATTTATTCACTCTATAAACTAAGCTTTAAATGAAAAAGGAAGCCCATGTGAAAAGATGACCAAAAAAAATGTATCTGCGTCTATACTGGTAGTTAACAAGGACCACCCACCTCTGACACAGCCACAATTTAAAGGATGTTGCCTGCAAGGGCTGCAAACACTGTGTAGTTGCATTAAACTAGTAGAAAATTAGTCTTGTACACTGGATCCTGTATTCATCCTTCTGCAGAACAACAGTTAACTGGGAATAATTACAACGGCAGTAATGACACAGTCAGCAAATACAACAGTTCTGAAAACAATGGCACACAGATGTGATCTGGTCAAGCCATGGTCATATCTCATGTCAGCGCCTTAAGATTATGCAGAGGTGACCCCATAGTTTTTGCCATCTGAAATGCTTTGTTTGTGTGTGCATATAAATATATTAGTGTACATGTTCTCACATGCACCTGCATCTTCCCTTGTGTACGTGTGTTTGCGCATATGTGTGTATGTGAGGGAAGGGGACGAGAATGACATACCAACTGCTTATGACCTACCTGTTAACCCTTTGAGTGCCAGTTATCAAACGCATGACACTCAAAAGGTTGAACGGGTTGTTTTTGCCACTTTAGCATTCAGTCCTTTTTTTTTTGCCAGGGGTTCTAAAGATGCATCTTTACTCATAGTAATTGCATCCTCAAAAGGACCAGCTCTCCTCTAACAGGAGATATATGAAATATGCATTTCAGGACTGATCTGAGATCAATCAAAGCAGCCCTGAAGAATGTATTTTTCACATGTTCCCGGTTGAAGGAAAGGTACGGTCAGCCTACGTTTCAGTGCCAGATTAGTATCCAGCCCACTGCCTGCAATGAGTTGGATAACTCTCTGGGTTATGGTTCGGTGCTTGTGACAGGTGTATATGTTATTTTTGTTTTGTGGAAAAGGCTTCTAGATCTTGGATTAACATTGTTTCATGATGATAGTTTTTAATGTGTCAGTGATGCTATGCATGGATGTTGTAGGCATACAAACGTTGAAAAAAAAAAAAAGTATTACCCTAACTTACATTAACACTCACCACATACAACAGAATACTAAACAGATTGTACACTTTCACTGATTTTAATGGGCTGAATTCTAGCAGACGTATCAATTTACCATGCGACAACAGATTACAATACAAATAGAATGACATACTGTGATTGTAAAATCACCATGAATACTTTATTTCACAACGGACCTTACAAAAATGAGCCCTCACAGAGCTTACCATAAAGAAATAAAAGCTGACTGTTTCGTAAACTAAGCATCTTCTGGTCTTTTGGGTAAAATGATATACTCGCAGTTTTTAATGACATCTTCAGATATGCAAACTTGAATTCACAGGGAGAGGTCCACTTTAAAGAGTAAATATGGTCTAAAATGCCTTATAAAATAATGCTACCTTGACGATGGTATGATTCATATGCTTTATGCCAAGCATATTATTCATACAAGCCTCTTTCTCTAACTACACACAAGGTTTTTAGAACATACACATTTCTGGCATGGTTCTCCTGGAAACGGTCAAATATGGAATGGCAAAAGAGGAGTATGAAGGGAAGAATGAAGCATTGCCTCTGGTACTTAATCACATCTGAGGTCAACATTGGGACATCTACTGATAAAACCCAATGCGAGAAGACAAGCAATACACTTGGATTTCATCTGTAAAGAAGTAGTATTAACCCTTTCAGTACTAGAGGGGTGTGCAAAGCATTGCTCATCTTCTCTCATGACTATTTATAGATGTCCCATCTGGACTTCTGGCATGACTGAGTACCAGTGAGAACTCTTCACTCTCCACCCCATGCCTATCTTGTGGCACTACATATTTAGTAGCTTCCCATAGTGCTATGCGAGGAGCCTATATGTCCCAAAAGCCTTGTATATAATTGTAGGAAATGATTTATGTTGTTGACATGGAGCAATGAACCATAAAATTAGTGCTCTCTGCATACCTCCCAAGTGTCCCTCTTTGAGACCCAAATCCTTCTGTCCCACGGCTGTATCTCTTTTTTCAGGCGATCAGACTGTGTGGTGTGTTTATAAATATGTTACATTGGTCCACAGTATAAACATTATTTGTGTTTATGCATTCTCCTGTGTAAATAATTTAATAAATTTTTTAGAAAAAGACTAAATTATTTTATCTAAATAGCTGTCAATTGGTAATGAAGTAACCTAAATATTTCCAGTAATTACTCACTGACCAATTGCCCCCCACCGGCAACCCAACCTAAAACAAGTGTCCCTCTTTAGCCATTTGAAACGTTGGGAGGTATGCCTCTGACTCTTAACGTGTTCAGATTAAAAACAGTTTACAGAGTACAATAGGTACAGCAAGTTGAAGGGAGGAGTTAAAAGGGACAGATGTGAAGTAGAAGACCTGATGAGGACTTTCAACTGTTGTTGGACAAGAAATCTCATCATCCTCAGGTGGCCTGTATTGCATGAGTACACTAAACAATAAAAGCTTCAAATCTTTTTTAAGAAAACCATAGCAAGAAAGTGTAAATAGGTGTTATCATTAAAGTGCAAGACATCCCTGGTAATTAAGGGGTAAAACAAAGCAACCAAAGGTTTTTAAACCATTGTCATAAAATAATATACAAAATACTTATGCTAGCTTCCAATCTTTCCAACACAGCCACATCAAAGTAAAATATGCAAACAGACAATGGACTTGCCTGTTTAAACCCATAAAAGTAATCTCCATCAGGCAATGTTAACCCCTTAAGGACCAGCGGTCCCGGGGCGTGGCGTCCCTTAAGGACCAGATAGGAACCTTTGACGTGCCGTCCACGTGACTGATCACGTGGGGCGGCACGTCAAACGGGGCACTGGAAGAGATCGCTCAGGTCTTGGAGCGATCAACTTCAGTGCCCGGTATTACTCACCGAGCTCCTACAGGAGCGCGGTGAGTAAAAGTACGTGACGTGGCAGGACCGTCACTGGTACTTAAGGGGTTAATGGAAAGATAGGGAGGATGAGAAGTCTTAACTGAAAGCTCAGTAAATAATATACCCACTCCTTAATTACAACATGTTTATTTTGAAGTAGATTATTCTGGTTTAGGGGAAAAAGTGTCTGTGTGTCACAGTACCTTGTTTCCAGTGCCGCCGCTTCAGCGACGCTCAGCGTCTTTCCACGCGTCACCTGCAGGCAAGAGGCTTCAAGCATGCTGCAGGCCTCTGTTTTATGTGTTTTTGTCCTCCTACCTACTTCCTCCCTCTAGCTGCTTACTTTCTGTGGAGGGCTTTAAAGGGCAGACTGAGTCCTGACTCAGTCACCCTCACGTTGTTGTTCGGAGCAGTTCATGTTCTAGTATTCCTGTGTATGATCCGGTTTGTCTGTCCATCCATTCATTTGTTGACCTGTGGATCTGTCTGACTATTCTCCGTGGCGTTCTGATTTAGCTCAGATATCCTTTCTGGTGCAAACCTGTGGCTCTGGCTGACTACCCTCTCCATGTATGACCTATACTTGTCTGACTACCCATTCTGGTGTTGACCTGGGGCTCTATCCATTGAGCATCCAACATTCCATCGCTCCAGTGGATATCCTATCTGGTGCAAGCCTGTGGCTCTAGCTGACTACCCGCTCTGTGTATGACCTAGGCTTGTCTGACTACGCACTCTGGTGTTGACCTGGGGCTCTATCCACTTCACATCCAGCATTCCATCGCTTCAGTGCATATCCTTTCTGGTGCAAACCTGTGGCTCTGGCTGACTACCCGCTCCGTGTATGACTTTGGCTCTTCAGACTATCCTATCTGGTGCTTACTAGAAGGCTGTCTGTTCGCTCAGTTTGTTGGTTCCATTATTCAGACATCCTTCCTGGTACTGACCTGCGGCTCTAGCAGACTCCTAGCTACTGACTGCAGGCTGAGACAGTATCTCTTGGGTGTTACCTTACTCTAGTGGGCTGAGGCCTAGTCTCGGACAGTGTGGTGCAGAGATTGGGAGACTGATATTCTTGATACAGTGCTCACCGTTTCAATCACCCAATCAGTGTTTATTTATATATTGCATTACTGTCATTATTCTCATACTAAAGATTCTATTAACTATACCGTATGACTCCTGGTTTTGCTTGCCAACCGTAACACTGTGACCTCAGTCATAGGTCAGATGTGCACATTCAGGTTTTGTGGGATATAAAAGACTGGATTTGTGTATGTTTCAGCACAGGTTTGATCCCTTATAACAAGCTACAGAAAGTATGCAATTGATTTAAGAATGTTTTTGTTATTTTCTAAAACGTATAGTTGAGGCATTCCTATATTCAATCAGGTCTACAGTGGACCCTAGATTGCCTAGAACTCTGTTCATGTCTTTGCTTTACACTTCCCGATTGTAATTAAGAGAAATGTACTGTTATAACATTCTGACCTTCAAAACGTAGACATAATATCAAAGGATGGCAAATACAGGTTATTAGTTAATGATCATGAATATGCCTGTAAAAGAATCTGGGGCCTCTTTAAAGTGATAGTAATGCTTAATATGGAATATATATATATATATATATATATATATATATATATATATATATATATATATATATAGAATAAAACACTACTAGGAGATTTTTCAAAGATTGTTGCACTTTAAACTTCTATAGGATGTTGTATCAAAACCACTACTATAAAATGTTAGGCCATTGATGTACTGCACCCAAAACAATGCAATGCATGTATATATCTATCTCTTTAATATGAGACAGTGGGGTGAATGCAAGAATAAGCCAGGAAATATCCAGTGCAGTTGGCCCCAGAGACAGTGACTGCACTTCAAGGAATACAATTCAGTGCACACTGCTCTGGAGTTAGGACTTTAATGACAGCAAACCACTTACACCTCCCCCATAACAAACAGTAAAACAGATAAAGTTACACCATTTCCTCTACTCCTTATCCTATATAATAATTTGTTAGAAAGTTTGTAACAATGCAGTCATGCACAGTAGAGACTGCCTGTGCCGAGGCGGATACAGAGCTGGGCACTCCGAAGGAGCGTCTATCTCTGTATCAGCTGTGGCGCAAGCACTCTCTACTGAGCATGACTGCAACGCGACCGGCTGGCACTGTATTAGCCGCGGCTTGGGCAGTCTCTACTGTGCATGACTGCCCTGCGACCGGCTGCCAGTGGCACTGTGGCCCATGTAACGGGCTCTTCAACTAGTTTACTATAAAGGGTTAAACAAGGCACAGAGGATAGGAATACCCAGAAATGCCCACAGACTATCACTGCCCTGCCCTTGGCACAAGCAGCATTAAGAAGAACATTTTTGCCATAGGCAGCTTAATAAACGGATGTTAGGCAGATACAGGGCTAGAAAATCCAGAGCCAGGTTTTGTATGAAATCCTATAAGCATTTTAACTGACCGTTGTGATACCTGTGCACTTCAACACCAGTCTGCCTGCTTCATGACACAGGCTGAGAAGTGGACATGAAACTGCAATGCTGCTGGCAGAGTCCACCATGATTTTTAACCCCTTAAGGACCAGAGGGGTGTGCAACATCTGTTCTTTAAGGGGTCAAACATATTTCAGAAAATAATTGGTATTTTGTATAAAGGCTAAGAGGTGTAACCCTGGGGCATAGCCACTGCACTATAAATGACAACTAAAAGTTCCCTTTAATTTAATTCAGAACACTCTTGAACACTAGAGAAGTTTCTAACTTCAGCTCTGCCATTACACAAAGCCCACTACAATTAAAGGGATAGTCATGTTTCATAATAAAAGCAGCTCTAATTAATCATCATAGTATTTGGACTTTGGAGAGTGTTATTTAAATTCTGTCAGAGTTGAATGATAAAGTATCCCCCTCCCGCCCCTTTTACTGATGTAACACTGCTCAGCCAGAGCAGAAGGGAGGTGCCCAGGTAGATTGCAGAGAGGGACAATCTTCAATTAAGATGAGGGAAAAACCTGAAAAAACTTGTCAAGGGGGGCAGGGCTTTCATTGTTCTCATAGGAAGAAGACTGTAAGAGATGGCTTACACTAGGTAAAAGGGGCGGGAGGGGAAACTTTGTTTGTGAATATCTCTTAAACCATAAAGGTTTGAGAGATAAGACTTATATCATTCTTCATGTTTTTTCATGCCTACAAAATAAAATAAAGTTAAAACAAAGTATTACTGTCCCTTTAAAAATTGCATTTTGAAGTGAAAGATGGTTCCCCATCAAATGCCATCTAGACCTAACAGAAACAGACTCCCCAACACATACCTTCAAGGTACAGCTGCTGAGTGCAACACCAAAACTTGGAGAAAATGGACAGCATCACCCACTAGTCTTATAGGGAATATTTCAACACTTATTAGTTTAACAGGTCAACAAACATCAGTACTGTGGTGGGGTTTTAGCTTTGGCTGCATGTCCTGATGAAGGCAGATAACTGAACACTCCACCAAAATGTTGTGTTGCACATAAACATGTGAAGTACTAACCATACAGACTGGTGTGTGTGTGTGTGTGTTCTTGTTCATTGAGTCTAAATACAAAAAAAATATTCTTACAGGTTTTAGAATAACTTATCAATCTGAATTTCCAGTATTAAATAAAAAGAAATCAATATTAATATTTTCAGAATTTGGAAAATATTCTCATTTAGCAGATTTTTGTAGGCTATGTAAGAAAAAAAATTAACAGTTTTCATTCCTTTTTTGTTCACAAACAAAATGTGAATTTTAGGCAGTGGATAACTCTCCTCCCTTCAAAAATGTTTTTATATATATATACATTCAGCAATCATTTAGCAATACAACCCTTTTAAAGTCCAGTGCCGCTGCCAGGAACCATTCAGATGGAAGACAAGCATGTAGCTTCCGATTTGCAGCTCTTTCAGCAGATTATTAGTTCCCATCACTGCACAATGCCTTTCATTTTATTCCTTCCAGTCAGAATAGCAATTACATCAATAGCTCATGAGACACTGGAAGATTTCTTAGAGAATAAAAAGACAGGAATTGGCAGTTATGATCAGGAAGTTCATTTCGGAACTGCTCGCTGCTCGCCCAGAAAGCTTAAGACAGTAGCACAGTGAATGTGAAATATTTTCCCATGAATCAGTTAACAGAGGAAATGAAGGTTCAACTATAACAAAGGCTACTTACTGGTACTTTTCCCATAAAACATACTGGGGCACATTTATCAATATAAAAATGCTATTCCGAACATGGTGAACCAACAAATAATGCGCTTTATATATAAATTCAAGCAACTGTGGTGCAAATCAACTGCACCACAGGGGAGAAATCATAATTACCATTCTTTTAACCCTTTCATTAGTTGGATACCTTTCTGGCACTCATGTGGTTAAACAGGGATTTTTAACCCCTTGTGAGGTACAAACATCAGTTTTTACTTGAAAATTCTCCAACATTCAAGGAGTTTAAAAGCGGTGTTTAAATTAATGGGAATTAGATGAAGTTGTATATCTTCTCAATGGTTCATTTAGTACGCCCCAGAGATGCTCCACTTTGCTTTTATATATTTGCCCAGTTACGGTTTCTTCGTCAGGAACATTTAAAGCGGAACTTTCACCTAAAACCAAAACTTAACCATGGGTTTTAATGCTTAACACAACATTAGCGTTGTGTTTGTTTTTCTTTCCCCTTACCTAGTAGCGGAGATATTTACCCTGCAAAATCAGGCACTTCCGCAATCCGCGGGACTGCATGACACCTCAGGACTTTCCACCTGCCCCAGGGAATGTGTTCACACTCCCCTTCGAAGCTGTATTTCTGGTGGCCAACGTTACAATAAACTCCATATACAATGCTACTGAGGTTGCAACCTCAGTAGCATTGTAAATGGAGTTTGTTGTAACATTAGCCCGCAGAAATACAGCTACCAAGGGGAGCATGAACGCCCTCCCTGGCGCAGCTGGGAAGTCCTGAGATGGTACAGGGTCCCGTAGAACGCAGAAGTGCCGATTTTGCAGGGTAAATATCTCCGTTACTAGGTAAGTGGAAAGAAAAACAAACACAACGCTAATGTTGTGTTAAGCATTAAAACCCATGGTTAGGGGGCGTGTCCTGACTGCCAAGAAGATGGCAGCTTAATCCCTGAGCTCCGGTGCATCCACGCTATTAATTACTTTTTTCTATAGCGGAATTCTTACAGCCCTTACTTAATCCGGTCAGTACTTTCGTAGAGGTATGCGGAATAGAAAACGCGCCTCTAACATACCAAAATCAACTTTAAAAGACTATTTCTCGTCCACCTCACATTGCGCGCCAACTCACAGCCCGCCCTTTCCCGCCACGTCTTCTGACTCACGGGACCTTGGCGACACACCAGACCGTACTGGAACCTGCGCCACGATGGATACACCTCAGCGTACTGAGTCTAGCCCTGGCGCAGAAATAGAGGTGGACCCTCCCGTTACCAAATCTGATTTCCAGACCTTCACCGGCACTTTGCAAGCCGAATTGCGAGAGTTGATGGATGACCTAAAGTCAACGCTAAAGGCCGAAGTTGCCTCGTTACGAGAGGGTCTAACATCTCTCACCCAGAGGGCTCTAAACTTGGAGAATATCCAAACCAAGCTGAAGGATCAGGTTAAGACCCTCGAGAATGTAGTGTTCTGCCAGAAGGACCACATTAATCACCTCACGACCAGACTTAATGATCTAGATAACAGGGGGAGGAGATGTAACCTCCGTATCAAGAACCTACCTGAGACGATACAACCCCAGGATTTAAAAGGGACTATGGTGGCTTTCTTTAAAACCTTGCTGGGTGAAACATTCACCGGCCCGATATATATAGAGAGGATTCATCGTGCTCTCAAGCCCCGGGAGAACAACCTGCCCAGAGATGTTATACTCTGTTTTCTACAATTTGAGATTAAAGAGCTCATTATGAAGAAATGCAGGGAGTCCCCCACACTACATTGTGGTGGTGCCGAAATATCGGTCTTTAACAAAATCTCCCCTTACACTCTACAATTGAGGAGAGAAGTGAAGCCCATAACGGATCATCTGAGATCACTACAGATCCGATACAGATGGGGCTTCCCCTTTGCTCTACATGCTTCACTGAATGGCAAAATGGCCTCGCTTTACTCTCTGGAAGATACAGCTTACTTTTGCTCATCATTGGGTATCTCCATGCCGTTACCTACCTCTCGACCAGCTACGCCACCCGCTCATAAGTCTCAACGGCGTTTAGAATGGTCGCCGGGATCTCCGGCTCAAAGGCCCAAGCATCGCAAGATTGATGTGATTCAACCCCAGATCCACCAAGAATCGGACACTTTACCACGGTCATGAAGACAAGGTCAGCTGAACCACTTTTCTATTGACCTACCCCTTGGACACTGGCCCTATGTGATCTGGACTCATACACTCTATGTGCAGACGAACCATCCACTTTTAGAGTGCCTGCCCTGGACTTAGTTACTTGGTGACTGTTGCATTTTATTCCCTACCCAGTGGCAAATCTCTTTGATATCCTGCTCCTTACGATATGGGTAAGATCGGGCAAATACCTTCTTCTTCTGACTACACTCCCCCCACGTTGGTCCGGCCTTAGGAGATGGGGTATACTCTTTTTAGGAAACACAGACAGGGTCCCCCCCCCTTTTTTTTTTATATATCTCTTTCCCTTTCTTCTCCCCACCCTTAGTATAAATGTATTGGTGTACATATGCTATTTGATATGTTGATGTTATATATTGCTGCTGTAGTCTACTAACCAGGGGGGGAAGTGGGTGTAATGGGGTATGTTACGATGCTCTTCTGCTGTTCTTGGCTACGACACCCTCCTCCCCATATGAGCTGAGGAGTCTTGCTTAGGGAGTTGGGGCTGGGTCCTCTGGATCAATGACCACGGCGGCGCCCTCACTATTCGGATTATTGGTTTTAAAGTGTGGATGGGATGCTTTGCTATTACAACTCTTTCATACTCTAGGGCACCATTTTAGAAATGGGGAGTCCCTCTAAAATGGGCGTCGTGGTGGTCGTTGGTTGGGGGGACAGGTTACCTTAATGTGGGGTAGTGATGTCCAACTAGTGTCCCCCAGGACGCAACAGTGCTTCCTTTACTGTAATAGATTCTTGTTGACCTATATACTCTCGAGCTCATATGTTTAGGTTTTATGTATTGTCCCTTGGGCGCTGGAGTAGCGCGGGATGCCCAACAGTGGTGCATTCTGTGTAACCCTGGTGCTTGAGGGGAAGATATACTCTTTTAGATTTTGTTCTTGTATGCTATTTATCTATTGGGCTACACCATACTTTCCCCTTGATATAATCCATTGTATTTACAAAGTAAGATGAATGCAAGCTATTGCATGCTGCTAGCGGGACCATACTACTCAGACTAGTTTTCTTCCCAACATGTTTTGTGCTTTCAGACATGGTGGTCGAGAGGGGATAAGATTAAGGGGGTGTTTGGTTTGTTGCTGGGGAAGAGGAGGAAGCTAAAAGACTATGAGAAATAAGAAAAGCTAGAAACTAGGTGATGCATTTCAATTGAAGTGAAATATGCTCACGCTGACGCATGTTCATGGCTCGCTTTCATCATTTTGTCTGTCTCACTTAATACATATGTGCCTGTTATTAGCTACAATGTGTTTCCTACAACTGTTGTCTATATTTAGCTTCTGAATGTCTGATATGAATAAATATAACCACTTCCCGACTGTACCCCATTCTTACTACGGTATATGTTACCCGGACTGCCAATGCCTTACTGCACATACTGACCTTGACACTCTCATTGGCCCCACACTGTGAATTCACTTCTTATTAGGATTCTGGTTCACTCCTATAAATCATTTCTAAGCTTTAATATCTTACATGTCACTCCTTCCATTCCACATGGCCAGTCTTACACAGAACCCAACTTGCTTATATTGACCGACGGACGTTTCTGATCCGCTTAATATCACCAGTGGAACACCGGACTTCCACACCCTACGCCGCCTTTCCATCCCCTATTGGACTCTACTATATACCCCCGAGACTCACTGTCACATTACCCACTGACTAACATACGCAAAGATGATCACATCTCTTCAATGGGTTATTCACCTTATGGCACTACTCTGGTGCCACTTTTTCCTTTTTCCTAGTTTGCCATCTGTCTCTATTTACTCTTTCCTACCCCTCCTGGCCCACTCTTCATTCCGGGGTACTGGGGAGTCGAGCTGGGTCTCTGTGGCTATTGCTATAAGATTATTATGTATAACTTGAGGATGATGTCCCTCAACACCAAGGGGCTGAATGTACCTGAAAAGAGATCTCACTTACTACGCGACTGTAAAAGGCTGAAAGCTGATATAGTTTTCCTCCAAGAAACACACTTTAGGTCCCCCTCTCATCCTAAGTTGACGTCGCGTCAATACCCGACTGTATACTTTTCTTCAACCACGGTTAAACAGCGGGGTGTGGGCATTCTTCTACACTCCAGGTTACCTTGGGTGTTGATTGATAAGATGACAGATGATGAGGGGAGGTTTATCTTCCTTAAGGGACTTATACATGGTAAACTATTCACTCTAATCAATGTCTACAGCCCTAACAGGGCTCAAATATCGTTTCTAATGACCATACTTCAAAAAGTGGATATGTGGGCAGAGGGACAGGTAATTTGGGGGGGAGACTTCAATATGGCAATGAATCCTGCTATAGATTCTTCCTCAGGTCATTCACCCTTCCGGGTTTCTCACTTAACCAGACTTTATAAACGTCTAACTGAGCTACACCTCATTGATGCATGGAGATTGCTGCACCCCACGGACCGCGATTACACCTTCTATTCCAGCCCACATGCTTCCTATAGCCGCATTGACTACTTTTACATCTCTCAGTTCTTACTCCAACACACTCAGTCAGTGGATATCCACTCTATTGCGTGGTCTGACCACTCTGCGGTCACACTGTCTATTTCAATCCCTGAAGTGCCCTTGACTCCCAGGGCATGGAGGCTGAACGAGTCCTTACTGAAAGATAATACTATATTGTCATCACTCAGTAGCTCTATTCAGGAATATTTCGAAAACAACGACTCAGGGGAGGTAGTGGCCACATCTGTATGGGAAGCACACAAATGTGTTCTGCGTGGTCTCCTCATTAGATTTGGCTCTTTTAGGAAGAAAGAAAGAGAAAAATCTCTCAATAGACTGCTAGACAAACTTCACACCCTTGAAATATCTCATAAACAGACGCTAACTGATAATCTGAAAGAAGATATCTTGCGTATCAGACTGGAAATCAACAATCGTCTACGTGCTTCCTTCCAAAAATCCTTTATGTGGCAAAAGTACCATAGATACTTGTCTGACAATAAATGTGGTAGGGGCTTAGCCAATCTCCTTAAAATTAAACGTAGAGCGACACATGTCGCGTACATCCAGAATCCAGCAGGATCTCCTTTTTCCTCCTACCCACAAATTGCTAAAGCTTTTTGGGATTTTTACAAAAAGTTATATAATATTCCAGCTGATAAAGATTCCGCCAACCAGAATTATCTGGATATTACCAATTATCTTACTCAAGCTAAAGTCCCGAGACTCCCTGAGGATGTAAGGCAGGAATTGGAACGTCCATTCACGGAGGAAGAGGTCTCCCATGTTATCAGACACCTACCCCTGGGTAAAAGCCCGGGCCCTGATGGCTTTTCAACCATGTATTACAGGTCTTTTACTGAATCTCTAGTTCCCTACCTGACCAAAGCCTATAACGCAGTACGAGAAGGCCACTCCTTTCCTAAGCAAGCTCTGGAGGCTCACATAGTAGTCCTGCCAAAACCCCACAAGTTTGCATCCCTTTGCTGTAATTACCGTCCGATATCCTTGATTAACTTGGACATGAAGATATTTGCCCGCATTATTGCGGAACGGATTAGCCAATACCTCCCCACTTTGCTCCATCCTAACCAAGGTGGGTTCGTCACAGGACGACAGGCGAGCCACAATACATCGGCGGTGATATCTTTAACACACTCCTCACTCAAGAATAAAGTTCCAGCCATCCTATTCAGTACGGATGCAGAAAAAGCCTTTGATAGGGTGAACTGGTGCTACCTTAAAGGAGTATTGCGTAATGCTGGATTTGGTCCGCTCCTTATTGCTAGTATTATGAGCCTGTACTCATCACCCTCAGCTAGGATTCTGGTCAATGGGACTTACTCTGATCCATTCCTCATTAATAATGGTACCCGACAGGGGTGCCCACTTTCGCCACTCCTCTTTAATCTGTCCTTGGAGCCCTTATTACAGTATGTTCGGAATTATCCTACTATTCGTGGAGTCAAAGTGAATAGGTCTGAACATAAAATTCTTGCCTTTGCTGATGATGTCCTCTTTGCTCTGACTTACCCAGCCTCTTCTCTCCCACGGGTACTTAGCGCTCTGGACCAATATTGTCTCCTATCTGGGGCCAAGATTAACCTTTCCAAATCCGAAATACTGAATATTAATTCAACAACTAAAGAACTGGCTCCGCTCCAGAGGAATTACCCATTCAAGTGGGCGGCATCACATGTAACGTACCTAGGCATCCGAATATCACCCAAGCTCTCTGACCTTCCACAACTGAATTTTGACCCACTCCTAGATTCGATTAGATCCGACTTCCGGAGATGGTCCCCATTGTTCATCTCATGGTTGGGACGTATAAATATTGTAAAGATGATGATCCTTCCCAAAATATTATATATTTTCAATACTATTCCTGTCCATTTCCCAAGATCCTTGATTAATGCATTACATTCAGAAATTTCAGCCTTTATCTGGGCTAAGAAGAAACCTAGATTGTGTCAGTCCATACTGACTAGACACACAGCACAAGGTGGATTAGGTTTACCAGATTTCCATACATATTACCGTGCTTCGGCTATCTCCAAACTTTTCGATTTCTCCAAAGCTAGTAAGAAATGGTGGATCGATACTATCGATGCAGATATAATCGGGCTTGATCCACTACAACTTCTGTGGAGGAACGAGTATGCCACACCAATATCGTGTAGAACTCACCCGATTCTTGGACATATCCTGTCTACCTGGTTCTCTACTGAACCTTCCTCTCCTCTGTCCATCTCCCCTTCCCCTCTGATTTAGATTGTGGGAAACCCTGATTTCCCAGCAGGCAACATACCGTCTCTGTTCCAAGCATGGGAACCATTTAACCTAACTTCCTTGGGATCCCTCCTTTCCTTACCAAGGCCTCTGACTAGAGAGGTTCTCCAGGCTCAATTGGGCCAAACTCAAGTCCCCTGGTGGGCTTTCTTTCAAATCAGAAATTGGCTACATCAATACGCAAGTGGGGGTGAGGGAGCGAGAGATCTCACGAAATTTGAATCCCTGCTATCCTCCGAGAGTCCCATAAGGCGCCCTTTGTCGATTACTTATAGAATCCTTTCTGATACCTCCTCCCTCCCTAAGCCTTATTTTCTGACCTTATGGGAACAAGACTTATCTCTTCCTTCTGATACACCTCTTTGGGACAAAGTATTCAGATCTAATTTTTTGTATGAACGTTCTTCTAAGCTTAGGGAGATGAATTACAAACTTTATACTAGGTGGTACCTAACTCCGCTAAAGCTTTCTCAAATATATGCTTCTACATCGCCGATGTGCTGGCGTTGCCTATCCGAAGTGGGCTCTTTATTCCACATATGGTGGACGTGTCCAAAGATTATTCCTTTTTGGACAGAAGTTTGCGCAACTCTGTCCAGAAAACTAGGGATTACATTCCCGCTAGACCCATTGATCTTTTTATTTTCCCATATTCAACCCCCCTCTATGATTACCTTGCATGTTCCCTTACGGACTCTTGTTCCTCTCCTGAATGCAGCAAAAGCCTTGATCCCAAGTCTATGGAAAAATACCACGACCCCCACAGTTCATATGTGGATGCAAAGAGTGGAATCTTTCCTTCAATCGGAGAGATGCCATGCAGTGATGCACGATTCCGTGGAGCAATTTGATCGACTTTGGAATCAATGGTTGGCATCACCATAACTTTTACTACAGCACTGCTGTTATAGTCTCTTGTGGTCCTTTCTCCTTTATCCCTCTGGTGTTGAGCACTGTGACATTGCCCTTCCTGAAGCATTCTCATATTGTGATGTCTTGTTAGGATATGGCCATGCTCGGCTCCCTAGTGCTCTGGGTCCCTTCTCCCTTTATCTTTGTACTCTATCCTTCCCCTCTTTACATCCACACTCCTGTAACTCTCCCTCTCAGTTATTGCTTCTTTTCTCTTCTGTCTATTCCTTCTCACCTTGGACTTTTTATCTACTTAGTACACGCTTGATACTGTTTTCGACAAATCTTCCCGAATCACCTGACCATATATCAATTGCCAGCACTAATACCAATATCCCCATCTTCCTTCCTCCTTCTTTATCCATACTTTTTTTTAGATAGGGGAAGGTAGATAAAAGGAGTACAGAAAATACTAGAATCAGACAGATCGCTCTTTTTGATGTTATTGATATAAATTACCACTATAATAAAAACAAATATGCTGATTGTATGCTCACTTCTTTGTATATTGCAATATGTTACACTTGATTCTGTCTCCTCTGGAAATTGTGTGACATGTTTATCTTTATTGTTCAAGATGATATTGTTTTTTTTTTTTACAACATTTTCTACAGACTTATGCTGAGATATTGGTTTCTTTTCTCTAATGTTATGACTACCTTACCGAGTGTATATCTTGTACTTTGCTCTGTTTGTATCATTTTTGAAATTCAATAAAATGTTGAAACTCAAAAAAAAAACAAAAAACCCATGGTTAAGTTTTGGTTTTAGGTGAAAGTTCCGCTTTAACAAAGCAGATGCAGCAGTTTTTTTTTAATACATCTTGGATCCCAGTCTCGGCCTTCATCAGTGCATTTCAAGAGGAGTTTACTCAACCAATGACCCAGAGCTAAACTCTAAGAAAAACTTGGGGCCTTTTTTTCTCTCATAGTGTTCAATACTGTGGTCCTCTCCTAATAGCCTGTCACACTACCGTGCTGACCTGTACTCCTGCTCCACGGAGTTTCCACGGATGCTGAAGGAGTCCTGATCACGTCACCATTTAGGTCAGTAATATGGAGGACAGACAAGTGTGACAACAGCATAAAAACACAAGCTGGCTCCATCTTTATGGCTTCTACCTTCTTAATCATCACTGCAGGACCTGGAAATCATATAAACAAGGACTGGATCTATACAGAGCATCTTGAAAGAACATGGCTTGTGTAATCCAAAGTCATAGGACTTTGAGATGCCTTTGAATGGAGACAGGAGTTTGTGAGTCATCAGTTTTATTTGTTCTTATTTTTAATACATTTTCTGGGTTTTATAATTTTGTTCTTTGTTGTGATCACAAACTGATAAGTGATTTGTGAAATGTTACATGTGTGGATTTGCTTACCATTATCTTGAATTTAGTCAAAATGTTTACTTGTATTGTTTTACCTCCTTTTTTAATGTTTGACTTTTTGGGCACATTTCTTATTTATCCTAGATGAGAGTTTTTTTTTTTTTTTTAACACCTAGTCACCTTTTGTTGGCACATTACCTGGTGAGATAGCTCAGTGGTAAAGCCCCTGACTATGGAGCCTATTCCAACCGCAAGGTTGCAGGTTCGATTCCCAGCAGGGTCAACTCAACCTTTCATCGTTCCGAGGTCGATAAATGAGTACCATTAATTGGGTAATAATAACATCTATTATTTCAGCTGCCAATTTGGTTAATTCCGAGAGCGTGCGCTGAAAGCGCTTTGAGTCCCACTGGGAGAAAGGTGCTATATAAATATTAGTTATTATTATTATTACCTTTGACAAAAGTATCATTTAATATTAATAAGTGGATTTTCAAAAACATCACTTTTTAACAAATTTATGAAGTTGAATAAAATTTGGAATTTCAGTCCCATAAACCTTGAATATTTGGTAAAAATCCATTCAATATTTTGGAATACAGAGGTCTATAAGAAAATTTTTACTTCCCATGGTTAAATTGCATGCCACCAGTTTCGTATAGAGAGATGCTATATATGATGTAATAAATAAAGCACAAGGGTACCAGAAAGTAAAATTGCTGGCCACAAGGCCAGATAACTGACCCAATTTGAGCTAAGATCAGATCAGGATGGGCAGGAGCAGCAGGTGAATCCAAAAGAGGAGGATCACCCAAGTGCAGGCAGGACAAGACTGAACAGGAGAAAGAAGAGAATGAGAAATCACCAAAAGAGATACATAGCAAAAGGGTAGTATTGTATGGTAATTTGCAGAAGGAAACAAATGGATGAATCTGATCAGATTAGATGGACACAATCACTGTTGCTGAATGCTGTAGGCAGCTGATAAGATGAACTTCAATCAGTGTGCAGTGTAGACACAGTTGATGAGATGAACTGGGCAATATGTATACACACTGGAACAACTGAAGAGGTACAAAATCGATAAGCAGAAATCAGTGTCAAATGAAGACAGGGGAAAGAAGATGAAACTGGCAAAACAGGTTTCAAATTGAAGTTATAAATCACAGTCAAACAAAATCAGGGGTCAGAGTACAGGAACAAAAGCCAGGATTCAGGAACCAAACAAATAGCAACAGTAGCTCAATATGGCAAAGAGTAGGTGGCAAGGTTCAAGATTTAAACCTCCTTCAATCAATATTGACTGGGGGTGGTCACAGCACACCAACCAGACACCTAGGGGTTCTCAACAAGGGGGCCGTGGCACTTTAAGGTGCCGTGCCAGGGACATCCACTTAGGATGTCACTTTTTTCTAGTAACACTTTGGCAAAAATATGAATGCGGTGTTTCAAATATATATTTATGGAAATTATTACACACAATGTTTGTTTTTATTATTCTGTTTGTGAGATCTAAAATAACAATATATGTATGCAATTGTAATAGCATTACGTGCTTGATAAAACACAATACAATGTTAGGTGTGCCCCAGAAATTCCAAATTGCTTGTTAGGGATGTCTTGACCATAACAAGATTATGAACCACTGACCTAGTTAATTAAAGGAAAAGTGTGTGTTTGGGGGGGGGGGGGTGCTAGACTATTTTGTAGCAGTGCTTCAATTTGAGACTTGAAAAGCTTATCTTGTTCTTGGATACTAGGTATAACTATAACCTTTTAAAGCAGAAAGAAGAAGGTTCACATTGATTTAAATGTTGCTTCTAAACTCTTGAATAATATTGAGCTCTCAAATGTATTTTCAAAGCAAATCACTGGAGACTTTGATAGCATGCAAGGGGATTAAAAGTAATTGGGGTGAAAGTACAAATTTGCCAGCACTTCTCAATTGGCAGTAGCTTATAACTCCATTGGATGTGCTCAAGGGTATGTCCTACAGCTTATGAGTACGCTAGTGCATATGGGTAGACACTATCTGCCAGTGTTAGAACTCTGATGCCAGCAAACTCCCTTATACCTGCCTCATAGCATGCACAGGTAAATGGCACTAAATAATGCCACTTCTTCTAACCCTTTGACACTTACATTGTATTAAACAAGGGGTCAAGAAGAGAAACAACCCAAAATGACCATAAAATGCTCCACGGTCCTCCCCTTGGAGCGAGAGGTGAAAATTTGGTGTTACACAGCCAAACAAATTAGGCAGGTGCAGAGGCTAAACATCGATTCAAGCTCCTGATTTAATGCGGAATTGATTTTTGTACATTCACCCGAATTTTACTACATGACAGGAGGCTTCATATTTTGCTTAACTTCCTTTACTGAAGTCCAATAGCAGCACAGTAACATAACACAGATACAACCAATCAGAGATCAGCAAAAAAGGTAATATAAGGCATGGCACCACTAAACCACTCCTTTGCTGCTCCAACAAGCTGCGCACAGGTCAGAGTATCTCTTGTCACATAGCTTGTATTACTGTGATTTCACTGTTTGTTGCTAAGCTCTATGTGCATTTTATTTTTATTGCTTATTCTTTCAGGTTTCTGGTTATGAGCAGCTGTTGGGTTTCTTTACGTAGCTAGGGGTATCTGTTCGTCTGCTTCTCTCTCCCATCCTGTTATCTGTTGAGTTTATTTCACTCTCTTATTATGCTTTCCCGTTTTGCTTCCCTCTTTGCTCCTTTGATATTCGTAGCGGTAGCAACATGGGGCGTTCGGGACTGTTCGCTTTTACCTTGTGTTGGAAGCGGGAGTACGGTGACTGGATTGCCCTGGCTTTATTTCGGCTGCTTGTGCCTTGCGGTCCGCAGACTGCTCGTGCAGATGGCGGCCATCTTGAATCTTGCTAGAGCAAGATTCTCGGCGGCCATTTTATTTTCTCATATATACGATACATAGGTCCACTCCAGGCGTTGGCTTACCTGTGTTTGGAGCGGTTGCTAGATTATTACGGTTCCGATTCCTTGTTAAATACATTCTAAGGTGGCCATTTGTATATGTTCTATATGCAACTCCCAGCTTCCCTTGTTTTTTCTTTTACCAAACCACTTTATTTAAAGAAGTTTTGTTATAGGGTGAGCCCCTTTCTTGATCTCTGACCACTACCTTATAGAATTTATTTACATTAAAGGGGTGAGAACCCTTCTTCTTGAGTTTCCAAACGTTTTTGAACTTTTGTTTTGGGGTGAGCCCCCTTCTCTCTGGAGTGATCCCCTGGATGTATGTATATTACTGTGTCTACTGTTTCTACGTCAAGGGTGAGCCCCTGCTGTACACCTGGGGTGAGCGCGCATATTATTGTAACTAACTCAGGTCTGGCATTTAACCCCCTTACTCTGCATGGGTTGTATTTTTTCTGGGTCTGTTTCCCAGATTTCTATTCTTGGGTTGAGCCCCCATAATTAGATAACCAGGGTGAGCCCCTTGTTTTCTTCCTTCTGCCTGTGGGTTCACTAGGATACGGTAGCTCTACCGTTTCCTTGTTTTTCTACAATCTGGGTGAGCCCTAGTTGTGCCTGGCAGGGGTGTATCCCTCCCTTGTTTATTTGGGGTTTCTGAGTTATAGACCCTGAATTTTATCTACATTTCCAGCCATCATGAGCGACTCCCCTTCTCGCCCTCAGGATTTTCAGGCCATTATTGATGCAGCGGTTGCTGCTTCCGTTGAAAAGGCTCTGGCCAGGGTCCTCTCTCAATCACCTTCTGACTCTTCTTCTGGATACCAGGTTTCTGGTTCTCTTCGAGATGTCAGTTCTCCTTTCCACCTTCTGGTGCTGGGCTGGCGACATCCAAACGTCATAGGAAAGGGGCTTCATCTGGTCTGCAAGGGCCAAGGGTAAAATCCGTGTTGCATAGCAGTGGATGCGTTCCTGCAAACGTGGCCGAGCTTGGGGGCATATGCGTTTCCACCGTTCGCGATGTTGGCGAGAGTGGTTCACCAGGTTCGAACTCAGAAGATGAGCATCCTTCTCATTTCTCCGTTTTGGCGGAGTCAGCCGTGGTTTCTGGATCTTCTGGAACTGTGGTACGCGGATCCGCTTCTTCTCCCTTTTTTCCCATCTTCTTCTCACGGATCCTCAAGAAGACCCTCATCCGCTTGTTCTCCAAGACCGTCTACCTCTGGTGGCTTGGACGCTTTCCAGGGATCCTGGTCGGTTGAGGGATTATCGCAGGAGGCTAGGGATCTTTTGTGGGACTCCTGGGCTCCTGACACGAGACTAAGCTATGTTTCAGTATGGAATGCATGGTCTCATTGGTGTGTGGAGAGGGTTTGCGATCCCTTTACGGCACCTGTGACTGCTATCTTGAATTTTTTGTCTAAACGTTTTTTTTTTCTGGTCAGTCTTATCGGTCGCTTAATGTTATAAGGTCCGCTATTTCGGCGGCCCACGTTCCGATTTCTGAGATTCCGGTGGGGCGGGATCCTTTGGTTTGTTGCCTTTTGTGAGGTATTAAATTGGCTCGTCCTCCGGCACCCAAGTATTCTGGGTTTTGGGACGTTGACTTAGTTCTCCATTTTTTTTGCGGGGTTGGCCTTCAAACGCACTTTTGTCTCTACAACAGCTGTTGGCCAAATTGACTATTATTTTGTCTGGTGTCTTTCCAGCCGGTTTCAGATGTCCGATCATTTGATGTGGATGGTTTTTCGGTTCTCTCTGAAGGAGTTTCTTTTTCCATTCGTCGTCAAACAAAATTGAATACTTCTTCAGTTTTTTATCCATTCTTTCGTGAGCTTCCTCAATTGTGTGTGGCTGAGGTGTTAATTCGCTACATGGCGGTTACGGCACCTCTTCGTTCCTCGCGATCTGGTCAGCTTCTTGTTTCTTATGTCAAACCTCACAAGCCGGTTTCTTCTACTACTTTGGCCAGGTGGGTGCGTTGGATTTTGTCCCAGGCTAGAGTGGAGGAGGTGTTTGGTGTGCACTCGGTTAGAGGGGAGGCAGCAACAAGAGCTGTGACAGGCGGGGCATCTATTGCGGACATTTTACATTCAGCTGACTAGTCTAGAGAGGATACCTTCCGTACTTTTTATTTTAAACCAGCGGCTGATGAATCTAGGTCCTTTGTCTCAGCTTTAAAAATGCAAAATATGAAGCCTCCTGTCATGTAGTAAAATTGTAGATTATACTAACATAGTGTACTAATAATCTAAATTTTAGTAATGACAGGAGGTGAATATTTCCCTCCCTTCCCACCCTGGAAAGTACGGGGGGCTTTAGGGAGGTACTGGTTTCATATTCGGTATTGTTGATTTGACAATTGTTTTTTCTAAAGCTGATATGCATGTGTTGATTATATTTAGAGGTTTATTTCAAGAGACTTTCACAAATGTTTCTTCTTTTTTCAGTTTAATCTTCTTCCTCGTGGATTTCACATGGATGTTTCCTGCAGGGGGTTCCTAGTCGGATTGGAGTGGACATGGGAGTTCAGAGGAATTGTTCTACATTGAAGTTTATCTTGTTATATGTGTCAGTGATGTTTACGCTTGTTGTTTTGTTCAAAGAAAGAGGAGTGGTTTAGTGGTGCCATGCCTTATATTACCTTTTTTGCTCATCTCTGATTGGTTGTATCCGTGTTATGTTACTATGCTGCTATTGGAGTTTAGTAAAGAAGTTAAGCAAAATATTCTCCTCCTGTGATTACTAAAATTATTATTAGTACACTAGGTTAGCATAATCTACAATTACATCACTTAAAGGGATAGTAATACTTCGTTTTAACTTTATTTTATTTTGTAGGCATTAAAAAAACATGAAGAATGATGTAAGTCTTATCTCTCAAACCTTTATGGTTTATGAGATATTCACAAGCAAAGTTTCCCCTCCCCACCCTTTTACCTAGTGTAAGCCATCTCTTCTCAGATGTGGAATGCAGTCCATAGACCAGACAGATAACAGAAGGGGACAGTCTTCTTCCTATGAGAACAATGAAGGTCCTGCCCCCTTGACAAGCTTTTCAGGTTTTTCCCTTATCTTAATTGAAGATTGTCCCTCTGTGCAATCTACCTGGGCACCTCCCTTCTGCCCTGGCTGAACAGTGTTACATCAGTAAAAGGGGCGGGAGGGGGACACTTTGCTTGTGAATATCTCTTAAACCATAAAGGTTTGAGAGATAAGACTTATATCATTCTTCATGTTTTTTTAATGCCTACAAAATAAAATAAAGTTAAAACGAAGTATTACTATCCCTTTAAGATCTGCAAATACCCAAGTTGTCAGTGATTCATTTCCCTGGCACAAAGTAATTGAGCCACCAATGTTTAAACTTTTCAGTTGTCAGAAAACAAGCAGCATTTTTCTGCTAAAGACCGTTTATTTAACAAAAGAGTATAAAAAAAAAATCTGTAAAAAATAAAACAAAAACCCAATGGGAAAAAGGCAATAAAATACATTTCCACTTATGGAAGAGAAAACTTGAAAGATGCTGCTCCTATTTAATTGTACAGTTAGAGTTTGAGTCACTTTTTCCCCAGAAAATTGCTCTTCCTTCCAGACTAGTAAAAGACTCCCATTAGCAGAATATTCTTATGCAGCTCTACTATTCATTTGGAAATTGCATGTTATCTGCATACAACAACTTGCTGCTATTTAGTTGCAATAATAAGCATCTAAATAAATGATTCAAGTCAGAATGTGGTCTCCTAATTACAATCTTATTTAATTTGATTAGGCCAGCCTGGGTTTTAATTGCAAAAGAGAAATATAAAATTGTCTTTTCACAACGGGAAGCCTAAGCTCAAAAGATTTAAAGGAAAAAAAAAAAAAAAAAAAAAAGGAAACATCTTTGATAAACAACAATAATTCTACAAAGACTATAATAGTGTTCAGACCAAGTCACAAGAAACCTCCATCTGTTTTGGAATACAACCGTTGTTGCCTTAGGCTACAAGGTGAGAACTGTAGTCCACAATAGCTGGAAGAATTCTGGTTGAGGAGACCTGGAATAGATATTGTCTAGTCCTTTGCGTAAGTGACAACACCTCTTAGAGCAATGGTTCTGGATCTTTAGTCTGGAATTTTTCAGGCACAAAAACATTTTATTGATTGTCAGGGTTGTAATGAAGTGTACAATGCATAAGGTTATAGTTATTAGTTTTCACTATCAGAATACCAAATCATCATATTAGGGCTTATAATTTTAAGTCCTTTGCTACTAGCCAGACCTGAAAAGTTACTCGCCACTGCAAGCCATAACATACCCACCAGGGCTGAATTTCTACTCGCCAGGGCTAAATTTTCACTCGCCATTGGCTAGTGGAATTTTGAGCCCTGATCATATCATTCAAAACAATTACACAAAAGTGGTAATAAAAAATGTGGTATCAAACTACAGACCAACAGCCTTACTTCTACACATTATTTAAAATCCGGGGGGGGGGGGGGGGAGAGGATTTTAGTCTTACCTGTTAAATCCTTTTCTCTTAGTCCATACAGGTTACTGGTAACTTTGGGTAGGTGGTCCGTCCCTTTAAACAGGCAGGAACAATTCTAGAATTGTATAAAGGGTGTGGAGCCTACCTTCCCTCCTTGGCTGCAGCTAGTCAACTAGCTCCAGAAAGATTTGAGACACTAACTACTGACTAGCTAGTGAAGGGAAAAAGACTCCTGTGAGCATGACCCCGAAGGACTTCCATGGTCTGCCACAGGAAAGCCAAGCATGGTCTCTTGACAGGGTAGGAGACCAGTATCCTGTATGGCCTAAGAGAAAAGGATTTAACAGGTAAGACTAAAATCCTCTTCTCTGTCGTCCAATAAAGGTTACTGGTAACTTTGGGATGTCGAACCATTGAGTTTCCCCAGAGGCGGGAAGTAAGGCAAGGACCAGGCACAAGGCCCCCAAACTCACCAGAGAACCATTAGATCAGAGATAGCCCAACAAAACAATGAAGTGTCAACGGACACTGAACAGGGGTAACAACACCCCAAGCTGTTACACAGCACACTGAACTAGAGCCAACAGGGCTCAAAAGTGAAGGAAGCACCAAGAACCAAAGAAGATACTAGACAGGCAAGACTGCCTGCAGGATCATCCTCCCAAAGCTGGTGTCAACCGATGCCAGCATATCAACACAGTAGTGCTTCGAAAAGGTGTGCACAGACGACCAAGTGGCAACCTTGCACAAGTGATCAGCGGAGGCTTGATTCTTGTAAGCCCAAGAGGCCCCAATAGATCGTGTAGAATGAGCCGTGACCCTGAAGGGGACAGGCTTCTTCTTCAGCTCATAAGCCTTAAGAATAGTGGACTTGATCCAAGCAGCAATAGTCACCTTGGATGCAGGTCTTCCAGCCCTAGGACCTTCAGGAATGACGAACGCCGCGTCAGATTGTCTGATATACATAAAACTTGAGACAATGCACCACGTCAGGGTGGGGTCAGGGCAGAAAGAATCTACCTTCGGGAGAAACTCCTGAGAGGTGCGAAGCACCACCTTGTTCTTGTGAAACACCAAATAGAGTGGTTTACAGGACAGAGCATGCAACTCCGCAACATGATGGACAGACAAAATCGCCAGGAGAAAAGCCATTTTCCTCGTCAACAGGCGTAGAGGAATAGTAGCCAAAGACTCAAATGGAGGGCGCTGAAAAACGCCCAAAACCAAGTTAAGATCCCACGTAGGAGTACGAATCTTGAAGGCAGGACGAGTATGAGCAATGCCCTGGAAGAAAACCTTGACATCAGGAAGGATGGCAATGCGCCTCTGAAAGAAAACAGAGCAGACGTCTGAACTTTAAGGGAAATCAAACGGAGGCCCTTAACCACACCGTCCTGCAAAAACGCAGGACCATAGGCAGATCAAATTCCTGAAACAGGTCCCTGTCAGCACACCAAGACAGAAAGGTTGACCAGACACGATGATAGATCTTGGAAGAAACAGGATTGTGGGCACTGAGCATAGTAGCCACCACACCAGAAGAAAACCGCTTCTTCCTCAATATTGAGGATTCAATTTCCAAGCCATCAAGGCTAGACGATGAACATCCTCCTTCCACAGGTAACCTTGTAGAAAAAGATCCGGACGGCAAGGGAGCTGGAATGGCTCCGCCACTGACAGATCCAGAAACTCCAGAAACCAAGCCTGGCGAGGCCAGTACGGAGCAATCAGAATGACTGGACTACGTTCCAGTTATAATTTCCGTAACACCCTGTGCAACATGGAGAGGGGAGGAAAAATGTAGGCCAGAGGGAATAACCAAGGAATGGACATTGCATCCACCACCTGAGCTAGAGAGTCCCTCTATCGTGAGCAGAACTTTGGAACCTTCCTGTTGTGCCTTGTCGCCATCAGGTCAATGTAAGGAAGACCCCATTTCTGAACAATGAGGGTGAACACCTCTGGGTGCAGTTCCCAATCTCTGCTGTCCACTATGTGTCGACTGAGGAAGTCCGCCATGACATTGTCTACGCCAGGAATGTGCACTGCGGATATGGCAGGAACGTGTTCTTCTGCCCAGGACAAAATAAGCCTCGACCTCTAACCACGCAGCGAGACTTCTTGTTCCACACTGCTTGTTGATGTAAGCCACAGCCGTGGCGTTGTCAGACTCTCCCAGACTGGACAGCCTTCCAGCTGAGATGTCCAATGATGAAGGACATGAAATATTGCCCAAAGCTCCAACACATTGATGGGAAGGAGAGATTCCGGAGACCACCGACCCTGCGCACTCAGGCGACCCAGGACCGCTCCCCATTCAGAGAGGCTGGCACACGTAGTCACCGTGGTCCAGAAGGAAAGTAGGAAGGACTTGCCCTTCAGCAGATTGGACAGTTTGAGCCACCAGGACAAACTCAGTTCCACATGAAGAGGAAGTGACCCAGACGTCTTCAGAAGGTCCGACTGACCCCTGCACACCTGGATCACAAACTGCTGGAGTTCCCTGGGGTGTGCCATGGAAAACAGTACTGCCTCTATGGTGGAAATGAATTTCCCCACAAGAGATGACAGCTTCTTGGCTGGAACTGGATCCTGAGCCAGTATCGCATAAACCTTGTGCTCGATCTGGTGAGCCACCTCATCTGTGAGAAACACCATGTTCTTCTGGGTATCAAAGAGGAGGCCCAGGAAGACCAGATGCTGGGATGGGACAAGATCTGACTTGTCCAAGTTGATGATCCACCCGTGATGGGTGACAGCATGAATGCATGGCTGAACCTGCTGATGAAATTCCGCAGAAGAGGTTTTCAGAAGCAGGTTGTTCATGTATGGAGTAACTCTGATGCCATATCGATGGAGGACGGACACTAAGGCTCCCAGGACATGGTTGAGGAGCTGTCGTCAGACCAAATGGAAGAGCCGAGAACTGAAAATGTCCCTGGTCGCAGGCAAACCGGAGGTATTGGCGGCTCTCTGGATGAATATGTCCTGAAGATCCAGAGAAGCAAGGAATTCCCCTGGGGACATAGCAGCAATCACCATACATACAGACATCTGGTGATTATGAGTCTGGGTCACAAAGGAATTGAGATCCTTCAAGTCCAAAATGGGACGACAACCACCACCCTTCTTGGAGACCACAAAGAGGTTTGAGTAAAAACCCATACCTCTGTCCTGGACTGGAACCGGCTCCAAAACGTCCTTGTACAGAAGGGGCTGAACAGCGCCGATCAGACGGCGTTTCTCTGCACCCTGGGGCGTATGAGAAGAAAGAACGAGAAAGGGAGGAAGAGACAACAGGGATCCTGTACCCTTCCATCACTACCTGCAAACCCATGGGTCCGTCACTGAATCCTCCCAAATGCTGTGATAGTGATGCAGACCACCACCCACAGCAGAGTGTGGACCCAGGTTTGGTGAGTCATGCCAAAGGAAGCTTGGAAGCCTTGGGCTTGGAGGAGACCTTGGGTTTCCATTGCTGTTTAGGCTTGGAGGTGGTATGCGGAGGTGAGGGAACAGTCTGGTCCGCCGGACGTGTCTCATTCTGAAACTAACGAAAATAATGGTTACTCTTAAGCGGTGTTTTCTTCCTAGGAACTAAGGGTAGTAGTGTACTCTTATCCGCTGTAGCCTCATTGATCAGATCCTTAAGATCTGGCCCAAAGAAAGAAGTGCTTTGAAAAGGCAAGGAGAGCAACGTTTTCTTAGAAGCAGACCAGATCTTGAGCCAAAGAGCCCGCCTGGCAACCACAGACATAGTGGAAACCCTAGCCATCAAACGGATGGCATCAAATACGGCAGCAGAAACATAGTGCTGCACCTCAGAAATGTTGGCAAGGAGGCACAGCTATCCAAAGTAGGAGCATCCTGACGGACAGCAAGAGTGAGCTGTTCAGTCCAGACTGCAATGGCCCGGTTCACCCATGCTGCTGCGAATGCTCGACGCATGGCAGAACCAGCAGTGGCAAAGATGAACTCGAGGGAGACCTCAAGTTTCTTGTCAGTCCAGTCCTTTAGAGCAGAAGCATCAGCCACTGGCAAAGCAGTAGACTTGGGTAGCCTGGAGATAGAAGCATCCACTTTAGGAGGATGAACCCACTGAGCAAGCGCAGCCTCAGAAAAGGGATAAAGCTTAGTAAATTTCTTGGCGACAGAAGGTTTCCTGTTCGGAGACTTCCATTCTTCGGACACAAGGGGGTCAAGAGTGAGGTTAGGTGGAAAGCAAGTAAGGGGCTTTTTAGGCTCCTGAAAGACATCAGAAGGAACCTCCTGCACTAAGGGAAAGTTTAGGGTATTTAAAACAACCCTGATCAGGCCCTCAGCGGAGGGCTCAGGATCAGCCTCAAAAGGGTCCCCAAAAAACTGAGAGGAGCCCACCGCAGAACATTCCTCAACATTTGTGGAATTCATTGCCCAGGGAGGTAGTTATGGCAGATACAATGGATACATTTAAGAGAAGATTAGATACATTTCTTTCAAAAGGGAACATACAGAGTTATACTGTTTATCAGTAGGCTGATCAAGAAGGTCTGATAAATACTAATTTAATTGGTAGCAGGAAAGCTATAAAATTCTCAGTTACTGAGGTATGAGGCGAAGGTCGAACTTGATGGACTTGTGTCTTTTTTCAACCTAATTTACTATGTTATCTGAATCCACCAACAGTTCCTCCTTAGAGGAATCTGATATGTCAGGTACACCCTGAGGCTTTGGCAGGGAAGACTCGACGAAGGACGGGGTCTGCCAAGAATGAAAGAGTTGAATTGTGGCCCTAAGGTCCCTAGTAGAAGCCTTGAATTCTTGCACCCAGACTGGCTCTAATGCATGGCTGGAGGTCCCTGGGAGACTCTCTGGGACATCAGAACATGCTGGGCATAGAGGACCTGAGAATTCTCTAGGTAACCCTGAATGACAGGAAGAACAATGTGCAATAGGGGATACAGAGACCCCAGCATCCTTAGTCTTAGGTCTGGCCTCAAGTTCCAATGGTATAGACATTCTCACAGTGTCAATAACCTTACTGTATTAGAAATCAGAATCACAGAAACAGCTCAACCGCCCGATCTCTCATAAGTTAGCAGCAGTATAATCAATTATAAGGGGACTCACCACCACATGGCCATCCAGGTGCTTCTACCAAAAGGGTTCTCCAAGCCTGTAGTTCAACCACAATTAGGATTAGGTGGCACTCCGGAATCAAAAAACGGGGTCAAATATTAAAATCAAACATCTTTATTCCATATAGTTAAAATTCTCAATTGGCCCACAAGACAGAGGAGGAATCATGTCTAAGTTTAACTAACAGACAAGACAGAATAATCTAACGCGTTTCGCGCGTACCATGCGCTTACTCATAGATACACTGTTGTACTAGCAAGACCATTATATAGAACAAAGAATTAAAACCAAATACACCCATCTGTTTAATTATTTTAACATGAAATTGAAAAAAGCCTGTCAAATCAACACATGACATTGAGATCGAGGCTAAATAAGTTAACCCTCGAGCGATAGCCAACCAGGGATATAATCCTCATAGCAGGACTATCAATACATGAATGCAAAGAAATGTTCATCTCCTTTAAATAAAAATAACTCACCTCAAATGATTTATCAAGGGATGCATATCCAAATGCAGCCATGCACACATTGTTAAACCTCCAGACATTGTGGGAAAATCATTTCAATACAAATAAAGAATCAAAAGAATTTTCTGATCATAATAAACCACACATACAAATTGTCCGGAGGTGGAACAACGTCAACATAAACTGAATGATGAAAAAAGAGGGACAATTTATCCAACAAAAGATTCCATCAAAAAACATATAAATAGGATTAGACATTAAGGTTAATCAACCACCTAGAGGCACTAATTAGGTTCATATAATGTTACTTACATCCCATTCTAAGTTTAAACCCAACGGGATACGAGTCTTCAACGTAAAAATCCAATATGCCTCCCTGTGGTTGATAAGTCCCAAAATGTCTCCTCCACGGGGAGGCAACACAACCCTCTCAATTGCCTGAAAACTACAAGCCTTAATGTCTCCTTCATGTTCTTGACTAATATGCCGTGCCACCGCAGAATCTTGTTCCCTTTTATTAATCTGGTACAAATGCTCTCTAACACGATTCTTAAAGGGGCGTACCGTACGTCCCACATATTGAATAGAACAAATCGCACATGTAAACAAATAGATGACATATCGTGTATTGCAATTCATGTACGCAGTAATGGGATAAGTACTGCCATCCAATGAACATTTAAATTCTTTTGTCACTTTAGCCACTTCACAACATTTGCATGAACCTGCACCACATTTAAAGAAACCAGGATGATCGAGCCAAGTATGAACAGTTTTCTTAGAAGAGAACAAACTTGGAGAGATCATGTTACCAATAGTGGTCCCACGTCTAGCCACAAAATCACATCCCTGATCAAGAATCTGTGCCAAAATTGGATCCGACCTTAATACAGGAAATAGTGATCGAACTAAACCACTAATCTGATTAAACTGTGGACTATATGTCGTAATGAAACGTACTTCTGTCTTTTGAATGTCATTCCTAGACCCTCTCTTAGCTTTAGATGATTCCTGTAACAATTCCGACCTCGAACGATTTTTTACAGACATAAAAGCGTTATTCAATATATGATCTGAATAACCCCTTTGTTTGAATCTTCTGAAAATATCCATCGCAGCTACGTCAAAATCAGCATCAAGGGTACAATTCCTGCGACACCGCAGAAATTGTCCCTTCGGGATGTTATTAATCTGATGCCTGGGATGACAAGACCGTGCATGTAACAATGCATTGCCAGATGTTGGTTTCCTATAGATGTTACTGATCACTTTACGATTGACAATGTCACCTCTTAATGTAACATCTAAAAATTCCACCGAGACAGAATCATATTTAAACGTAAATGACAAATTATAATCATTCATATTCAAATAAGACACAAAGGAAACTGCCTCATCTCTAGTTCCCAGCCAAACAAATAGCAAATCGTCTATATACCTCCCATACCACAAGATCCGCTCCCCGAAGGGGTTCTCTCCCCTAAAGACATGGCTGGCCTCCCACCAACCCATGAAAAGGTTGGCAAGAGAGGGGGCAAAAGTCGCCCTCATTGCCATGCCACGCCACGCCTCTGGAGGTAGAACACCCCATCAAAGGAGAAGAAATTACGGGATAGGAGGTACTCAACAGCCTGCAATAAAAAATTCAATAATATATCAGAGTAATTGGAAAAATTATCAAAATGATATTTCAAAGCCTGGATAGCCAGAGAATGAGGAATAGATGAATAAAGTGCAGCAACATCTGCAGTCAACCATGAGCTTTGTTCATCCCACTCAATATCTGACATCTGTTTCAAAACCTGTTTTGTGTCCCAGAGAAATCCTGGCAACCTCTCTACAAGCGGACGCAAGTACTGGTCAATCCAAACTGATAAAGGCTCATGTAAAGAACCAATACCAGACACTATAGGTCTGCCAGGAGGATTGACCAGACTTTTATGTACCTTGGGTAGGTGATGAAAAATAGGAACCAACGGATTCTCCGGGACCAAAAACAATGCTTCATCTTTTTTGATAATACCTAAATTAACACCTGCCTGTATCAGTTAAGGGTTAACTTATTTAGCCTCGATCTCAATGTCATGTGTTGATTTGAAAGGCTTTTTTCAATTTCATGTTAAAATAATTAAACAGATGGGTGTATTTGGTTTTAATTCTTTGTTCTATATAATGGTCTTGCTAGTACAACAGTATCTATGAGTAAGCGCATGGTACGCGCGAAACGCATTAGATTATTCTGTCTTGTCTGTTAGTTATACTTAGACATGATTCCTCCTCTGTCTTGTGGGACAATTGAGAATTTTAACTATATGGAATAAAGATGTTTGATTTTAATATTTGACCCCGTTTTTTGATTCCGGAGTGCCACCTAATCCTAATTGTGTATTAGAAATCACCCAATTACAGTGTGTATGATTAAAGTTTCACCCCAGAAATCGTTAGAATAGACTTATCTGGAAGGTGAAGGGTTAATCAGCAGAGGAGAGAAGGAGAGTCAAAGTCCTGCATGGATACTTGTTCTGGAAAGAGCACAAAATGGCTGCCGCGGCGGGAGCCAGTCAGAAACGAGCGTACAAAACAAGCACTCATGGGAAATGTAGTTTTCCCAGAAAAGTACCCCAAACAGTGCCCAAAGCCCCCTGTGCCCCCCAACACACTAGAAACATGAAGTGGATGATAGAGCAAGGGCAGACAAGTAAAATGAGCCATCTCTGGAGTCTCTAGGTTAAACGGTTGCAGAGATATGTCCCAAAATGTACAATCCCACAGGAGTGAATGGAGTGAATGGAGTGAATGGAGCAATGGCGCCTATGCGGTAAAGTGAGAGAACTCAAAATTTACAAAACTGAAGGTGTAATATTAAGACATAAAACATCACTAAAACATGTTAGGATACCCAAAAAACACTGAACCAGTAGGAAAAGTGTCAGAAAACCCTCCCAAATGAATGCCAAACCAGCAGATAAAGGGTTAAATACCACATAAACTAGCTCCAAACACCCAGACATACAGATAGACCCAATGAATGCAGGAGTGTGCAATAAGATCTCCAAATGAAAAAACCCTGTGCAGAGGGGCACTATGGGACATGTGGACCTGCAGCACTCAAAGGGTTGCTCACCTTTCCTGCAGATCTTCTGTCTTCAGATTACCATTTTTAAATTAGAAGCCTCGGTGGGCAACTCCTGAGGAAAGAACTTGTAGCCAAGATTTTTCCCCCAGGGCTTAAAGGAATAGTAATACTTTGTTTTAACTTTATTTTATTTTGTAGGCATTAAAAAAACATGAAGAATGATATAAGTCTCATCTCTCAAACCTTTATGGTTTAAGAGATATTCACAAACAAAGTATCCCCCCCCTGTTCAACCAGATCAGAAGGGAGGTGCCCAGGTAGACTGCAGAGAGGGACAATCTTCACTTAAGATAAGAGAAAAAGCTGAAAAGCTTGTCAAGGGGGGAAGGGCTTTCATTCTTTTCATACAAAGAAAATTGTCCCCTTCTGTTATCTGTCTGGTCTTACAACTAGATTCACATCTGAGAAGAGATGGCTTACACTAGGTAAAAGGGGCAGGGAGGGGAACTTTGCTTGTGAATATCTCAAACCATAAAGGTTTGAAAGATAAGACTTATATCGTTCTTCATGTTTTTTTAATGCCTACAAAATAAAATAAAGTCAAAACGAAGTATTACTATCCCTTTAAGGTCCACAAAAAGCACCTGGTCACTGAGCTAGCCACATCTAAGGGCATTGTCAGTTATGGTAATCTGCCTAATGGTGGTATTCCACTTCTAACAGAAAAATAGAAAACTTCTAAAGCTATAGTAGAACTGTTCTCTTGCCTGTGTTATTTTCTCCAAGGAACAAATCTTTCTGGAGCTGGTTGGCTAGCTGCAGCCAAGGAGGGAAGGTAGGCTCCACCCCTTGCATACAATTCTAGAATTGTTCCTGCCTACTTAAAGGGGCGGATCGCCTACCAAAAGTTACCAGTAACCTGTATTGGACTACAGAGAAATTTGTTTATACACAACTATGCAAGTAATACCAAATGCTCAGCTCTTTCCCCTGACTTCAATCTGGCTTTCCGCCAAATCACTCCGTCACTGCTCCTAAATGTATGCAGCGACATACAGAGTGGCATTGTGCATGTTTAACTTGCTGGATATATTTTCCTATGGTTTTCAATGGTCTTTGACAGAGTAGACCATAACATTCTGATCCATAAGCTTAAGAATTTAGGCTTAAGTAATCATTATCCAAACTGGTTTCAATACAGTTTATTAGACAACGCAAGGTGTTTATTGTTGATCGCTATTTCCTCCCACTCAAACTAACATATGAGGTTACCCAAGGTTCCATTCTCAGTCCCCTTCTAGTTTCCCTATTTATAAATGATGATCTACCCTCAGTTTTCAAAGCATCTTCTGTGCATGCGTGCATATGACACCATAATCTACACCAAAAATCCAAACATATCACAACTTGAGACAATATTACAGTAAAATTTCTGTTGAAGTTGAAAAATGAACCACTTAAAACAAGCTGCTCATAAACAGCTAACAAAACAGTCACAATGGTACGTGGTGCAAAGCCCAAATAACAACCTCCACAATATGCATTTAATTTGAACCCAGTCAACACTTACAAGAATCTTGGTATCTGGCTAGACCCCAATCTCACTTTTGGTCTAAGTCCCCTGGATATTAAGGCTAAACTAAGGGGATGTAGTATATGCTTAAGTGAAAAATCTATCTTTTGCAAACTCTGTGTAATTCATTATGCCACTCCAATGTAATTAATCTAGTGTAATTACACTACCCATCGTTGTGTTATGTTATAGAACTAAACTGGCTAACACTCAAATCCAGACATAACTTTCACCTTTATTGCCTAGTGTATAACCACTTCTCTGGAAATCTACCAGAATACTTGAACAGTATGTTCACTCCAGCTCTCTATACTTGCTATAACCTTCGCTCCACTGCCAGCAACTATTTCAAACTACAACAAAGAAGGTTGAGTTTCCTTCTCCTACAAAGCTCTGAAAAGTTGGAATAGTCTTCTCAAATACAATTCATATCTTTATAAATAACTGCTTTTTTGTATTTAAAGTCAACATATAACGGTGTTTAAAAGAAAATGTGTTATTTTTATTTTTTTCTTGTTTCTGTATAAATGAGTAACTTTGTACTGTAAATGCTTTCCAGGTCATACTTGAAAATAAGAGAAATCTTAATTTACTTTTCCTGATAAGACACTTTCTAACAAAATAAATAAAACAATTTCCACAGATAATATGATTTTTGTGTACATACTGATAAATCCTTTTCTCTTATTCCAAGCGGAACATAGGAACCGTGGGACAAAGTATCCTCCATCAGGAGGGCAGGGCACTTGGCTAAAAAAGGATCTCAGAGGTGAAGAAGTACACAAAAAATCCCCTCTGGTTTAAGTCCTAAGGGGAACACAAGAACCATGGTGATATACCATCCACTATGATTCCAGGTAGGGAAAGAGAAAAACCCCTCAAGATGCAGATCAGTGCCAATCAAGACAGACTGGTAGAACATGAAGCTCCAGTGTCAAAGGATACCAACACTGCAAACTAAAGGAACTAAATGGTTAGTGGCAGAAATAAATTTAAGGACACCCCGGCCTGTAGGACCTTCTGGCCAAAACTGGCTCCAGCTGAAGCCAGCACATTAATATGGTATTGCTTGAAAAATGCATAATGGAATGGTCATATCACCTCCTTACACAACTGCTCAGCAGAGGCCTGATTTTTGTAAGCCCAAGAGGCACCTGCTGACAAGGTGGAATGCTCCATAACCCAAAAGGTCACTGGCGTCTTCCTGAGAACATATTCCTAGCTATTCGCTGCCTTAATCAAATAAGCCACTGTTACCTTAGACGCAGCCTGGCCTGCAAAAGGGCCCTCAAGGAAGACAAAAAAGTGAATCATATTTCCAAAAAGGCTGCGTGCAATGAACACAGTACTTCAAGCACATAACCACCTCTAAGAGATGAAGCTCTTGTCTATTAGATGGATTTAGACAGAGAGAAGGAAGAACAATTTTATGCTTACTGTGAAACAACCTTACAAAGGAAGCCCTATGGGAGTCCGCAGAACCACCCTATCAAAGTGGAACGCCAGAAAGCAAGGCTTACAGGAGGAATCCTCAAGTTTAACCACCCACCAAACAGGCATAATAGTCAGGAGAAATGCTGTCTTAAGAGTCAAGATACATCAGAAAACCAAAGACCACTGCTGAAAAGGAGCCTTCTGAAGCACACCCAGAGCCAGATTTAAGTCCCATGGAGGAGTGGGTCCTGAAGACTGGGTATGCATTAGCCACCTTCTCCTCAAAGGTCTGTGTATCAATCAATAAGACAAGAACCTGTACTGTAACAGAGCTACGTCCAAGCCCTATTTGAAGGCTATACTGAAGGAAGGCCATAACCACAGGAAGCAGAAAAGAGCATGACTGTGATTCCCTGGTCTTCATACCACATATAGAACACGGACCATACCCTGTGCTATGCTTTCTAAGAAACTGACTTTTGAGCCTAGAGATACTCCGGATGCTGGCTTCAAGAGACACAGTGGACCCAGAGTCAAGAGGTCTGGATGCAGGGGTAGTCTAAACAGCTCTCCCATGGATAGAATGAGGAGATATGAAAAGGAGGCCTGGAAAGGGTCAGAACAGAGAAATCAGAATGACAAGGGACCACTCCAACCTAATTTTCCTCAGCATACTTGGAATCAGGAGAAATAGAGGAAATATGTGTAAGCCAGGGCAAAATGCTATAGAATGACTATTGCATCCACCACAAATGCTAAAGGATCCCAAGTTCTGGCACAGAAATGCAGTTAAAACTAGAGGTCATTAGATCGACTGTTAGGTGGTTGTGAGCAACCAGAAAAGTCATGACTTTGTAAAAATCAGTGAAAAGGCCAGCCCACAGAAAAGGAAGGTAAACCAAAAATGACTGTGTTGGAATACAAACCACAGGAAATGCTTATGATCTGCATGGATGGGAATATGCATATTAGTGTCCTTTATATCTAAGGAAGCCAAAAATTCCCCTGGATACATGGCAGTAATGACAACAAAACGGTTGAGATGTTTTAAGTCCAGAAAAGAACAGCATCCAATGTCTTTTTTTGGGAGCTATGAAAAGGTTGGAGTAGAATCCCATTAAACTTATCCGGAAAAGGAGCAGGAACCAAAACCTGCATATCTAGAAGGAAGAAACGGCTTTTAAAAATAATTACTTCGTTCAGGATTGTGAGGAATTCTGACATGGAGAAAGGGACTTGAAGACTATGCTGTAACCTTCCAAAATTATCTGCCAAACACACTGGTCGACCACAGAAACAGCTCACGCACCATGGAAAACTCATAGATGTCCTCCTATCGCCTGAGGCAGACCAGACCTCCACAAGCATGTGGAGGTAGACCTGCCAGTTCTGCTTGGGTTTTGGGGTGGAACATAGTCCATTGAAAAAGGGAAAGTTTTGGGGAGTAAAGAAAAAAGTTTAGGAGTAACCTGAGGCAACAGAGTACTCTTGCCACCAATAACGTGGCTGAGAACCTTCTCCAATTCTGGGCCCAACAGATGTTTGCCCATAAACAGCAACCAAAGACTTCTCGAAGACTGGTCAACTGACCTTAAGCCACAGAGAGCGAAAAGCAGAGACAGAGAAACATGAGGCCTTTCCAATAAACCTAGCAATGGTAAAAATCAGTTTTAGTAGGATACATATTAGCCTCAAGGATCTTGGATATAATCACCACCAGATCCTTCTTACCCATGTGCACTTGAGCATAACCCAAAAGTTGGACCCGCACTGACCCATGTAATAGCAAAAGTAGGGCATAAAGTGGCACTAGGGGCCACAAAATATGCCTTCAGAAGTTAATCCAGACACTTATTCACCCGATCCTTAAATGCTGCTGCGACCACCAGTGGCAAAGCTGTATTCTTAGCAAGGCGAGAAATTGGAGGATCCAATGTAAGGAATCTCAATGTCTCTGCACAGGCTATTATTTAACCTCTTAGATGCTAGTATCAAATAGGATAAAGTTTTTTTCTTGCTTCTTAAAGACCAAGGGTATTGTGCCAGGATGGGACTAGAGGTGCAGTGCGGTGAGAAGTGGTAGTATTGTTGCAGGTGGAGGTTAGATGTAAATTTGTCCCCTGTTTAGAAAGAAATATAAGTGCATTAAGTCTGTGAGGTTTCTTTTTTTTTTTTTCCATTTACAGTCCTAGTTAGGAAGCTATAACTATGCTTAGACTACAACACAGCAGGAAGTGAAGAGAGTTAACTACTTCCCAAACTTGCAATATGATATGCATTCAGTTCACTACAGTATGAGTACCTGGAGATTGCACAGCAAACTGCACAGTTAAGCTCCTATTGAAGAGACAAATGGGTCATTACTTTAGCGGGGGGGGGGGGGTTCTATCTACTTAAACCTCAGAAAAAGGAAGAATTTCCTCTTTTCTAAGGTATAGACTCGTCATTTCAAACACTGATATTTTGGAGGAGGAGAAGATACTATGGTACTACTGATAGTTTGATCTTAATAGATGTTGCAACAGTCAGACCAGTCTGAAGTTTATCATTTGGTATTCTATTTAGACCATGCACCACTTTTGTAGCCCTTCTTGAATTGTATCCAATTTATTGATGTCCTTCTGGATATATGGTATTCAGAACTGTACAACCCACTAAACAGAGATCTCTAAATAACTACTCTTGTTGCTGTTCTATGCCCATTCCTATACATCCTAGCATTCTGATGGCTTTTCCCACACCTATGCCTACTTTTAGTTTATCAAATATGACGACTCCAAAGTTGTTCTCCTCTGTTGTTTTTAGCAGAAGACAACTTCATTCTAATTTTGAAAATACATATTAGATCTTGTACTCTCCTCCACTCCTAACTTTAAATCTATTTTCATTTGTAGTAGGTTAAAAGAAAATATCAACCATGTTACGCATCTTGTTGCCGTTTGAAAACATGGTACATCTTCCACTTAAACTCATCAGTATTTAGTCAATATAGTCATGAGAAAGCTAGAATGGTGTGATAATCCTCTGCTTTTATTACCCTGATGAAAGAACTGGATAGATTACATAACTTTCAATAAACACCTACTCACTTTGTTGTTCTCAGTTTGTTTTTATTTTTGGTTATTTATAGTTTAGAAATAATGTTTATTAAGAACCTCTTAAGGACCTTTGAAGGTCCTGGCACATCATAGGATGGGGAGTGTTAAGGACCCATGACATGCCAGGACAGTTATGGAATTCAGGGCTACCCGCCCAGCTGCACTCCGTTCGGGGAGCTCTGAACTGGATACCGAAGGCAAAAAAAAAAAAAGTCTGTGGTCCTTAAGTGCCGGCCAGGTACACGATCAGCCGGTCCTTAAAGGGTTAACCTACATTGACAACAGGCACACATTGGCATACCATATATGTAAAAGTGCTTTCAAAGTGTAGAGTACCCAGTTTAGTGATGAAGCATGT
Source organism: Rhinophrynus dorsalis (assembly GCA_037306005.1). Taxonomy (NCBI): domain Eukaryota; kingdom Metazoa; phylum Chordata; class Amphibia; order Anura; family Rhinophrynidae; genus Rhinophrynus; species Rhinophrynus dorsalis. The sequence continues at coordinate 374,658,165 of CM074721.1, read as the reverse complement.
CTTGTAAGTACCGATTGTTTGGATTTGTGGGTAAGTGCATGAGTATTGGGGGTGGAGTTGCACAAGTAAGTGCCCCTACAGGAGTGTGGGAGCACATGCACAGGTGTACTGAGGAGCACAATGGTTTGTTGGGTGAGTGCAAGGATGCCATGTAAGCCACTATCTCTGAAGATACTACCCAGGAAAAAGCATGTTTTGGGAATAACAATCTTCAATATAACCATATACATCTAATTCTTATGTACAATATTATGTAGTTCACTGAGAGGATGGTTTCAAAAGATTAGTATTAGGAATAACAAAGGAATAAATACTAAACACAAACATATAGAAGACATATCATATGAACGTGAAATCCAATATCAGAGTACTCTGTGGTTTCTCCATATTGCTATCAGTTTGGTTTTGTTCTTGTTACCATTTAGAAGAAACACATATTAACCCACGTTGCAACAGGAACAGACAGACACGTTCAATGTATGACTGAAAGGCTAATGTGACTAAAGCTTTAAACATTATACATAAACACTATCACATTAGTAAAAAAATATATGTTTAGATATCTTATTAGAACACTGTGTTACAGTATGTACAAGAAGAAGTAGAGGTGGATGCACACTCCAGATACAATGGCTACATAGCCTGCACATACATCCAGTCTGGTGCAGAATGTCCAATGGTCTCCTGTTCACCACAAATTCAGATATGTAGGAAGAAGAATACACTCAAAGCTAAGTGCAAACATTCATCAGCAACAGCTGAATAATTACTAATGAGAACACATGCAAAGTTTCTGGAGGCTCAATGCCACTCTTCCTCAGGCATGTGTTCTTCTCATTAATAAATATTCAGCTGTTGCCGATACATGATTGCACTTAGCCTTGAGTATGTTCTTCTTCCTACATAAGTATAACAGTATGTACAAGAACAAAACATAGTATACAGTAACCACATCAATGCAGGAGGTAGGGGATTTGAGGGTGTATGAGGTGGGGGAGGCACTTGTGTAGGTGTGACTAGTGTGTATGTGTGCATCTTTACATGTAAGTATTGTGAGAGAAAAAATTCTAGTGAGAGAAACTTATTTATTTAAAAGGTATACATATAAATAGATAAAGGTATAATGACTAAGGGTGCATATATAGCTCCCCAACTCCTGCAGGGTGGGTATCTATCCTAATTAACCCCAGGGAAATGTAGTTATGCTTTGTATATCTGTGTAATTTTGGTTCTCTGGAGTGGAGCATTTGGAGAGAAGGGCAGGCCAGTATGCCACTCCACAGTTTCATAGTGGCAGATAAGGGACAGGTGAGGAATCCATACTAGGGGGGAGATTCACTAAGCGGTGATAAAATGGAGCGGACTTCTCCAGTTTATCAATTCTCCAATTCCTATGTTATTCTATGGAGCCTATGCACTAAGATTTCTTCAGCGTTTGAGATCTTCGTGCATAGGCCCTACAGATTAACATAGGAACTGGAGAAGTGATAAACTGGAGAAGTCATCTCCACTTTACTACCTCTATCACTGCTTAGACAATCTCCCCAGGAGTTCTATCACTTCCTACTTTCACTCACCAGCATCTGATAATTAATGCTGCAGGCAATCAAACACTTCCCCCTGCACAGAGCCAGAGAGGAGGGAACTAACCTCTGAAAGCCTGCAACTTGTGAAAAGTGAAAGTTTATTTGTGCCTGGTGGACTGTGCTGCTGTGCCTTCATTTTCCTGAACTGTGAAATGGACAAGCCGTCCAAAAACAGTCAGGACCTGATTTGATTAGATAGTGCTTAGTAGAGCAAGGATTTTTGTTTTGTTTGATTTATTTTTTTATGCCGCATAGTCGCCAATTTGAGACAAATAAACAGGCCAAGTCTTGAATTATACTCCTCTGGTGTGTGAAATGTATCTGCATCCTAGAAGAGTGTGTGTGTTTATGCTGATCCCAGGACAGAAGATACAAAATTAAAGAGTACTTTTGTCACAATATCTTATACGTTATATTAATTTGTTTTTAAAAAGATTACAAACAAGGGTTTTAGGTACAGGCTTAATATTCCAGGTCTTCACGACAGCCTGTGGCATGCAGTGGTGCTAGTCTCCTTACTAGAAAGGGTGCTGAGGGGATATTCGGTGCAAAAAGAGCACATTAGGCATTGTATTTAATAAGCTAATGAGAAGAAATTCTGGTGCAAATGAACTGCACTAAAGGGGACAGATAAAAATTCCCATTCATTAAATAAGGCTTCAAACCTGATGAATCCCCTTAGCATTCAAGACATTTAAGGTCCCATTAAAATCATCAGAAATTTTCATTACTCCTCGATGGTACACATACTTTGACCAAATAGTGCACCTCTTTTGCTTGCTAAATACAGACCATAGTTGATCCAATCACCAAAGCTTTTTTAGGAAGCAAGCAACTCTTCTGGTGGTAGCTATATAACAGACCATTAGGGATATCCAAACTCTCTCATATGTAGTGAAGCCAAATTTTATTACTTATTTCTTTTTTATTTTAAAATTTGGCCTGCCACAGTTCCTAGCACTGTTGAACACCTCTAATCTAAATCATCATCATCAACTCATGTACTTTTGCCATGAAGAACATAAAACAAATGTCTTACCTTCTAGCAAGTCCCTTGCCAGACCTGGTTCAGCTCCTGTGGACCGAACAAAGTCTGACAGGACTGCGTCCATATCCAGAGTCATGTGATCATGTAGCAGTGCTGCTCGGCCAGCAGCAGGAGCAGAATGATGAATCTAGAACACATCCATCTGCCAAAGATTAAAAAAAGCAGAAAGGAATAATTAACTGCTAAATAATTCTGGTTCCTGCAGTTGTATCAATCAAGGTAGTTGCTTGACAAACTTTTTACCAGCATTTCTTTGTGATATAAAAAGTTTCATATTGAAACTCATGAACTAAATTTTACAATATGGGTATAGTGCTAGACATCTAGTACAGTCATTCTTAACCATTAGTCTGTGGACGGACAGTGGTCAGTGAGACTATTCCTGCCAGTCACCAGAGGACGATGTGGCTGGAACCTTGAACTATTTTTTTTATTTAGGCTTGTCTGCTAGGACTAGGCAGGACATAAGAGAGCTGGGTACTTTATAAGGGAACTCTCACCTTACAGAACCTTGACTTGCTGTTGTAGCTCAATGTGAATGAAGCTTTGATCCATGTTTTTTTCCAGTTTTAATGCTGTAGTTGGAGATCTAACTTGTTAACCCTTTGAGTGCCACGCATTGTAGAGCAATGCATTGGGTAGCCCTCTGGATCTCAAAGAGTTACAGTTGTGCTGGTGATGTCAGGTTTTCTCAGGCTGGGGGACAGCTCAGGCCCACACCCTGTCAATCTTTCTCATCTCCCCTCCTCTCCTGATGACAGAGTAGGACTGCATATGACTGAGTGCTCTCGGACATAAGCACGTTCAGGTCGCTGTTCATGCACAGATGGACCGTGTTCATGCAGTCCTCCTCTGTCATCTGAGGAGGAGGAGAGGAAGCACTACATGAGGAGGGAAGGGGAGTTGAGAAAGATTGACAGGCTGCGGGCCTGAGCTGTCCCCCAGCCTGAGAAAAGCTGATGATATCAGCACAACCTTAATAACTTTCGCGTTTAAGTTCTAACATACTTTGTAACTGCTGTCAGCTGCTGAGCATGTTTGAATCTGACAGGTTAATACACCGTTAACCCCTTAACGACCCTTGACGGTCATAGTACATCATGGGTCGATTTCAGTTAACGACCCATGACGTACTAAGACCGTCATGGAATTCCGGGATCCCCCCCGCTGCAGTAGGAAATTCCATAGCTTTCAAATATTTTGCCATCTTTGAAGTGGTGGAAATGTAACCCCCCCCCCCCCCCCCCCAACAAACAAAAAAAAAACAAAACACCCAAACATGTTTTTCCTATAGCATATGCTAGCCTAGCGGAAGAAAGGAAAAATACCATGAGCAATAGCCAATAAATACAGTGGATGAGCTCCATAGTTTTCAAAGATTTTGTTACATTTGAAGGTGTAGAAATGTAATTAGGGGTAGAAAGGCAAGTTGCCACTTATTTTATGTGATGGATTATCTTCTTTCCAAAATGGTATGGTTTGTCTACTTTTTCTTCATTTCTGTAGTGGTTACACCATTTCAGTACAGGCAAGTCTTGTTTGAAGTCATGTGTGGAAAAAGGAAGAAAAATGGGCTATTGTAATTGGTGTAGTTTTGTGCTTCTGACACCCCCTCAAGTGTGTCAGCTTATACCAGTGGGGTGCCATTTTTCTCGTACACTCATTAGCTAATGAATATAGGAAATTCCATAGCATCCATAGGTTTCATTACATTCATTTGAAGGAGTGGACATTTTTTTTTTAAATAAACAAAGCTTATTTTTATCCTTTAGCGCCACCTATTGGAAACATTTGTGCACAATAGGCTAGGGGTAGAAAGGCAAGTGATATGTAATTTGTCTTATGCAGCAAGTATCAAATTTCAGGAAATATAGTCTTATATAATTATTCAGTTTTTAGTGTAGTTTTACCATGTAACCAATGGAATGTGCATTTTACTTTTGTTCCAATTAGGAGTCTGTGCAGGCTATGCATGTAGGTAAAATTACACCTATTTGGTATTTTTCTACTGAGGAGATTCAGTGCTTTTAACCCCTTAACGACACTTGACGGTCCTGGTACGTCATGGGTAGAAGTGACTAAACGACCCATGACGTACCAGGACCGTCATGGATATCAGGGCTCCCAGCGCGGCTGCACGCCGTTCGGGGAGCCCTGAGTCGATCAGCAAATTTTTTAAAAAAATGCTCCGTGGTCCTTTAGTGACTGCCACGTGCCTGCACGGCTGGTCTTTAAGGGGTTAAAAATAACTGAAATTTTCATAAACATAAGTGTTTTGGGTTTATAGTTTATGATATTGGCAAAAAACATTTCACTTTGATTGGAATGGGGCTTTTAACCCCTGGAAGGATAGAGAAATCTCAAACATATTGCAAAGCACTGGAGACCTCTAACCTTCTAAGGATTAAAAGCCCAATTTAAATCTATGGGTGTTTTTATGGGTGTTTTTTTAATTTCTCCCCCAAGATGTAGTTGGCTTGCCTTAAGGGATAGTAATACTTTGTTTTATCTTTATTTTATTTTGTAGGCATTAAAAAAACATGAAGAACGATATAAGTTATCTCTCAAACCTTTATGGTTTGAGAGATATTCACAAGCAAAGTTTCCCCTCACTGACCAAAAAGGTCAAGTTTGCCATCTAGCCGTCAGATTTGGAATCCAGAGCCGAGATCGCAAGATATAAAAATAACTATTTCATTGGAACGGTCTAAAAAGTGTGCTTGCAAACCAGGCACACTTTGTAGACTATTCGAATGAAGTAGTTCTTCTAATATCTTGTGATCTCGGCTCTGCTGTAAAGCCACAGCTGGTCCGCGGGCCGGATTCCAAATCTGACAGCTAGATGCCAGACTTGACCGTTTTGGTCAGTGAGGGGAAACTTTGCTTGTGAATATCTCTCAAACCATAAAGGTTTGAGAGATAAGACACTGTTCATGTTTTTTTAATGCCTACAAAACAAAATAAAGCTAAAACGGATTATTACTATCCCTTTATAATTATCCCTCTTGTGCATTAGGCTAGTGTTTTGAGAAGGGTTACATAGGATGTACTGGAAGGAAGTGGAGAATTGTTTATTTTTTGAAAGCAATAAATGTATGAACTACTTGTGATTGCTCACATTTTGATGCAAGAAACAAACTAACGTCTTGATGGTGAATTGCACATGCCCCTAAACTAACAGCAAATTAAGTGCATGCTCATAAACGAACGACATTAGCCAGACGTGAAAATGTACACTGCTTTGCTGAACTGGGCACAATCTCTAATCCACTCACAAGATATTTCAACCACGCCTACTTTATGAAATGTATTCCCTAAAAACTGCACGTTCGCTAACTCAAACATGCACAATTCAGTAACATGTTGGCGTTAATCATTTTTCTATCAAAAAGTAAATCAAATAATGCGCATGTTTCTTGCATTCTGCCTACAGGGCCTTATTCACAAAGAAAATGAGAAGCAATTCTTGAGCAAAACAGCTGCACTGCCGGGAACAAATAACATTTACCAAAGCAGTATATTGGAAAACTCCCTGTCGTTCACATGGTTAAACATGAATTAAGGGTTGCAAGGATCCAGGATAACCTAGCACACATTTAAAGGGAAAGTAACACCATATTGCAAAATAGCCTAGCTTACATTTACTTATGCTACTGCAGCATTTACCAATTTTTCTAGCAAATAGAGTATAATGAAAATATCCAAATCACTATCATATTTTTCCTGACCAAAAAAATATAAAGTTGCTCAAACTGAAAATTACACAGGTAAATATCCACTGTGCACGTAAGTAGTTGTGTGTTAGACTACTAGAAGTTGTCACTGGTTACAACAAGATCACGGATTGGTTATTCTGTATAGGTCAGGAGATCCAGCATTATACACATATGGCTGCGATCTCCATTTTCCCTGTGTTCCAATTTTACGTACAGTGTTCAGGTAAAATAAATGTTTTGGGGAACTAGTAACATTCTTGTTTGTTTCTATATTTAATGGAGAAGCATTTTAAATAAGCGTGACCATCCTTTTTTATTTTTATTTCAAATGCAGTTATACAAACAATATTTAGTTTATTCAAACTAAACTCGACGTATAAAATAAGGTCGCTCTACTATTTTCTATATCCTTATAGATGCAGACCTAAGTGACTAGGGTGGTATTCCCATGGCGTGACTATCCTTTAAAGGGATAGTAATGGTCAATTTTAACTTGATTTAATATTGTAGACATTAAAAAAAGCTTTACATCAATGTAAGTCTTATCTCTCAAACCTTTATGGTTTGAGAGATATAACTTGCTAAAGTTACCTTTTTCTGGCTGTTTTACTCAAGTCTGCCATCTAGCTGACAGCTGCAGATTCCAGTCATTTGACCAGACATAGGCTCTTCAGCACAGCTGAAATCACGCTATTTAGAAATAAATACTTCATTTAAATTTGGAATGGTCTACAAAGTGTGCCTGGCTTGCAAGCACACTTTGTAGACCATTCCAAATTAAGCATTTATCTTTAGATATTGTTATATCAGCACTACTGCAGAGCCACATCTGGTCAAGCAGCCAGAATCTGCTTCTGACAGCTTTACAGCTTGTCAAGCAGAAATGGGAGGGACCAGAGAACTTTATTTTCCTATATCTCTCAAACCATAAAGGTGTGAGAGATATGTATAAGTGCAAGTACTCTTTTAATTGTATATACCATATAGTTAATACTTTTTTTCTGACATTACTATCCCTTTAAGGTCAATTTACCCTTTCTTACACAACAATCACTGGCCCTTCTGAAACTCAAACAGAGCAAGCATTTGTCTCAGCTAGGAGTAAAAAGACACTGAATGAGCAGGAAGGCTAGTTTCTTTTGCTAAATTAGGTTGTGTGTATTAGAAAAGTTAAAGATAAATAAAAAGGAGATTGTCTAATGTCACCGGTTACTGCTTACCGTGGGTTGCTCGTACCATGCTGTTCCTTCTCGCTAAAGCAACAATCCCTCCACTGTATGACAATGACTCATCCCCACTAATAAAATAGCTGATGGGATCTCACTTATAGCTGCTAATATGCAAATACTCACTTGTTTTTCAGCTCAACTTGGAAATTTTCTATTTCACGTAAAATAAAAAAAATTATATATATATTTCGGACCAAGTGAAAGTGATCAGTGATTCAGAAAAACACAAGTTTGACAATGCAAACAGTTCCCCCAACCACACACACACACACACACACACACACACACACACACACTTTCTACCTAGCAGTTGGTTAAGATAACAATTGCTTTTTATTGTAGGTTAGCCAGTTTAAATCCAGTCTGTAAAGATGCAATTATAATTATCGGCTACTTGAACTGGATGTGAAATGGACATTCTTTTCAGCTGTATACGGTCACTTTTTACTTGTTCACAGATTTATATCTATTGGTTGTGCCAATTGTATGTCTGTGCTACTAGCATCTTGGTAAAATAGCCATTACTAAAACAAACACTTGGGGATGTATCTGGCAAACTAAAGATGTGGAATTCTCGCATAAACCAACTGCGCCATAGGGGCTATAGGGGAAAATGAATATCCCCAATTGATTTAAATGGGATTTTTAACACCTTGAATGCTACAGAGCTCTCCCAGTGCATTTATTTGCAATGTGTTGAGACCTCTCTAGCATTCAAGGGGTTAAAAGTGCAGTTTAAGGCTACAATTATTCTCAATTGCAACAAGTTCTCACTAACAGGCAGACAACAGACAATTCGTATAAGCGCAGGAGAAAAAAAAATAAAAGTGAGTTTATTTTATTACAGACACGCACACATCTAATTAAAAACTTACAGGATGTAAAATATCATCCAGCCTCTCTCCCTACCAGTCCGATCAGCCTTGCTACTGTGTAGCCTCAGTGTCCGGTATGCCAGGTGTTCTTTCCTTCTATCGGGTTAGCTTAGTCCATTCCATATGATGTACAAAACGATGTTAGCCAATCAGAGAAAAGCCTGGGAAGTGGAGGATTATTGGCATTGTGGTCTTCTCCATTACTTGTTGCCTGGCAATGTGCAATTCTCCAGCCATGGATCACGGTACACACCATGGACACTACAAGGTGGATCATGTTAGATCACAATGAGAGAATTAGAAAGAGCACTCTGACCATTTTGGATTGAACTGCTGCCAAGATATGCCCCATAGAGGTTGCTCCAATTATAATCTATGCTGCAAAGATGCCCACTGCAAGGGTTCCCATACTTAAAGGGGTCATGCACTAAACAGCCAGTTTTCATAAAAGCTAGTGTAAAAATGTCCAATAACCCCTTGGGGTACCAGGGAGGGGGTAAATAAAAAAAAAATGTTGTGGGGACATCTGGAAACCTCCATAAACACCTAATATAACGAAAATAGCAGAACAGAACAGAAGGGGTTAAGAATAAAAAACTAGTGCAGCCACCTGTGCCACAAGGCTAAGGAGAGCAAAGAGCTAGAAAGGAGTGCATTAACAACACAGAGTGTGGAAGACTCAGAATGGGACATACAATGGCCCATGACGCTAAAAGGGTTACTCACCAATCTTCTGTCATCAGGCTCCCATCTCAAAAGGGCATAATCTGTAGACAACTCAGCCATGAGGAATAGACATAATAAAGTAAACCTCCACATGGACAGGGGTCCATAAATGTCCTGTGAACTGGGCAATCCAATTCCAGCGAAGCCAATGATGAAAGCCCACCTAATGTGGGAATTCTACAGCCCCATATCTAAGGTAAAGATAATAAAAGCCAAAAAAAAAGTTGCAATGACTTCATATTCTTGGACACAAAGCTCATGCATATGGTATGCAGGGGATTGAGCTGAGAAACACTAGGGAGTCTCCACCCCAAAGACCCTGTCTTTTTTAAGTGCTCTGCCCTCCTAGAGGGAACTCAAACCCATGGTTCCTATGTTCCATGTTGGGCATAAAAGAAAATAACTTAGGAGTGTTCTGGCAAAACCTTTAACAGTATTGTCTGATTCAATAATTCTAACAGGAGTAGTTCCAGAAGATTTGGAAGATAGCATATACAGTACCACTTCACAAGAAATTACAGGGCAGAGTCTGGCAACTCCAGGGCAATAAGTCTTAAGTTAGTACCGAGAAATTTAATGAAAACCATGTTAATGGAAATCATTTTTAAATATCTGAATTGAAATGGATTTCAAGATCCTAAAGAGCACAGGTTTAGTGCACAAAGATCAAATCAAAGTAACTTCAAAGAATTTTTTGACTGAGTAACTAAAATAATAGACCAATAGGCAGCAGATACAGTTTATATTTCAGTAAGGTAAGGATTCCACACTTCCCTCATAGAAGTCTCATTAATAAATTGCAGTATTTGTACAACGCAAAAGTTGCATTGATAAGGCAATGGCTATGTGATGGCAGACAGAGGGTTGTAGTTCAAAGAGAATATTCAATAGATGACAGTGTTACTTGGGAGATGCCTCAGGGATCTGTATTGGGACCCATTTATTTTAATATTGATATTGCAAACTGTCTTCATGACAAGATGCCTTTTTTGTAGAGGACACCTTTCCTGTACTCAAAGGGTTAAGAGTACTGTGCTGTCAGTGACAACAGAGGAAACGGACTTAGGCGTAATTATTTCTGATCACTTAAAAGGTAGACAGAGGGGAATGCAAGAAGGGTGCTAGGTTGTATAGCTAGAGGCATGAGTAGCAGAAAACGGGGGGAGGTAATGTCACTGCATATCTCTTGTTAGACCTCACCTACAGTATTGCGTACAGTACTGGAAACCCAGGACATATACATTCTTAAGAAAGTTCAGAGAAGGTTTACTAACATGGTGACTGGGTTACAGGATAAAACATCAACTATATAGAATAAAGGATCCTAACATGTATAGCTTGGAGGAGATGAGAGGTCATATGACATTCACATACCTAAAGGGATTCAAATTACAGGAAGGAAGTACATTTGAAAGGAGTAGAAATGTTAGAACAAAAGGTTAGTCTAAAATGAGAGAGACAGAAAGTTTTACTTCACTGAGGTGGTGGTAGATAAGTGGATTTGTCTACCAGCAGAAGTGTTAAAGAGATAGTAATGTTTCACAATAAAAGCAGCTCCAATTAATCATCACAGTATTTGGACTTTGGAGAGTGTTATTTCAATTCTGTCAGAGTTGTAGTTCAAGAGTAATTCAATGACAAATTATCCCCCTCCTGCCCCTTTTACTGATATAACACTGCTTAGCCAGAGCAGAAGGGAGGTGCCCAGGTAGATTGCAGAGAGGGACAATCTTCAATTAAGATAAGGGAAAAACCTGAAAAACTTGTCAAGGGGGGCACAGCTTTCATGGTTCTCATAGAAAGAAGATTGTCCCCTGCTGTTATCTGCCTGGTCTATGGACTGAATTCCACATCAGAGAAGAGGTAGCTTACACTAGGAAAAAGGGGAGGGAGGGGAAACTCTGCTTGTGAATATCTCTCAAACCATAAAGGTTTGAGAGATAAAACATCATTCTTCATGTTTTTTTAATGCCTACAAAATAAAATAAAGATAAAATGAAGTATTAGTATCCCTTTAAAGGTTAATACAATGAGGGAATTAAAGCATGCATGAGATAGCTTATCTTATTTTCGGGACATCCTTATGCCTAAGGACCAAGGTTTGAGATTTTTACAGTTGGAAAATTGGGCAGAATGGTTCTCATCTGCCATCATATTCAATTTCTATGTTTCTATGAGGGGGTTTAGGTGACATGATAAAAATTCTTGGCACTTTGAATATAAAAAATCCATCAACACTAATTATTATTCTATTTTTTATAACAAAAAATTCCAATAACATTCATTTGGCTTTCAATGAGACAAAAAGGCACAGAATCTTTTCTTCATCTTTCTAGAGGAAAGCAATCTGCCACATTTGCATGTCCAGCATCCAAAGGGTTAATATACAGTCCTGGTGGAATGGTCCTAATGACTGGAATGCCTGCTTCAGTTTACAAAAATAAAAAAAAACTTCAGCAATCATCATGTCCGCCTCCATGGACATGGCATCTAGGACTACTTCAAGATGTTATCTCATGAACAAAAGGGGTCATGAGGAGTTTATGGCTGCAGTATGGATAAGTGCAGTTCTTATGGGAGATGGAGCACTCCAGCTTACAAGGAGAAATCCTCCGTCATCAGAGGAGGCTGGATTGAGACGCTACATGGGTAGGGAGCAGAGAGAGATTTACAGACTGCGGTGCAGAGCTGTACCCACAGTCTGACTGGAAGGAAGGGCACAGATAATCTTTAAATCTTTAGTTTTAGCCAAAACAGGAATTAAAAAAAAAATTACACCATTATTCATACTAGTTGCTCTATTTTGTGACTTAGTAGCCTAACTTGTATAGGGGTGATAGTTCCCCTTTAAGTCTGAGCTGTAACTTAGTGCATAGGATGAACAGAATAACAACATAACTGGAGAGTACGTCTCACCTTTCTCACACCTTAATAAATCTCCACCAATTTTCTTGTGAACACAGGGCCCCACAAGTGATATGAACAACTCCACTCTCTGAAGTACTGAAAGATTCTGCACCATAAGATAGGAAAATTGTAGAGTTTACGCACCAATTTAATGAACAAGATTTTCATGCTTGTTCACAACTTCCCATGGATTGCAAAACATTGGTTTCCCACTGGTGATCGGTCGATGGTATTTTCAGAACGAATAATGCCATCTGAGTTGGTACAATTACTGTAAAAATAGCTAAACTAATTATTAACTCCATTCAATGTGAAGGCCAAGTGATAAAGGTGATTTCATGATAGATTATTTCCTAAAACGGCCATGCAACACAAGCATTGAGGCAGTATAAATAGCTCCTATTGTCTACTTGGCTGTTCATGTATAGAAAGCACACGTCAAACTGTGGGTAGATCGCTATTTTTTTGTAACAAAATGCCTCGATGTTCATCAAGTATTTGCTTCTATTGAGCTCATGAAGAGACTGACACTAAACACAGCTCGTTCTTGCTTCCTAGAAAGCCACAATCACATCTTTTATAACAAGAGATGTATGTGAACAGGCTGCATTAATCACATTGTGATTTATGGATTATTTTTCCTGTGGACTGCTTTTGTTCTGCAGCCAGGTTTCATTTAAAGTAACATCCAGTCTCAAGTTCAAAATGATAAAACTGTTTTCCAAGTTCTAAGATAAACATGGTACCTGATAGCAATGTAGCCAATCCTTGCTACCAAAGTATGGCCTTGTTAAGAATAGGAGCCCATTAGTCTGCTGCTTTTTGGCAAGCAGATTGTAAACATCATGTGTAGATGTAATACTATTAGGCAGGTCAAGGTTTTAACATTTTATTTCCTACACAGATAATTATGGCAGTGTTTTTATTTTGCCTACAGATCAAAATAGAGTATAACACCTACCAAAAATTAATATTTCAAGATGTTGGTTTGACAAAACACATACCTCCCAAGTGTCCCTCTTTAGGAGGGACAGTTCCTCTTTGAGACCCAAATTCCTCTGTCCCACTTTTCTACCCCTTTGTCCCTCTTTTTTAGGAGAGCAGAATGAGTAGTTTATTAAATTGCTCCACATCAATAAAACTCTCATAAATGTGTTGTAAATCTTCAGTATATGTGTTTATAAATGAATCTGTGTATATAAAATACTTTTGGTCTTACTCTAAATCATTTATCAGTTACACAATGAGGTGTCAATAGGTCAAGAAATAATCTAAAATTTCTTGGTAATGCCTCCACCCACCAGCCACACCCCCAGAAACTCCACCTAAAACAGGAGTGTCCCTCTTTGGCCATTTGAAATGTTGGGAGGTGTGAAAACACACTATGAGAGACATATGTTCAAAAAAAATTGAAGAATTCTGGGGCAAAGCAAGTGTACTATAGGGGAAAACTAAACACTTCTATTTAATGCTAATTGTAAACCTTTGAATGCTTGAGGTCTCCAACACATCTCTAGTATTCAAAGGGTTAAAATCCCCATTTATATCAATGGGGATTTTTTGGTGCCAACCTTTTTCTCCAAAGATGCAGCTTTGGCAGAAGTAAAAGTTGTAATTTTTTTTTTCATTTGTAAAAAACTTTATTAATCTTAAGAAAAGAGAACAATGATACAGTGGTAATAACAAAGCTCATATGACAATAATGGTATATAGGTACAGTGACATCATCAGTACAGTGAAAACCAAAAGGTATTATAAGTGAGTTATATAACCATTAGTATGAGGTGGTAAAAACCATGGTTGTATAGCAAAGGGTCGACAGGTGCCAGCATCACAGGGTCATGTTTAAAGCACTCCAACTAAGACCACTGTAGAAATTGGAGCAATCTCTAGGGGGATCATCATATAAGCGAAAAGCAAGGAAGAAAAGAAAGGAGAAAGAGAAAAAGGAAGATAGAGAGAAGAGGGGTACAGATGAAGAAAAGGAGAGATCAAAGGAGAAGAGGGAAGGTATAAGCAAGTAGGGTCGGGGGCAGCAGGGGTTATGGCATGGGGAGGAGTCACCACAAGACCAAAACAGCTAATAGATTCGTTTGAAGGCAGGCATAGGGTAAAATGGGAGGAATATGATCCCCACAAGTTCCAACTGTCTGAGAAAGTGCTCGTTTTATGTAAGGAAACAGCAGGAAGCCTATGCATTGAATAATAGGTAGAAACATTCTGGGTCCAAAGGGCCAAAGAGGGAGGGGCGCTAGATTTCCATAGCAGGGGAATAATGGTTTTAGTTGCATTCATGAGTTGGAGGAATATATATTTCTATTGGGGGGGGGAAATTACTAACAAGGGCCCTAAGAAGGTTGAAAGCAAATAAACATGTCAATGGATCGCTCACTAAGTGGATGTTGAATATTGTGCTGAGATGGGCTACAATCTCATCGCAGAAGGATATTATTATGAAGCAATCCTGCCAGATACGCACCATGGAGCCGATACCTGAGCCACATCTCCAAAATGAGAAGGGGACCGATGGATAGTAAGAATGGAGAAGTTGAGGAGTATGGTACCATCTGGTGAACAGCTTATAATTACATTCTATGGTGGAAACATCTGGGGCTGAATTCAACAGGGGTCTGTGAAGGCTTATCCTGTGGGCTATAGGAAACAGGAGTAGGTTTAGTTCTCAGAGTACAGGTTAGTAGAAATTTGTACCACTTGGTTAGTGTGTGTTTTGAAATCTTCATGTTGCTAAAGAGTCTCAAATGGAGCGGTGTCATAGGAGAGATATCCATTAGCAAATATACAAATACACAACTTCTTGCCTGGTATATCATGCCAAGAATGAGAGGACAGGATGTCAAAATTCCACTGTAACTTCTCAAAAGCAACAACCTCCGAGCCAGAAAAGATTTTCCAGTGATCCAAGACCCCGGGATTCCCAGAGCTTGAAAAAAAGAGGTACCCTGCCTGTTGGGAAGGCATAATTAGAGAGAATAGAGGTATGTGGACATGGATATGAAATAAGGGTGAGGTCTTTCTTTAGTTTAGGCCAGAAAGATCAGGTGCCCAAGGACAATATGTTCCAAGCAAGAAGCGGGAAGGCTAGTTGGGTACATCAAGCAAACACGACTCGGGCAATGCTGGGGGCAAAAGGTTGAACAGAGTTAACAATCCTTAGGGGGATTGCAGGTGCAATCCATTATTTCGGATAAGGTGGCGGCCTGATAATATGCAAGGAGTTCAGAAACGCTTAGCCCTCCATCTCGGGAAAGGTAACGCATTATAGTAAATAATATCATCTTAGCAATGTTGATCATCCCATACAATGAAAGGAATAAATGGTTCCAACTGGAAATATCAGAGTCTAGGGTTCGAATGAGGGGGTCAGAGTTCAACTTGACAAAATCTCTTGTGTTCTTGTCAAGAACACCACCAGGTACTTAAAGGGATAGTAATACTTCGTTTTAACTTTATTTTATTTTGTAGGCATTAAAAAAACATGAAGAATGATATAAGTCTTATCTCTCAAACCTTTATGGTTTATGAGATATTCACAAGCAAAGTTTCCCCCTTCCGCCCCTTTTACCTACTGTAAACAATCTCTTCTTAGATGTGGAATGCAGTCCATAGACTGGACAGATAACAGAAGGGGACACTCTTATTCCTATGAAAACAATGAAATCCCTGCCCCCCTTGACAAGCTTTTCAGGTTTTTCCATTATCTTAATTGAAGATTGTCCCTCTCTGCAGTCTACCTGGGCAGCTCCCTTCTGCCCTGGCTGAAAAGTGTTACATCAGTAAAAGGGGCGGGAGGGGGACACTTTGCTTGTGAATATCTCTTAAACCATAAAGGTTTGGGAGATAAGACATATTCTTCATGTTTTTTTAATGCCTACAAAATAAAATAAAGTTAAAACGAAGTATTACTATCCCTTTAATCTGCACAGCAGGCCAGTGGAACTGGAACGTTTGTTGTAAATTGTTGTTGACCTCTGCTAGAACATTTAGGCTCAGAATCTCAGAAATTGAGAACTTAAATTTAAACTGGAAGAAGTAACCAAAATGATTAAGGGGGGGGGGGGCAAGTGTGAGAATGAGTGCTGTGGCTAGAAAAGGAAAAGGAGAATATTGTCTGTATAACAACATACAAATATATACCTCGAGCTGCGCCCAAACTCTATATCTAAATGCTGCTAAATCACACGATCCCCTCACTTGTATGGGGTGAAAAAAAAAATATATACATATACTACTCTACTTGTGTGAAGCGCCCAAAAATTGTATATATAAATCTTAATATCTTATAATCCAATGATTATGATAACCCAAACCATGAGGATAGACAAAATATTTATTGAAATATGCATTGAGTATGATAGATTCCTGGTAGGAACATTTATATTCGAGGTGCATACTGCATATACAGCGAGATCCATCAGTAGTTTATATCTATCTGATAATATTGTGGTATGCGATTTTTTTATTATATCTTTTAGTATTGTGATAATTTTTTTTATTTCAATAAATATATTGTCTAACCTCATGTCTGATCCGGGTGCACAGGTGCACCTGAAGAAAGTCAGGCTTGGCAAACAGAATTTAGCAGGTGCTCCAATGCTAAAATAAGGAGAATGGGAGGGACGGAGAATCACTGTCTGGTACCATTTTTAATAGGGAAGACTTCAGAGAGCAAGCCATTTAATATGACTCTTGAAGTGGGAGAAATGTAAAGACTCCACGTGGGCCAAGGCCCAGGTGTGAGAATACTGAGAATAGGTATGGCTTGCCAACAAGATCAGATGCTTTTTCAGCCTCTTTGGATTCTAACAACTATAGAATCTTGGAGCAAAGTGCTTTATGTATGAGAATGATGACTTCGGAGGTACTGTCACTGGTTTCTCTTCTGGGCACAAACCTAGCATGGGTGGGGTGTATTATGGAGGGCAGCAGATGTTTCAGTTGGTGTGAGATAATTTTGGTAAATAGTTTGGCATCTGCGTTCAAAAGCGAGATGGGTCTATAACTGCTGCGTAACGTATGATCTTTATCCAGTTTAAGTATAACCGTGATACGCGCCTCAAGGTACTGTTGTAAAAAAAGAAGCTCTGCAAGCTGGTTAAACATGTGGGCCAAGCGGGGAGGTAAGATGGTGCTAAAATTACGTGAAGCCATCTGGCACAGGGCTTTTTCCAGGGAGGTGATGGAAAGGTTGCATATATGTGAGGGCTCTGTCACGTAAGAGAGACAATAAGTCTTGAACCTCCTTATCAGATCAAGTCACCTGTTTTAAAGCACTTGTGCTTCTCCCAAATCAGAGGGGCTGTGACGTCAGGGGTGACGTTATGTTTCATGTGTTTATGTCTAACGAGGTTAGCCTAGCAACGTCTGTCTCTTGCTCTCTAGTAGACATTAATTTAATTTCCAAGGGTGTTTGGCCTGCCTAAAGGAAGGGATCATGAGACATAGACAGACTGGGGAATGAACGGAGAAAATTATTGGATCTATGCTCATCACAACTACATTATGAAGCTGGCATTGCTCCAAGCAAAGATAAGCAAGGCGAGAGTAGGAGTTGTGGGAGTCCGAAAAAAGTTGTGATCTTTAATGGAGGTGTAATGTAACCTCCAAGCATCTATCAAATGATAGCTGTGCTTTAAATTTCCTGAGGGTTATGGGGAGTATTGGGAAAGATCCAAGAAGAAACATGTAGCACTAGAGTTCTGGGAGTACATATTGGCCAGAGTAAAGGCCTCATTAAAAATTCTGCCGTAAAAAAAAAAAAAAAAAAAAAAAAAATTAGATTAGAGTGGCCACCACTATGTTTTTCAGGGGTCGAGGTAAACAAAGATTTAATGAGCAATGTGCTGCTGAATAGAAGGGTGTGCGAGGATGCAAAATGTGCTTCTTGAAGGAACAGTATATTAGTTTTAAGCCTGTGAGCATCTCCCAGAACACTGGACTTTTTTCTGTGATATCAACCGTCTGGCATTTAGCAATGTAAAGTTTATCACATTGTGCTATATTAGGTAATCTATAGATCAGCTCTGTGAATCCATTATAAGCCAGTGCCAAGGCAGGTATTTTGTGGAAATATAGTGATTGGGGATCACCCCCCGTTGCAGTAGGAAGAGGACGGGTAGGATGATGTGGAGAGAAGACAGGGGAAAAAGAGAGAGAAGGGAAGAGAATAAAATAAGAAAAGCAGCAAGAGAAACAATACAAATTCTTCTGGGGGAAATCAACTCCTGAAAAACCACAAAATAGAATAAGCCCAAGGGGCTAAATGAGTAGGGAGATAGATGCATCTTATGGGGACACATGTGGAAGAATGAACAGGGAAGTGAATCTTGCCTCCAAGGCAAGAGCAGTTAAGCGAGATGAGACCTAACCATGCAGGATATTAGGGCTAAGGTGAGAGAACAGATACATCCTAAAGAGCATGTAATGTAGTGCTAAAGGAAACTGAGCCAAGGGAACAAGGGGGTCAGGCATCAGTTACAACAGTAGTATGAGAATCTGTGACCTCCTCAACAGGACCCAGCAGCCAACAGAAGTGTTTCAGTAAGAGGCCAGAGAAAAAGGGTATAATGGTGTTGTCCAAAACATTGAAGGGCCAAGTAGGAATAATTAAGCTACATGTATGGATAGAGAGGCCCACAATTACTGGAACCTGACAGAAGTAAGGCACAGTCATAAACCTACTAATAAAGTTAGATAACATATATAGAGATGGTCGAGTGCATATAAATAAGAGCAACAGGAGAGCAGGACTGGGAGCAAGCATATAAAGTGGACTAAATGCAAAAGGGGTTGCCAATGAAAATAAAGAGGAAGTAGTTTCCGGAGTAGTAGAAGATTCAATCTTTTTTATGAGGTTCTGTAAGCTTCCAAAATACATATACACAACCATTTATTTATTTACTTAGAAAAATGCTTTACCAGGAAGAATACATTGAGATTGCTCTCATTTTGAAGTATGTCCTCGTAATAGTATTCTAAAACAATATAATGACTTTTTCTATCCAGATAATATTGTAGATATCTTTGGATATCTACTTTAGACAGATTGCTCTTTTTTAGTATTGTAAATATTAGCCCTGTTTGAAGACCATGTAAGGTGGCTTAATGGTAAGCTCTTGAAATTCCCCCACTCTCCTCTCCAACCAGTCTTCAGGAACAGCATCTCAAAAGGACTATTATCTGTCAAGTGTCTTTACCTCAGACTTTTGACATATTTTGATTAATCTCTTCACTAGGTAGTTGCCAGAAAATGGATTGGGATATTGAGATTTATTGCACTAGTAAGGGTGATGAGGAGGATTGTAGTTTTATTCTGAATTATCTTTTTCAGACTATTGGAGGAAGCCTCAGTGGAGGAAATATGTAAGGCTACTAGAAGTAATAAGTTTGTAGAAGAGCATCCACAAGTTCTGGATGATCCTGAGGAAACCAAGAGAAGAATTTCAGTACTTTTTGCAGTTTCTCTGGTAGGCAACAGATCTGAAGACAACCAACATCTTCATCAATGCACTGAATGCTTCTTGATTCAACTATAAAACTCTTTTTGATGAATTATGATCCTGTTGAGGCCAACAGCATGGACTCTGCCCACTGTAAGTGTTCATACACAAATGCAGTAGGTCCCACTTTGCCCCTCTGTCAGGGGAAGTAGGAGTCCACTATTTCATTCCTTGATAATATTACCATTAATGAGTGGCAATACTTCTTTCACAATTAGCCAGGCAGTCAAAAAGTAAAGGTGATTGCAATGCAGGGAATTCTCTAAAAGGAACCAGGCACATTAGAAGACTCTGGCTTGTAGAATAGCAACCCCCCTCCCCCAGCCATACTTGCACGTACATTTGAAACGTTCATCCTAGAACAATAGTCCAGAGAATCATGCTCAGTGATAAAACAGCAAATCGTCACTGAGGCAAGCAAAAGAAAACACTCAAGGAGCAATGTGTAAACTGGAGATCACATTTTTGACACGTCTGATGTACTAAGGCAAACAGACTATTCCGGAGTGAACCAGCTGCATCACGGGGACATATAAAAAAATCCCCAAACTTCCAAATGATATAAATAAATATTTTAGCACCCTGAATACCAGATGGGTCTCCAAAGTATTACTCTGCAATGCATCTTCATTATTCAAATTATTAAAATATCCATTTCAATTCATTTACATTGTGTACGTAGACTAAGATGCAGTTGGTTGGCCCAGAATTGCTTCAGTTCTTCTATGTAAATTGATCTTGGTGCTTCATGAAACAAAAAAACCCTCTGGTGACACAAGCTTTATACCCTTGGATGCTAGAGACGTCTGTAATACTTAATAGATCCCTCCAAGGGGTCAAATGGAGTAAACAATTGGAAACCAACTGTATGAAAATACAATACCAAAAAAAATGGATCATTCTGTTGGTAGGAACAATTGAAACATCCAATAAATAGCAATTTTAGCAAAAAAACAAAACAAAAACAAAACAAACATTTATATATAGCAGGATGTTTTTTTATTGAGAAAAACAAGGATACTCCTATTGCTGAAAAAGGAGTCATTCAAAATTACAGCTCAATTTTATAATAAATCGAACTACAATTTGTGGCCTGGTCAGCAAGTAGCATTACTGCCATTAATCAAAACGCATAAACAGCAACTAAAAAATCTTGTTGCGTGGTCACCAGGTCTCAGTGTAATGCCGTTTCAATGAAGCATACAAGTATAGGTATGTTTGTTTTACCCAGCTGAAAAAAAGGCCTACCAAACGTATTGAGTGCGCAAAAAAAGAACAAAAAAAAACAAACAAAAAAACATTGCTATGCCTTTAACCCCTTGTAAGGCGCTGCGTACACTGTGTGGCGCCATATAAATAAAGATACATACATACATACATGCCAGAGTGTTATCAAACAGACTGTAGCCTGTCTGGCACTCAAGGTGATGAACCAAAACCGGCACATAAAGGGGATGTAAGCATTTTAAATGAATGGATGATGTGTGCTGCAGAATATTAACAACTTCCTAGTACGCAGAAGAGACCCGCGTCAGCCATTCCCCAGGGATCTTTTGTGGATTACACAGGACACAAATCAAAATATTGCACTGTAAACTAGTAATGTGTCTACTCAGCATTACACAGCAGCAGACTGTAACTGACAGAAACAAATGCAGCCCAATCACGAATGCAATGATTTATGTCAGCCAAGGAGGGGGAAAAAAAAATACATAGCTAGGCAAGGAACGGAGCCTCCCATTTAACCTCTCGAATGCTAGAGATGTCTCCAATGTAATGTAATGTAATGAGGTGGAGACACTGCTAGCATTCCAGGGGTTAATTACACAAATGAACCCTTTGAGCGTCAGAGGGATAGCCAGCGATTGAAAGCAGTACATTGGCTAGCCCTCTAGCATTCAAAGGGTTAAAATATGGGAAGAACAGAATTGTAATACTTGAAGAAAATTAAATTAAAACGTAAAATACATTGAACTGAATTAAAAGCAATGTGATCATGATCAGTTCGCGGTTTTAATGTGGGATGTATTACATTTTCTTTCTGTAGGATTGCACAGGAACCAGCACAACCATATAGTGTGTGATATTCATTATCATGCCACAATAATATGGAGATCTGATCACAGTAAAAGGCTGTAGTGAGATGAGTCTTCCACGTCAATATGTGTACAAGATCAATCATTATGGCGTGAACTGACTACTACTGCTGGCCTTTAGTATCTGAGGGACAAGTAAAACAGAGCGTTGAGGATCTCCTTAACATTCAAGCAGTAAAAAGCCCTATTTAAATCAAATGAGAATTGGTATTAGTCTCTTATGGTGGATTAGACTAAGCTCTCACGAGCAGGGCCCTCTGATCCTTTTGTTCTCCATATCTGATTGTACTATTTAATACCTTTGTATGTCTATTCCCTATTGTACAGCACTGTGGAATCAGTTGGCGCTATATAAATAAAGAAAAATAATAATAGATTGTTTGCCAGAGCATTGAACTCCATAAGACATTATACATATCCCAAACTGCATTATGGATACGCTCATGTTTTAGGAACTTCCAGGTTTTGAATGCTGATCTGCACAGCACTATGGGCCTCTGTACAGATCACTAAACCTCCACATGCCTAGAGAAGGAGCCAGTCATAATTGCAAAAACAGTTGCCGATTTAGGAGATCCCTGCAGTGAATTTGGCAGGAAGGCAAAGGGGGTTACTAACCTAGCAGTGGAGTGGAAGACTTTCAGTCAGCCTTGCTCCTATTCACACAGGAATACCCAGTATTGAAAGAGGGAATTCTTTTCAACCAAAAAGAGTAAACTTGAGGGCAACAATGACAAGTGATCTTGTGATCACCTGACATTGAGCTCTGGACTACCACTGTTTGAAAATAGAGACTCCCACTTTTCAAACTAGGGTGGTCTCCATAAAGTACATGTTGGGTGACCACAGATCACTCTATAACACATTAAATTGTGAGTGAGTATTGAGAGAGTGGGGTAGGCTCCTAAAGAGCCCAGATGCCATCTCTTCTTGCTCTGAAAAATCTCTGCGTGCTCTTCTATGAAAGAGAAAGTCTCTCTTTCAGTGAAGAGTACCCTTTAAAGATGTGCGTATTGATATAGTGACAAGCCAACATACTATATAATTTAAAATGATCAAAGTAAGCCCTGATCACACACATTTACAGGTATGGACACATAACCAACAAACATTCACACACACATCACGCATCCACACATATAAATTTATAAACACATACATGGGGAGGGGGGGGTCCAAAAACTCACATCTGAAAGGGTGATCAATTACCCAGAAAAAGTATGGGTATCATTATACATTATATAGTCTACTTCTTGGACTTAATACAGTAGGATTACATTATACCGTAACTGAAGTGGGGGGAGGCAGGAGAGGAGGGGAACCCTCCCTAAAAAAAACAAAAAAAAAAAAAAACTTATTTTTTCTACAGTGATAATTTGTGGAAACACATACTAGCTGGCCTAGTGGTAGAAATCCTCATTTGATTTGGCCAATTGTCTAGTTTACAAAATGGTACGACTATAATTGTTATGAACATTTTAATGCACGCAAGTAATTTCAAAAATAGTATAAAATGGAAAAAATGGCAATTTTGTATTTTTTTCAAATGCTAATTTTTATAGGATGAACCATTCATAAAAACACAGATTTTTGTGTTTTAGAAAGGCAAGTTAATACTGAACTTAGAACCATAAGCACCTGATAATAGAAGACAGAAAAAAAAAATACTCCAGGATAGTTTGTCATTCACTGGAGTTTCAATTAAAACAATATAATTTGCATTATGGGCACAAATCATCATCACTAATAATAAAAGGCCAGATGTATGTTTGTCTAATGCAGTCATGAGCAGTAGAGACTGCCCGAACTCTGTATGTTTGTCCGATGCAGTCATGCGCAGTAGGCACTGCCTGAAAGCACAGAATGCTGGAAGGTGTAGTTCTGCTTGATGCACTTTGGCCAGTGTACACAGGCTTTTACACTAGTTTATTATATTATGAGATATCCACAAACCAATATTATGCTTTGAAAGTGCAGGGTCTTCTGGAAAAAAGGTGTATTACATGTATCGTTCATTCACAGAAAAGCACCAGAAATTGTCATTTGCAACAAGTTTGTGGCAGGTGAAAAAAGCTTAGCAGCAAAATGACAGTGCCAGCGGTGTAGCGAACACATAGGCTGCCCCTCTGGCACTCAAAGGGTTAAATCAGCAGGAGTTTTTATTCTCTCTCTCTATCGTTCTGCTGGTTTGTTCAAGTTGTTCTTCTTAGTACATCAGCTTCACTGACATCAGCATTTACTTGATTCTAATGAATTATATATAAATATATGAGCTTCATGTACTTTGAGCAGGTGCTAAACATTAATTACCCAAGCTGCTCACACACAACTCGAGCTATAATATACTTTATATAAAAATGTATCACCTTGTGAGAAGATATTTGCCTACAATTAAGAGATTACCCTGGGCTTTATTTGGCAACCTTGTTCGAATTATATCACTTTGTGTTAACTACCAATATCCTTTATTGTTTGACTTAGACACATATATGTCCAATTACAGATTTACATGGAGGTTTCAACACTTTTAAAACAGATTAAAAAGCCATTTTAACTAATTGAGAATATTAACACTTAACAAGTAAAAAAAAAAATGTATATATTTTTTGGGAGGTGTTAAAAGTTAATGCAGCTCAAACTTGAATTTTTTTCTCTCTTTGGTGCAGTATATCAATGGCCTGAAATTTTACAGTGGTGCTGTTGCTACACCATCCCATGGACAGCTCTGGTCAGTTGACCATAAACCTCCACAAGATGTGTAGCAACACAGATATTACCTTGATAAATCTTGATGTCTATAAAGAAGTCCTGAGAGTACTAGTTATTGATATCTACAGTAAACTCCACTTCATGGCACCCAGGCATATGACTACACTATTTACAGTGCTGTCCTTTTCGATAGACAGGGTAGATAGATGGATAAATAAATAGACAGGATTTCAGGTTTGTTATCCGCCCCGTGGCAAAAGGGGGGTGGAGTTTAGCCAATGGCAGTGAATTGCGGCAAATTAGGTGAAGCCCCCCTACCCACTCCAGTGAAAATTGCTGCAGCAAGATTCACCTCTGCAGCAGTCCAGGGGGTCCCCAAAGTATTACTATTCCTTTAAAGTGGCCCTGCAATAATTAGGCACATGGCAACTAGCTTAATAATAGTTACTTCTACAGAAAGCCTCAATGTTCCAAGACTGGATGCCAGGCATCAGCATAGACCTCTTGTCTGCATGCCTGCGCTGTCAGTCCCAGTTTCCATTAAGAAGCATTGCACTATGCCGAAAGGCACCGGAAGGGACTGACAGCACAGGTACGCAGACTGCACTAACCTGGCCGCCAGTCTCGGAAGATTAAGGCTTTCTGTTGCATTGTGTAGTTCTTAGAGGTAAGATTATTATTAAGCTAGTCTTCATCTGGCTAATTATTGCAGGGCGACTTTAACTATGGTGGTAGTTCCGCTTTAAAGGGATTGAAAGCCTCATTTATATCAAGGGGAAATTGTTTTTTGTTTGCTCTAGATTCTAGAATCACGTAAGGCTTGTTTCATCCCGCCTCCTGGACATCCATAGACCTAGTTCACACTGGTGTTTTTCTACACTATGTTAAACACACCAAGCTGTTCCTTAATGCTGCAGATCAGGTGCTTCAAACTGGTAATTTTGCCATGTGTCAAGCAGCCTGCAATGCGCTGCATTCTTGCCTTTACAGAAAAACCTTACAGTGGGAATAAATTTACCAAAAAATCTGGAGTATAATACACACCTGTATATGATACTCAGGTGTAAATTATACCCAAGATTTTTTGTAAAATAATGAGTTTCTGTGTATAATACATCCCCAGTCCAATTAGTGACATGCAGGGGATTGAGCCAATTTAATGCATTTTATATGCAGCTCAACTGACCATTAGTAGTCGGGAGATTAACACAATCCATACCTCAAACTGGCAACAAGACTTGAGGCTTTAAGCCTAATTCCTTGGTCTTTAGCACAACATATATCTAGCAATGCCCCATGAGACATAGAAAAGCACAGTGGCTAGAGAAGAAATGTGGCAAATGAATGATAATGAAATCCAAACAAGCTTATCATGTTTTCAAGATCAGAATAATGCAGTAGTCCTATAGACACTGTAGGCAAGATGAGGGTGGTGAATGAGGAGGACCTAAATGAAAGGCTGGAAAGGTCGAATATAAGCATAGAGCACACTATTGTATAGGCCAAAAGTAGTCTATTCTGGAAAGCCAGCTGCTGGTGACTACAACTCCTATCATCCCAAACCAGTCGTAATCCAAACACATTGGCAACTCCTAACATAGATAATTAGTTTGACTGCATTACATAGGCTTTAGACAGACTGGAACATAAGCTTGTAGGTCTAAAAAAATATTTACCTCATGAAAACATTACCCAGCAGAGATACAGCATGTAAACGAGACATTAACAACAACTTCCAAAGAATTTAACTGAAAAACACAATGCTACGTATCCACTCATTTTTGACAAACGTTCTACCAAATTTGGTTGCTATGACCCAAAATTGATACTTTAGCTTTTTGAATACAGTTCTATATACATATCTGATAATTTTTTAATCTGGTGTCCCTGAGGTGGGCTTATGTGGTGGCGCTGGGGGATATAAATGATGTGATTTGTGTCACAAATGGACAGGGCATAGCTGAATGTGTCAAAGTGGGTGGAAAGTGTGCAGAACAGGGTGGGAAGGAGCAGAAGTGGCAGAGTTTTAGAAGAAACTCCCCACCACCTGAGAATCAGCTTCTGTCCCCAGAGACCCAGTAATTAACTGCAAAAACCAGAGTCTCCAGGGCAAATCAGGAGAGTTCCCAGGTATGTACACTTAATCTCCACCAGGTGTACATGGAACATTGCAGCCTAACCCAATTGTGAAAAGGAAAAAAAAAACAAAAAAAACCACAAAGATATACACATCAAGTTTTCCACACTTTGATCAGTGTCCAGCACAGTGGTTATCAGTCCTTTTTTTGGCTCAAGGCACTACTACCAAGCAGTCTGGTATTTTCAGGGGCACATCTACTGTTATAAAGAGCATTTGGGCTAAGAAAGGTTCCAATAAATAAATATATAGTGTCACGATACTCTTGCTGAAAGCAACTGGTGAAGCAAAATGAGGTCAGAATACTGGACAGCATCACATATAACATAATATTTTAACTCAGAATATTATGAGGCCTTCTCCCTCTTTCACTAGTTCAGGTTCATGACTGCTAAAGGAGGTCCAAACTCCATACCCCAAAAACTCCTCCCAAGAAAACAAAACACACAAATAACCTGCTTGGGAAAGAAAAAGGCAACAGCATTTATTAAACTTTTCCATAACCTTAAAAACTATGCCCGCTTAACGGTATTCACCAGCAGCACGAATCAAGCAAACTGAACCAAGAGTCTTCACCCTCACCCAAGCCGTTGCCTACCAGGAGAAGGACTAACTCCCCAAAGTCCATTATGGGCAAGATCATAGTCCATACTCCACTGGCAAGGACCAAAAAACAAAATCTCTTGCAAAGCACTGACAATAAAGAAAAACAAATGGGAGGGAGAGATACAAACTATGAGCTCCACCACTGGCAAACAGGAAGCCTAGTGAGCCAGCGTCCACATGGGCACCATTTAGCAACTCTGATCCCATTACCACCCACTATACCCAACTGTCAGTGATAGCCCAAAGAAATTCAAAATATTTACAAATGCTGGAGATGAGCCCCAGCAGTCAAGCCCTCCCTTTCCCTCCAGTCCAAGGAAGGTCACCTTCCATAGCATCCATTTCCTAAGAGTGTATTAAAAAAAGCAAGACTAGTCTGAAAACACATCCTTGCACTCTTGACTCTAATCCCTCAGTACAAAGTAGCAACAGCAAGGGACAGCCAACCAATTAAGCACTTTTAAATATATAAATAATTATAATGTCTTAGTAGAAAACTGAAATGGTTAAGGCCTGGCCTATTTATTGCTGGATAGAGAGTACCCTTTATGGATGAACGATCACTGAAGAAAGGTCTGCCTCAGTGACCTGGAACATCTGATTTGTTTCTTGCTTTTCTATTGCCCCCTCAGGAAAAGATCATTACCATGATTAATTGACAGTATTGTACTTTCATACAGAAGAAAAAAAATATTGGCTCTGAGACACACTGTACTAAGACTACTGGGAGCAGTTCTGGGGCAAACCAACTGCAGCATAGGGGACAAAAATGGCATTTCATTTAACCATTTGAGTGCCATGCAATGTACTGGATACCTCTCTGGGACTCAAAAGGTTAAGTAAGGTTTTGCAATGTATTGAATGCTTTTCTAACATTCAAGGGGTTCCATTAACCCTTTTGCAACACATTTTTTATACCTCTCTGGCACTCCAGGGGTTAAAATACATGGACATTTTGGGAATTTGTATCTGTCTTCTATGGTGCTGAAGTGTTTTTTTTTTTGTTTTTTTTTAAAGAATGGCTTCTGTTCTTTCTGTACAGAGCTTCAATATGTATGCAGCTAAAATCAGTAAGTTGACATATTAATATTACTCCATTTAAAGTGTTAGTAATGTCCAAAAAAAAGGTTTTTGCATTTAACACAGCTTAAAAAGAAGAGTTAAATGCAAAAAACGTATCTCAAACCTCTATGGTTTAAGAGACACGGGCGTTTAAAGTTTGCTGTCTCCTACAGACAGCTGTAAAGCTGTCAGCAGGAGATCAGTGTCAGTCGACACGGAGGTGCTTGAGAAGTGCCGCAATCTCGTTACTTACAAGGAATCCCTTCATTGGAATGGTCTAAAATGTGTGCTTGAAAACCAGGAACGTTTTCCTGCATTTAGCTCAGCTTTTTAAGCTCTTCTATATGCAAAAAAACTTTTTGTTGGACATTACTAACACTTTAAGGACTGGGAAAATCTGAGGTGGATTGAACTTAAGGACCAGAGCAATGCTGACCTTTTTGACTATGTCTTTGTTCAACAGTGTTTTCCCTCGAAGGATCTTATTTCAGCCATTTGGGTGCAATGGCTTATATTTTTTTTGAAGACTGCAAGAAAGGAATGACGGGTCAATCATATCTACAAAATGGGAAGTTTTTCAGTGGGCACTGTTACCCTGGGGAGAAAACCCCCATGTCCCTGTTTCCCTCCCCATTTTCCCACTTTTTTATTATAAGACTTGGTGGTTTGTACAAGTGTATTACATTGCTCCACAACAATAAAATTGCGATTAGGGAAATAGTATGTCACAATGAAATTTTGATCTGTTTAAGATTTTTTTATAATAGGATTTTAGTCTTACCTGTTAAATCCTTTTCTTTTAGTCCATATAGGTTACTGATAACTTTGGATAGGAGATCAGCCCCTTTAAGTAGGCAGGAACTAATTCTGAGAAGTGACTGCTGGATAGAGCCTACGTCTTCTCCTTAGCTTGCAGCTAGCCAATCCCCAACCAGTAAGATTTGAAGACTAACTATTGACTAGGTAGTAAGAAGGTAAAGGAAGACTCCTGTGAGCATGAACCTGCCACAGGAGAGCCAAGCATGATCTCTTGACAGGGTGGGAGAACAGTAACCTGTATGGACTAAGAGAAAAGGATTTAACAGGTAAGATTAAAATCCTCTTTTCTCTGACGTCCAGTACAGGTTACTCATAACTTTGGGATGTTCAACCATTAAGTTCCCCAGGGCGGGAAGACAGGCAAGGATCAGACGCAGGCCCCCCAAAGTCACCAGAGCACCAATGAACCTACAGATCATGAAGAGCTCAACAATAACCGCAAGGTGTCAACGGACACTAAACAAGGGTACACAGCACACTGAACTAGAGCCAACAGGGCTCAAAAGTGAAAGAGTACTGAGAGACTAATGAGATCCTAGACAGACAAGGCTGCCTCCAGGATCTTCCTCCCAAAACTGGCATCAGCCGATGCCAGCACATCCACACGATAGTGTCTGGAAAAGGTATGCACAGACGACCAAGTGGCCACCTTGCACAACTGATCAGCAGAGGACTGATTTTTGTAGGCCCAAGATGCCCCAATAGACCTCGTAGAATGAGCCGGGACCCGAAAGGGAACAGGCTTCTTCCTAAGTTCATAAGCCTTATGAATAGTGTACTTGATCCAAGAAGCAATGGTTACCTTGGAAGCAGGCTTCCCTGCCCTGGGACCCTCAGGAATGACAAAAAGAGTGTCAGACTGTCTCAAAGACTCAGTATGATGCACATAGAACTTGAGACAATGCACAACATCCAACAGGTGAAGATCCTTCTCCTTGTCAGAAGTAGGGTTAGGGCAGAAAGAAGGAACCACAATCTCCTGATTAATGTAGAACTCAGAGACCACCTTTGGGAGAAACTCCTGTGAAGTGTAAAGCACCTCCTTGTCTTTGTGAAACACCAAAAAGGGTGGTCTACAAGACAGAGCATGTAACTCCGCGACACGGCGAACAGAGACGATCGGCAGGAGAAAGGCCATTTTCCACGTCAGCAGGCATAGAGGAATGGTAGCCAAAGACTCAAAGGGAGGCGCTGAAGGATGCCCAAAAACAAGTGAAGATCTCACTGAGGAGCGGGAGTCTTGAAAACCGGACGAGTATGAGCAACGCCCTGGAAGAAAACATTGATATCAGGAAGAATAGTAATGCA
This sequence comes from Rhinophrynus dorsalis, assembly GCA_037306005.1. Lineage (NCBI taxonomy): Eukaryota > Metazoa > Chordata > Amphibia > Anura > Rhinophrynidae > Rhinophrynus > Rhinophrynus dorsalis. The sequence goes on along the minus strand of CM074721.1, from coordinate 374,627,824 downwards.
ACTCTGTGAAAGAAAACAGAGAGCAGAAGTCTGAGCCTTAAGGGAACTCAAATGAGGCCCTTATCCACACCGTCCCGCAAGACAGCCAGGAGTGTAGGCAGATCAAAATTCTGAGAAAGGTCCCTGTCAGCACAGCAAGATAGAAAGATCGACCAAACACGATGGTAGGCCTTAGAAAAAAACGGTTTGTGGGCACTAAGCATAGTAGCCACCACACTAGAAGAAAAACCCTTCTTCAGTATTGAGGATTCAATTACCAAGTCATCAAAGCTAGACTATGAACATCCTCCTTCCACAGGTAACCCTGTAGAAGACGAGCCGGACGGCAAGGGAGTCGGAATGTCTCCGCCACTGACAGATCCAGAAGCTCCAGAAACCAAGCCTGTCGAGGCCAATACGGAGAAATCAGAATGATTGGACAGCGCTCCAGTCTCAGTTCAGTAACACCCTGTGCAACATGGGAAGGGGAGGGAAGACAGAAGCCAGAAGAAATAACCAAGGAATGGGCATGGCATCCACCACTAGAGCTAGAGGATCCCTCCAGCGAGAGCAGAACCTCGGAACCTTCTGGTTTTGTCTTGTCGCCATCCGGTCAATGCAAGGAAGACTCCACTTCTGAACAATGAGGGTGAACACCACTGGGTGCAGTTCCCACTCTCCGCTGTCCACTGTGTGTCGACTGATGAAGTCTGCCATGACGTTGTCTACTCCAGGAATGTGCACTGCGAACATGGCAGGAACATGTTCTTCTGCCCAGGACAAAATAGCCTTGACCTCTAACCAAACAGTGAGACTTCTTGTTCCGCCTGGCTTGTTCATGTAAGCCATCGCCGTGGCGATGTCGGACTGAGCATTCAGGCGACCCAGGACCACTCCCCAGCCGGAGAGGCTGGCGTCTGTCATCACAGTGGTCCAGAAGGATACCAGGAAGGACTTGCCCTTCAGCAGATTGGAGAGGTCGAGCCACCACGACAAACTCAGTTCACATGAAGAGGGAGGGATACTGACGTCTTCATGAAGGTCCAGCTGACCCCTGCACACCTGGATCACAAACCCTGGAGTTCCCTGGTGTGAGCCATGGCAAATGGGACCGCTTCTATGGTGGAGATGAATTTCCCCACTAGAGAGGAAAAGCTTATTGGCTGGAACTGGATCGTGAGCCAGAACAGCAGAAACCCTGTGGGCAATCTGGTGAGACACCTCGTTTGTGAGAAACACCATGCTCTTCTGAGTGTCGAAAAGAAGGCCCAGGAAGACCAGGCGATGGGATGGGACAAGATTAACCTTGTCCATGTTGATGAACCACCTGTGATGGGTGAGAGCATGAATGCAGTCCTGAAGAAGTTCCGTAGAAGGGGCTTTCAGAAGCAGGTCATTCATGTATGGAGTAACTCTGATGCCGTCCTGATGGAGGACAGATACTAAAGCTCCCAGGACACGTTGAAGACTTGAGGAGCTGTAGTCAGACCAAAGGGAAGAGCTGAAAACTGAAAGTGCCCTTGGTCGCAGGCAAATCTGAGATACTGCCAACTCTCTGGATGAATGGCGATATGTAGATACGCATTCTGAAGATCCAGAGAGGCAAGGAATTCCCCCAGGGACATAGCAGCAATCACCATCCTTAGGGACTCCACGTGATAATGAGTCTTGATCACAAAGGAATGGAGATCCCTCAAATCCAAAATGGGAAGACAGTCGCCGTCCTTCTTGGAGACAACAAAGAGGATTGAGTAAACACCCATACCTCTGTCCCGAATTGGAACAGGTTCCAGAATATCCTTGTCCAGAAGGACCTGGATAGCGCCATTGAACAGATGGCATTTCTCTAAGCCCTAAGGCATGAGAGGGGAAAAACCAAAAGGAAGGAAGAGAGGTGAAAGGAATCCTGTACCCTTCTGCCACCACCTGAAAAACCCACGGATCCCCCACAGAATCCTCCCAGACGCTGTGGTAGTGACGCAGACGACCACCCACAGCTGAGTGGGGACCTGGGTTCGGCGAGTCATGCAGAAGGCGGCTTGGGAGCCTTAGGCTTGGAGGAGACCTTGGGCTTCCATTGCTGTTTGGGCTTGGAGGAGGAACACAGAGCTGAGGTAACCGCCTGGTTCGCAAGACGTGTCTCAGTCTGGAAGGAACGAAAAGCCGATTATGCTTGAGAGGCATCTTCCTCCTGGGGACCGTAGGCAGATGGGTACTCTTGCCCCCTGTGGCCTCACTAATCAGATCTTTAAGTTCTGGCCCAAACAAAGAGGTGCCTTGAAAAGGCAATGAGAGCAAAGCTTTTTTAGAAGCAGTGTCAGCAGACCAGATCTTGAGCCAAAGAGCTTGTCTGGCAACCACAGACGTGGTGGAAACCCTTGCCACTGAACGGATGGCATCAAATAAGGCAGCAGAAACATAGTGCTGGGCCTTAGAGATGTTGGCAAGAAGCCGCAACATATCCAAAGAAGAAGCACCCTGACGTACAGCCAGGGTGAGCTGTTCAGTCCAGACCACAATGGCCCGGTTAACCCATGCCGCAGCAAACGCTGGACACACGGCAGTGCCAGCAGTGGCAAAAACGGACTTGAGGGAAACCTCAAGCTACTTGTCAGTCCAGTCTTTCAGAGCGGATGCCTCAGAAACTGCAAGGCAGTAGACTTAGATAGCCTGGATATAGAAGCATCCACTTTAGGGGGATGAACCCACTGAGCAAGTGCTGCCTCAGAAAAGGGGTAAAGCTTAGCAAACTTCTTGGAAACAGAAGGCTTTCTGTCCGGAGATTTCCACTCATCAGACACAAGGCGGTCAAGAGTGGGGTTTGGTGGAAAACAAGTAAGGAGCTTTTTAGGAGGGATCTGAAGGAACCTCCTGAAGTAGGAAAATGTTTAAGGTGGTTAAGACAGCCCTGATCAGGCCCTCAGTCGAGGGCTCAGGATCAGCCTCAAAAGGGTCCCGAAAAAACTGAGAGGAGCCCACAGCAGAACATTCCTCAAAGTCTGAATCCACCAACAGTTCCTCCTCAGAGGGATCTGACACATCAGAAGAAGGGGTCTGTCATGAGTGAAAGACCCCCTGTAATTGGGATGGAAAGAGTTGTAATGTAGACTGAAGGTCTCTGGTAGCAGCCTTGAACTCTTGCACCCAAACTGGCTCTATTGCATGGCTGGAGGTCCCTGGGAGAGACTCAGGGACATCAGAACATGCTGGGCATAAATGATCTGAGAATTCTCTAGGTAACCCTGAATGACATGAGGAACAGTGCGCAACGGGACACAGATACCCCAGCTTCCTTAGTCTTAGGCCTGGCCCCAAGCTCCAACAGATTAGACATTCTCACAGTGTCAAAAATGTTTAATATAATGAATCACCCAATTACTATGTGAAAGATTGAAATTGCACCCCAGAAATCGCTAAAATACACTTATCTGGCAGGGGAAGGGTCAATCTGCAGAGGAGAGAAGGAGAGTCCAAGCCCTGTGTAGGATACTCATTCTAGAAAAGGCACAAAATAGCTGCCGCCGCGGGAGCCAATCAAAAATGAGCACACAAAGCAAGAGCTCATGGGAAATGTAGTTTTCCCAGAATAAGTACCTCAACAGTGCCAGAAGCCCCTTGAGCCCCCCAACACACTTGCAATGGTAACCGAATGATAGAACAAGGTCAGACAAGTAAAATGAGCCCTCTCTGAAGTCACTACGTTGAGTGGTTGCAGAGATATCTCCCAAACTGTACAGTCCCAAAGGAGTTAATGGAGCAATGGTGTCTATGCAGTAAAGCACACCCAAAAAGCACTGAACCCAGTAGGGAAAGTGACAATACCCCTCCCCAAAAGATGTAAACCAGCAGCTAAAGTGTTAAGTTACCACATAAACCTGCTCCAAAACACCCAACAGACATACAGATAGACCCAATGAGTGCAGGAGTGTGCAATAAGAACTCCCAAGGAAAAAACCCTGTGCGGAGGGGCACTTTGGGACGTGTGGACCTGCAGCACTCAAAGGGTTGCTCACCTTTCCTGCAAATTTTCTGTCTTCAGATTACCATGTATCAAGAAGAAGCCTCGGTGAGCAACTCCTGAGGAAAGAATTTGTACCTAAGATTTTTCCCCCAGGGCTTAAGGTCCACAAAAAGCACCTGGATACTGAGCTAGCCACACCTAAGGGAATTGCCAGTTATGGTAAGCCGCCTAATGGTGGTATTCCATTTCTAACAGAAAAATAAACTATAAACTATAGCAGAACTGTTCTCTTGCCTGTGTCTTCAACCAAGGAACAAATCTTTCTGGAGCCGGTTGGCTAGCTGCAGCAAAGAAGGGAAGGTAGGCTCAACCCTCTGCAATCAATTCTAGAATTGTTCCTGCCTACTTAAAGGGGTAGATCGCCTACCCAACGTTACCAGTAACCTGTATTGGACGACAGAGAAAAGTGGATCTGTCACCTACCACCTTCAGGTGTATTAAATTAAACTGTCCCTCATGCATGTTTTTCAGTCAGTAGGTGACTTTACAGATTTTTTTGGTTACTAGTTAAAGGGTTAGCAATGCCCAAAATAAAGTTGATGCTACACGTTAGATTTTACAAAAATAACAAAGGTTGCAAACCAGGCACCTTTTGTAGACCGTTCCAAAGAAATATTTATTTTTAAATCTTGCTATTGCTGCTCTGCTGAAGAGCCGGCTGTCGATCCCCAGACCAGGAACTCCTGCTGTCAGCTTACATCAGGAGAAGGGGAGGGAGAGGGGAACTTTAACGGGGGATATCTCTCGAACCATAAAGGTTTGAGAGATAGGACTTTTTACAAATATGTTAATTTTGAAAAATCTAACATATAGCATCAACTTTATTTTGGGCACTAACCCTTTAAGGACTCTCATCTATGTGGCACAAACTGCATAATTATTTACAAACCTTTGCTGAAATTACCTTTATTCCTCCTGCAGAGGCTGCCAGAACATACCACCTTGCACCCAAGGGGGGGGATTTTTGCAAATTATGTTAAGATGGATCCCCCCCACACAGAGGTGAAGATATGCACAGGTGACAGTTGCTCTTTAATTTATGAGACATGCTTACCTAGTTCCAAGCTCTTAACACTTTGAGTGCCAGAGATGTATCCAACACATTGAAGTGTGTTAGATATATCTCTGGCACTCAAAGGGTTAATGAACCAGTCCAAAGTATATCATTTTTTCTTTAAAACTGCAGTTGGCAGTACAGATCTCCATGATACAGTTTATACTTAGTTTGCTGCCCTTCCACAATCCACAGCAGGCCTAGAAACCCAGAGAACAATAGCAATTTTACCACCATCACTGTGTACAGTGGATGAGAATGTGAAATGGAGATTTCCAGTAAGCGGCTTCTACAGGCTTCAAATGTACACATCAATAAAAGCCAAAATGCAGAGTTCTTCATTAGCCCTGTGCATGAAGTTAAGCTGAGGTGTGCCTGCATATTTCTGCTTGTATGGGCCTTACGTATAAAAACAAACAAACAATTCCGGCGCCAACTATCTGCACCATTTGAGACACATCATCCAACTTAAATGAGGAATTTTAACCTCTTGAATGCTAGAGATGTGGGACCGGCAAGTAAGGCCCACGGGCCTTTTTTTTATTTTTTTTTTATTTTTTTTTTTTAAATCATCTGCCCAATGGATTCAGGGGGTCCCTAATCGGAGTGCAGCCACACGGGCACCCCTAAATTTCATGACGTGCCAGGACACTCACTGGTCCTTAACTCTTTGTGTGCCAGAGGGGTATGCAATGCAGCATACCTCTCTGGCACGCTAAGGGTTATTGCAGGTTTACCCATGACAGTCATGGCATGTCATGGGTCCTTAATGGGTTAATGTATCTCCCAAATAGAGTAATTCTGGAGAAAACTAAAATCATCACAGGGGACACAAACATTTCTTTTGATTTAAACCACACTTTTAACCCCCTTAAGGACTAGCCAATAGCGAGTGCGGCCGGCACTTAAGGACCACAGACCACTTTTTTTTTTTTTTTTTTTTTTTTTATATTGTTGCATCCAGTTCAGGGCTCCCCAAACAGAATGAAGCCATGCAGGAAGCCCTTTATTCCATGACTGTCCTGGCACGTCATGGGTCCTTATGACTTGCCAACCCATGACATGCCAGAACCATCAAGGGTCCTTAAGGGGTTAAAAGGCCTCCATGCATTCAAATATGTCCAACACATCCAAAGGGTTAACATCCCCATTTAAATCTTTAATTGTTCCCCTAAGGAGCAGTTGGTTTGCTCCAAGATTGCTCCAGTTTATCTTAATGCATCAGTCTCACAATGTTAACCCCTTAAAGGGATGGTAATGTCCCCCAAAAAATATATCCAGTTCTGTAGACTTAAAAAAAAAAATCAAAAAAAAAAATCAATATGCTCCAAACCCGATCTCTCAAACCGCTATGGTTTGACAGATATACGGATTCAACGTTCACCCCTTTCTCCTGACTTCAGCGTCTAGCTGACAGCAGGAGATCCCAGTCAGAGGACCGGCAGGAGGCTCTGCTGCAGAGCCGAGATCGCTTTATCTATAAAGAATTCATTCATTGGAAAGGTCTACAATGTGTGCTTGCAAACCAGGCACACTTTGTAGATCAATCCAATGAATTAATGATTTATAGATAACGAGATCTCGGCTCTGCTGCAGAGCCGCCAGCTGGTCCCCTGACCGGATCTCCTGCTGTCAGCTAGACGCTGACGTCAGGAGAAAGGGGCGAACTTTCAATCCCTATATCTCTCAAACCATAGCTGTTTGAGAGATCGGGTTTGGAACATATTGATATATATATATATATATATATATATTTTTTTTTTTTTTTTTTTTTTTTTTAAAGCCTACAAAAGTGGATTTTTTTGGGGGGGACATAACTGTCCCTTTAACATCCAATGCAGTGTCAGGACCGTCACGGCTATCCAGCACTTAAGGACCAGTGAAAGTCCTGGCACATCATGGAATTCAGGGAGCCCTGAATCTGATCCCTAAAAAAAATATAAATAAATATAAAATCCCCGTGGTCCTTAAGTGCCGTCCTTAAGGGATTGATCACTTGGGTGCTAGAGAGGTCTTCTCTGCATTGCACAGCAATGTATTAGAGACCTTACTAGTAATCACAGGGTTATAAGGATGCATAAGGTTCCAAGTGGATGAAATTTGAAACTAAATAGGTTCCACCACAAGATATTTGAGAAACACTGATCTAAAAGGACAGAGAGCTGGTAGCAGCTGTTCACATTCAGCCAGCAAGGAAAAAAGTCTCTTGATATTTGCTGTCACTCTAGCAATGACTTGGGAGCTGATTAAAACCATTCATAATGAAGCCTGTACTTACTTTCATTAGCCTTTGAATGAGGTTGCATTAAGAGACTCTTCAAGCAGGTAACATACTATATGGCTGTATTCTGCTGTCCATTTTTTGGAGAATCTCTCCCCCAAGGAGTGATGTTGCAGAGAAGAATTTGCTCCCTTCCGATAAGATCTGTCAAATAGGAAACCGTGATAGTTTGGATTTATTTAACAATATTTCATCTACAAAAGTCTGCTCCTATTTTTCTATTAGCTGTATCCAGTAATAGTAAAAGTATAATGCAGATTGTAATATAAAAAACTGTGCTGTTTACAATACTTCTTGTAAGAAGATAACACTTCTGAGTAATGTAGGTGTACAGTAATTGCACAATTAACCCGAGTGCCAAAGAGGTTTCCTAAACATTGTATTGCAATGCACTGCATACTGCTAAAGCACTCAGAGGATTTTAAAGAACAGAAAGGTTAAATAGCAGGGCTACAGGAGTACTTCTACTGCTGGGAAAAACTTTATTCAAAATAATTACAGCTTTTTTTTTTTTTTTAAATACTTAGAGACAAATATTCCCATACAAATATCCATATATAAAGAAAAAGCAACACTCGCAGGACTATAAAGCAAAAACAAACAAAAAAAAAAATATTTTCAACTTTTCAATGTTATTCGCACATTTTCATCAAATTTAAGTCATGTGAGTCCTACTTTTTCTTTATCATTACATCTAATTTTCAGTTCCATTGAGTATATGCAACCATGCAAAAGAACTGTTTAGTGAGAGTGCTTCCTAAAACTACATTATATATATATACATTCTAAGTGTTCCTGGTTTGCTATCCGCCCTGCCCCAGGGCAGAGGTGACGATTATCACAGGAGTGAGGGGGGGCAAGCCCTCTCACCCACCCCTGCTCCAATATCTGCATAGCTCTAGCAGGTCCTCAAAATAAACGGCACACCCAATTGAATGGGTAACACTGTGTACCATTCGCAAGTGTGTATATTAGTATATTATATATACATACATACATACATACATATATACATACACACACACACACACACACACACACACACATATATACACACACGTGCATACATACACAGACACAAATAAACTTTTTTTTACCTACAAACATTCAAAAACTTTTCATCCCTCATCTCTACATTTTCAGGTCCCGAGCAGGCAGCTTTAACATACTATACTACCTTAATTTCTGCAATTGATACGGCAGCCCATGTCATGCTACTTCAGAGCTGTTTTACATTCCTACCCAACATATCACAAAGCCAGATATCTTCAAAAGTGCTCACGAAACTCTGAACTCATTGAAGAAAGTCACAATCACATCCATAATAAGTTAATTCTATAGTCTTACAATTCTGCAATCTCCATGGTTGAACAAATATACTAATGATCTTTTGCTTCCTGTCTGTCATCTAAACCTTAATGACTTTTCACTACATTTATCTTCATACTATTTCTATTGCTACATCCTCTTAATACTAACTTCACTGCTGAAGACCTTGCTAACTATTTCAAAGAACATTTGAAATTTAAAAAAAAAACCAAAAAAAAAAAAACAAAAACTCAATGTGTCTGTTGTCTCATGCTACACCTGACCGGATCTATCTTGCACCCTATTCCCCTATAAATCCTTTCGCTTTAGGTCTAATGATGAAGTTGCTGGACTTCAAATTGTTACCTCACTACCACAGCTTCTTCACCCTCTCTGCTGTTTTAGCTCACCACTAACACACTTATTTAATTGGTCTCTAAATTCTAGAGTATTCCCCTCCTCCTTTAAACAAGAGCTAATCACAACCGTCCTTAAGAAAACTTTACTTAAGCCTTCTTCCCTTGACAGCTACTGCCAGTGCTCCATGGCCTACTGCTGTGGCAAACAAGAGGCCTGTGACCCAAGGGCCTAGCCAAGATTTGCCCAGCCAAAGCCTCTGGTGGTTCTGTCTCAGGGCCAAACTGGGCAGGGGGAGACCATTCCAATTATGACGAAGAGGATGATTTCACTGACCCTACAGAAGAGGCAATGGACCACATTGAGAGTCTCTTGAAATTATATACGGATTTTGCTCCTGCTGTTAAGATCATCCGGGTACCTGGTACCCAAAGTTCCAACTCTCCTGCTTCAGCTGCTACACAGATCAGTGAAAACTCCCACCCACACTTGCTCTGGGTTTTGCTCCTGCGCTTATCATCCAGATAACTGGGACCCAAAGTTCGGCCACCACCTACAGGCCAGTGACAGCTACCCACCACCACCCAATTCAGATAAAAATAAATACACAAGTAAATAAAAAAAATATTTTCTTGTCATTCTAGGGACACTGAATGGATGATTATCTCAGCCTTGATGTGCAGCTGGAGTAATCACTGCTGCTCCCTGTTCCAGTCTGTGTTCCAATGTGTGGGCACTTGAAGGCAGATCTTTAAGGGGGGTGGAGCATTCCAAGTTACTGCCATCCTGTCTTTTCCTAGATTTGAGCCTGCTACCTTGCGGCTGTGGGTCCTGCTCTCTCTCCATCTGAGCCACAGGCTCTGTTCTACCAGACTGACAAAGCCAATGAAGTGCCTTTATTTAAGAAGGGAACTAAAACAAACAGGGAATTATAGACCTCTTAGATTGACCTCTGTTCACTATTGAAATGTCGCCCACTATTGGGCGACCAACCAAACGGCACATTAAACATGTTGCTGGCTTGAAATGGGCAAAGTAAGAATACCGCAAGGTTAAGTGTCAACAAATCAGAATTTCGCATCACACAGCTCCTGGAGGTTGGAAAATTAGATTTCCAAGGGAGAAAACCCTTCAAGAAGGAGGCCAAACTGTCCACCTCCAGGAGCTGCGCGATGCGAGTGACATTCTCGGCAGGTCACGAGACAGAAGAAACAGGAGTCAGGTTTTAGGACTAGGGCTGCAAGAAAAAAGAATCCTCGGACCTGGCTCTTTGTTCTCAATCTGCTGCTTGAGAAAATACATTGTAGCATTTAGTTTGCCCAAGACACGCATTTAAAGTATAGCATTGTTATCTCCCATACATGTAGAGCAAAGAGTTTCACTCCGCTCTGGCACACAGTGTTAACTGCTCCAACACGGATGGTTTTTGGCATTTGGTGACAGTAAGAGAAGTGCTCTAATTCCACTCTGACACTCATAGGGTTATCTCTCCTTCCTCCAATAGGAGGCTGCAAGAGGTGGGCCGCAAAGTAGAGAGTATTAAGCACGCATGTGTCACCCGTGGTTAGGAAGGCCAAGAGAATGAGGAGTACCAAGGTGGAGGAACAGGGGACTCCTCCAACAAGGGATTACTGAGCAAGAGGCTGGGGTACAGGGCTTGGGAAGTGTGGGTGGTCTGGTCTAATGTGCCATTCTGGTTGGTCACACAATAATGGGCGATATTTCAAAAGGATACAAGTGGGAAAAATGCTGGAAGGGATAATAAGAGATTACATTCAGGGTTACACTGTGGAAAATACGATTATTAGCAGGAATTAATATGGTTTTATGAGGAACAGATCATGCCAAACTAATCTTTTGAGATTCTATGAAGACGTAAGAAGCAACTAGATAATGTTAAAGCAGTAGATGTAGCATATCTAGAATTTGCATAGGCATTTGATCCAGGGGGGCTGAGGTATAAAATAAGGAAATTAGGGCTAGAGGATAACCCTTATAATTGGCTAGAAAACTGGTTGAAGTATAGGGAACAGTGTTTGTGGTTGTAAATGGAAACTTCTCCAACAAAGTTAAAGTTGAGAGTGGAGTACCTCAGGGTTCAGTACTTGGTCCACTGCTTTTTAACATGTTTATAAATAACCTAGAAATAGCTATAGAAAGAAAAATGTCAATATTTCCAGATGACATTAAATTATGCAGGTTAATAAATTCAGAACAGGATATTTGTTCTCTATAGAGGGAGTTACATAAAATAGCAGATTGGGCAACCAAATGGAATATGAAGTTTAAAGTGGGAAAATGTAAAGTCATGCATTTGGGAAGAAAAAATCCCATTGCTACTTATAAACTTAGTGGAATCATTTAGGAGATTCGTTGGTAGAGAAAGACCTGGGAATCTTTGTAAACTACAAACTTGGAAGCAGCAACCAGTGGATAATTTAAACAAAGTCATGTCTTGCATAAAAGGGGGTATTGAAGCAAGAGCGGATATTATCATTTTGCCACTGTACAAATAATTGGTAAGACATCAGTGCACTTTTTGGAACCAGTTCTAAAAAGGATATTCTAGAATTGCAGAGAATACAAACAACAACAACAAAATTAAGGGAACGGAAGACTTTATGTATGAGGAACGACTAGACAAACCGATTATTTTACTAGTTACAAAGCCCATATACACGGGCTGATCCGGAGCGGGGAGCTCCGGATGGCTCACAGCCTGTCTGTGCTCCCAGCTCCGGGGCAACAGCAGAGGCACTGGGTGACAGTTTGTCTCCCAGCCGCCTCCACTGCTGCCCCAGAACCGGGAGCACAGACAGGCTGTCAGCTTTCCTGAGTTCTCCACTCCGGATCAGCCCGTTCTGCAAGTCCCTACTGAGCATGTGCGGTTACGCACACAGTGAGCGACGCATTCTAGGACTTTGTTATAGGATTTACTCTAGAGAAAGGACAACTAAGAGGAGATCTCATCACAATTTACAAGTTTATGAGAGGTCAATACATGGATCACTCCTGTGAGGTATTCATTCCAAGGCCTGATCAGGTGACCAGGGGCCATCCCTTGAGATTAGAGGAAAGGAGGTTTCAATTTCCGCAGAAGAATTTTTTCTTTTTTTTTTTTCAGTAAGATCTGTTAAATCGTGGAAGTCCTAGCCCAAGGATGTGGTTATGGCAAATATAATGGACCCATTTAAGAGAAGATTAGATATGGTGTTATACTTTGTATTAGTAGGCAAACCAGAAAGTTCAGATAAAGACAGACTTATTTGGCAGCAGCAAAGCTTATATACTTCTCATTTTTCTGGATTATGAGGCAAAGGTTCTACTTGATGGATTTGTGTCTTTTTTTAAATCTAATTTACTATGTTCAATTTGTGAAAGATATTCTGGTTTTGACATGTGCTAGGTCCTGGACTCTGTTTGTTGTGTGCCCTGGCATTAGATTGTTTTAACTCTACCTCTGCTTGTCAGTTTGGTACTTTGCCTTGGACTCCTTTATCCCATCAGCAGCTGCTTGAACTTTGGGGGCAAGGGGTTGCTGCTGAATATTACTCAAGCACCTGGCCTGTCCCAGACTGTATGACCCTTTATGCGCTTGTATCATGAGTCACTGCCATCTGGACTCTAGCTTCCTTGCTTATTTTCCTGGTACGTGAACCTCTGGAACTTCTGTTGTCCAAACACTCCTTGATTTGGGGGGGGGGGGGGGGTCAGTCTTCAAGGGGATAGTAGTAGACTGTTTTATTGAAAGATAATTCTGTAGATAGTAAAAAAAAATAAATGAATTGCGCCCAGTCCAATCTCTCAGACCTTATGGTTTTAGAGATAAAAGCTTGCAAAGTTCCCCGTTCCCTCCCCTTGCACCGATGTCACTGTCTAGGTTACAGCAGGAGATCCGGGTCCGCAGACCATCCTGCGGCTCTTCACCAGAGCCGAAATAGCGTGATATAGAAATAAATACTTCATTTGAACAGTCTACAACTTGTGCTTGGTTTGCAAGCACACAATGTATACCATTCAAATGGAGTATTTATTTCTATATTCCTCTATTTCGGCTCTGCTGAAGACCCACAGGAAGGTCTGCAGACTGGGATCTCCTGCTGTAACCTAGACAGTGAGGCCAGTGGAAGGGAAGGGAAGGTGGAACTTTGTAAGCTTATATCTCCTCAATCTATAAAGGTCGGACTGGGCGCAATTAAATCATTTTTTACCATCTACTATTATCTTTCAATGAAATGATTTCTATCCCTTTCATTCTCAGACCCTCAGTTAGTGTAGTTTTGCATGTGTGTGTACCACCCTGCAAAGACATTCCACCTTCTAAAAAAGACCTATCCTTGGATAAATCGTTTCAGGTCTAAATGTACAAGAAGTTGGTGAATTCTGAATTTGTGGAAATGTGTGAAAACGATTTGCACTACCCCATACATGTAATTAAAACATGCCATGTATCACCTATTTCTCATATTTATCTACTTCACACCATGGCTTGACATTGGCTTTAAAATGTGCAAAATATCAAGACCACATGTGTAATCTGTGATAATACTGTGACCGGAAGTTTACCTCAAATGGTGCTCAATGAATGTTTGCTTAATGGGTTTTTAGATCAAACAATATGTATTGAGTGGAAATGCATTCTCATAATGAATTGAGTTTATGAACATTAATCAGTTCTCAGTAAACGGCGTTTGTCATTGTCATTATAGATAGTGCACTTAGTTTAAATGATTCACATCATTTGCTCTGTAAGAATAAAAATGAGAAAGCAGCAGAATTTTAAATGAACTATTTGTAAGTTGAAACTATTGTCCAATGGTCTACAGAAGAGGCACAAAATTAATTATTTCATAATGAAATGGCAGGCCAGTTATAGTTACAGCAGATTAACCCTTTGGGTGCCAGATGAGCAACATCACTTAGCAGTGTGATGCACAACCCTCTGAGACACTAAGGTTTAACTTAAAATATAACTGGTAATACATAATCTTCAGCTCTGCTCTGAAAGAGATACCCCATGTGCATTCCTGTTGCTCAACAGTTCAGTCTCTTCCAAAGTGAACAAACAGGGAGAGGACCAGAGGTGTAAGTGGAGGCTGCAGGGCCCTAGTGAAAAATTTGCCACGGGGCCCCCCACCATATTGACCCCACTGTCCACCACCTACGTGGCTCAGAAGAAGGGGGACTCATCATCCCTGGTGGCCCAGTGGTGTGACAGGAGAGGTCTGTGCCGCCTTCTGCACAGACCTCTATAGGCATCTCCCGTGTGACCACTCTCTGCATTACTAGACGGCCAGGGACCACGAGGAAGCTTCTCACAGCTAGCCAGTGGGGAGATCGGTGTGATCTTCCCACCGGCAAAGCTTTTTTTAATGCTGGCAGTGGCGGTGGTAGCAGAGGGTGGCTGGGCCCCTGGAGTGACGGGACCGGTTGCAGTTGTGACCCCTGCGACCACTATTGTTACACCACTGGAAAGGACTGTGGTGGAGTCCGAAAAAGAGAACCCAGTAAACTCCACTTTCTCCCACTGGAAGAGAATTTCCTGTGATGGTAGATGAAGGTACCCATAGACCATGGGCATCAAAAATGCAGTCCATGTTTCAAGTGAGGGCCGAGTCTCTGACTAGCACGGTCTATAATTGTGCACTTTAATACATACTATATGTTCTTTTAATACTATGCATTGCATAGAGGAGATCTTGGGGAGGTGTAAATGTCACTTTAAACCAATGTGTATTTGAGAAATGCTTTCATGTTCTCATAAGGTGCAGTAGGATTATACATTTTAGCTTATTGAATGCAGCCCAAAAGTCTTTATTCAGCAAGTTAAATTGATGTCATTCTAGAGCAAACCAACTGCACCACAGACTTCACATTAAAGTAAACATCTTCATCAACAGGTCTTTTTACCCCTTAAAGGGGATCTATCACCCCAGTATAAAATTATGTTAAATGTTAGATTACCTAGCAGTTAGGTGGATTTCTTGAATTTTTTTTTTTTTTAATCCTAGTTTGTGGAAAATTAACGTTTAAAGACTGCACTTCCGGATAGACTGCGGGTATAGCTCTATACCCGCAGTCTGTAACTCTGTCTCCGCTCTCCTCCCTCTATGCAGCCTCCTCCGATGAAGGAGGCTTCTGTCTGTAGGCTGGAGTGGTCTCATTGGCAGAGATCGATATCTGCTTAGATTATAAGGGGTGTTCAGAAATTGCCACATGTATGTGAATTATGTCACTATATAGCAGGGAGGACGTTTGTACCTGATCAGACATAATACCGCTCAAAAGACCTAAAATGAAAATATGCAAATATCCGCCATGTGTTTAACACCCCTCAGGTAATCAAAGAGTTACTAGGTAGGGGGTTGGCAGGCAATGAAGTTTGGTTTCATTACAACCAGTAGAACAAGGCTGGAATGCCAGACCCTGGTTATTTGGCTACTAGTAGAAAAAGGCTGGACTGGCAGACAGCATAGTGTGTGTGGAAGGCTTGGCTGACAGTGTAGTGTGTGCTTGCCTTCCTGGAGAACAAAACTGGGCTTGCAGACAATGTACTATGGGACTGTGGCTACCAGTGGAACAAGTCTTGCCATGTGCAACACAGAGCTTCTTTGCGAGTCAGTAAGTAAAGTGAAAGTAAACTGTATATTTAAGAGCAGAAGGAGGTGAGCTCTAATAGATCATATTTCTTAGAACCACCATCAATCAGACCATGATGGGGGAAATATCATTGCAAAGGAAAAAGTCCCCCTTTCACATGGATGGTACTCATGTGGATTTGTGAAGTACTTTAGCCACTTTACTGGAATAATAAAAATAAAAAAGGGATGTGGTGCAAAATTTCTTCAGTAGTGATAAGGGTTATGCATACACCAATTGCATCTTTGGAAGGAAAATGGTCTTCTGAAAATAAATGCATTTACTGAGATTAGTACACACCACACTTGTATTCAGGAAGGCTATTAACTTATCTCAGACCATTAAAAGGACTATTACTTCTCAGACACAAATCAAGACTGCTATTTTATTGGGAGTCTAGGAGCCCTGGAAAAGGCAAGAATGTCTGCTCCTACAAAGAATATGTAATACTAGATTTTACTCATAAAACATAATGGCATTTTTGCGTACCTGCCAATAATTTACTCTTAGTCCATGTGAGACAGGAACCATTGATAAAATATACTCCAGTCAGGAGGCAGGGCACATACCTGAAAAATGTCCCTGTCCCTCTTTCCCACCCTGCTGTCCCTCTTTTTAGATCAGACTGAACGATATGTATATAAAAGTATCACATTGCTCCACATTAATAAAACTCACATTAATGTTTGTGTAATCTGCAGCATATTTGTTTATAAATTAGTCTGTTTAAATAAAAATACTTTGGTTTTGTTCTAAATCATTTCTTCAGTTACACAAAGAGATGTTAATAGGTCATGAAATAACCTGAAAATTCTTGGTAAATGCCCCCGCCCACCAGCCACGCTCCCAGGAACACCACCTAAAACAAGTGTCCTCTTTGGCCATTTAAAATGTTGGGAGGTATGCTGGAGGCAGAGACTCCTTCCCTACTCTTTACCCCCATGCTCAGTTTTAACAATTAGCAAAGGAATACAAAAAAATATAAGTGAGGCAGGAAGGGGGGTCAACTGAACCAGATAATCCAAAACGACTTATCCTGCCCAGAACTCAAATAACTCACTTTTCACATGGACTAAGAAAAGGATTTAAAGGGATAGTAATGTTTTACAATAAAAGCAGCTCCAATTAACCTTCATAGTATTTGGGCAGTGGAGAGAGTTATAGTACAAGAGCAACTGAATGAAAGATTATCCCCCTCCCTCCCTTTTTACCTAATGTAACACTGCTCACCTCAGAGCAGCAAGACTGTCCGGATGGATCGCAGAGAGGGACAATCTTCAGTTAGCATAAGGAAAAACCTATCAAGGGGGGGGGGGCAGGGTTTGCCTAATGCTCACAGTAAGAAGATGGTCTCATGCGGTGACCTGCATGGTAAAGTGACCAGATTCCACATCTGATGGGAGGTGGCTTACACTAGGTAAAGGGGGGGGGAGAGGGATAGCATTCAATTACTCTTGAACTACAACTCTGACAGTATTGAAATAACACTCCTCATGGCCCAGATACTATGAAGATTAATTGGAGCTGCATTTATTATGAAACATTACTATCCCTTTAAGAGTAAGAATGCAAAAATCTCCTTTTCTCTTTAGTCCAATGTGTAACACATGAACCATGGAGATATACCACAGCTATCGAAGAGTCCAAGTGGGAAAGAAAACACCCTCAATCAAAAACCTTTTCTAACAGAGACAAACTGGAATATATATACCTTACAGGGAGCCACACTTATCTCCGACATCACAGGAATGACAAAAAGTCTGATTTGCAAAACTGCTGTGTGCGATGAAGCACCTTACCATGTTCAAATAATTAAGCTCCTTATCCTGTCTTTTAGATGGGGTCTGACAAAGAGAAAAGGCAACAGTTTCCTGGTTAATGTGAAACACAAAACAGAAGTTCTCAATCACCCTATCAGAATGAAAAATCAGGAATGGGAGTTTACAGGACAAAGGCTTAAATTTGGCAACTTGCAGAATGGTCACAATCACCAACAGGAAAGTAGTCTGAAAAGTCAAGAACCAAAGAAAGCAGAAGACAGAGGCTCAAAGGGGGCCTTTGGAAGCACTCCCAAGACAGAGTTCAAACCCCATGGAGAAGTAGTATCCCAAAAGAATGAACAGGGTTGTCCACCCCCAGCACAAAGGTTTGTACATCAAGTAAAAAGTCAATACGCCTCTGAAAAAGAACAGATAGAGCAGAAATCTGGACCATAACAGAGCTAATATTAAGCCCTTCAGAAGACCAACCTGAAGAAAGGATAAGAACCGAAAGATGAAAAAGATAGGCTGTGACTCCTGGTTTTCACCTCACTTGTAGTACATGGATCATAACCCTGTGGTATGCCTTGGAAGAAACATACATGAGAGTTATTAAACTGGCAATGACAGTATCAAAAAAATCTTGATTCCTAAGGACGCTGGCCTTAAAGGGATAGTAATACTTTGTTTTATCTCTATTTTGTTTTGTAGGCATTAAACAGCATGAACAATATAAGTCTTATCTCTCAAACCTTTACGGTTTGAGAGATATTCACAAGCAAAGTTTCCCCTCCCGCCCCTTTTACCTAATGAAAGCCATCTCTTCTCAGATGTGGAATGCAGTCCATAGACCAGACAGATAACAGCAGGGGACACTTGGAGCCCTGCGCTACTTTACAAGTTTTTCAGGTTTTTCCCTCATCTTAATTGAAGATTGTCCCTCTCTGCAATCTACCTGGGCACCTCCCTTCAGCTCTGGCTGAGCAGTGTTACATCAGTAAAAGGGACGGGAGGGGGATACTTTGTCATTGAATTACTCTTGAACTACAACTCTGACAGAATTGAAAGAACACTCTCCAAAGTCCAAATACTATGATGATTAATTAGAGTTGCTTTTATTATGAAACATTACTATCCCTTTAAGTGCTAAGTTGTTAAAGCCAAGTACTCCACCACTTGGTGACAGAGGACACCAAGTCAAGAGTCTGGAAGAAGTGAACGCTGAAAAAACTCTCCACAGATAGATGGAGAAGATCCGAGAACCAGGCCCAATGAGGCCAGAATGGTGCGATCAGTATAACAGGAGTCTGTTCCATCCCGGCTTTCCTCAGTTTCCTGGGAATGAGGGGAAAATGGCAGAACACATATGCCAGTGGAAGCTACTACTGAATGATCATCACTTTCATGGCAAATGCAAGAGGATCAGGAGAAAAATAGTGGATTGAGAGATAGGATTTGTTGCATTTAGTTGAACTTTTTAGGAACTACAAAATGATAAATATTTTTTCTGGGACATTACTAACACTTTAATGGCCATTTAGCACAACTGAAAACATCATCATGTGATTAATGGGTAGATAAAGTGTACTTTGTTGAAATAAGAAAAAAAAAAAAAAAAAAAGGTGCTAAGTAACAATACATTTTAGGATTTAAAGAATACTTTAAAATGGCTTTAATAAAATAAGGTCATTTTGAGTCACTCTCTGGTGTTCAAACTAGGAAATTCTCTAATACTCATCTTTTAGTGATCCCCAAGGAAAGGTTTGGGAAGCATTTATATGAAACAACGTTTAACACTGAAATTGGTCTGTATGAATTAGTACAATAAATACAGTAAAAAAAATCTCCTGGGATAGAGCAACTTCTCTCAGCAGTATTTATGCAACTTTATGTGAAAACAAATTATATCATCATATTATAGAGAAGAATATTGGCTATTTTAATCTGCATTTTCAGGGAAGGCTGGATGATTTGTACATAGAGAGGAGCAATTCCGGGGCAAAACAACTACACCGAAGGGGTAAACATTTCTAAAATTACCATAGATAGTCACATAGGACTTTTAAACCCTTCAATGCTACGGAGATCTCCAATGCTGCAGTTATTTGTACCAGAAATAGGTATCCTTCTGATATGTCGCACCCTAGTTGGAGACCACCAAAACAGCGAGATCAGAATGTCGCCCTCCTGAAAAGGGCGATATTCTCATGTGACCGTTTTCATGGAAGCCAACTAGGGAGCGACATATCAAAAGGATACAGTCTATGAGCGCTGTGATCACAGCTCCGTGTAACTCTAGAATGCAAAACTCCAAATGTCTATGTTCGGTCACTGTTGCTGTCAGTCCAAAAGCACCGGCAGTTGCTTCTCTGATCCCCTTCTGTTGCTTTGCTAGGACTCAGTCAACTGCTCCCATACATCCACAAGGACTGCTCCGCCCCCACTGCACATGTGATTCCCGACCCACAGATGTCTCGCTTCTAGATATCACTGTCTTCTTCTCAGTATCCTGGAATGACCTGGTTAGGCAAAGCAAACACCCTGGCTGAGGTTAGACCACCGCTGTCATCTGGAGGTTTCCAAGGGATGGGGGAGTTATCTAGAAGCAAGGCATCTGTGGGGTGGTGGTCACATGTGCGGATGGGGCATGGGAGCAGATGAGGGGAAGTAGTATAGTTAGGACGGTGCGGCCATCAAAATGACGACATGAGAACATCACCATTTTCATGCAGGCAACATTCTGATTTTGACGTTTTGATGATCACCAACTAGGTGACAATTCCAAAGTAAATCCTAGAAATACACCTTCTTAGTTTTCTAAATCACACATTATGACTTATTTAGCTTCTAGTCTAACTCTTATCAGGTTTAGACCTTAACCACTTGGGTGCCAGAGGTTGGATACCTCTCTGGCACTCAAGGGGTTAATAGACAAAAAAAAGAAATAACCATGTGGTCAGCTTTAACACTAAACGTAATACAGGAAAGAAAAAAAAAAAAAAAAAAAAACGAAATCCTTTTAGGGTAAACGCCTTTGAAAGAAGAAATTAAAATTCAATATTCAGTAAACAATCATTCATTCATGTTACTGTAATGTTCAAATAATTTCAAGCCAGAGCACTGTAACAACTGGGAAAGTTTGACATTCATATCTGTAATTGTTATGTTTGTGTTCTATTATATACATTACTAATCAATATTATTGTTGAATTAATTATGATCAGGTTTGGATGCCGAGAAACACCGCACAGTGAATTTTGCAGGTGTAAGCATCACTGAGAATCTAAATGTACTAATTTCTTAATGGAAATAAGCCAGAACACGATAATCCTATATAATAATTCGCTAGGATGTTTGTCACAATGCAGTCATGCGCAGCATAGCCTGCCCGTGTTCGTGCAGTCTCTACTTCGCATGATTGCATCACGTGAGTGAAGCAACGCATGATTGCATCACGTAGAGCAGTGAGGTTGCGGCCTCTTAACCCTTTGGGCCATATGTTAAAAGCTATTTCACTACTTCTTTAGTCACTTGTAACGACTTTTCAAAGTACAGTGTCATTGGGATCATTAATATTTTCAGAGTGTCGGTTGTGATTGGAAATATGTCGTTTGTCCTGACTGAAATTGTCGAATGGAACGACAAAAAACGTCTTAACCAACGACAAAAATATCTTAACTACAAACAAAAATTCTCACATACAGAACACATTCCCACCACTTTTTTCTTCACGTACGAATTTTGTCTTTTGAAAGACTTTTTTTTGTCGTTAGTTATGACAAATTTTCTTTTCCTCTATACGACACTGGAGAATAGTTTAGCCACGCCCTTTCCCCTCCCCTTTGCCCATCATTTCTGGAGTTGTGTCGTACACAGTGAACATTATTGTTTTTTTTGTTGTATATTCTATAGAAAATATGTCGCTCATGCATTCAATTACCTATTTTTGTCTTTCATACGACAATTTTTTGTTATCCTTTTGAACGTACGGCCCTTTGAGAGCCAGAGGGGTACGCAACACATTGCTAATCAATGCGTTGCGTACCCCTCTGACACTCAAAGGGTTAAACACGGACTTTTACACGTGTCTATACTTTAAACATAAAATTCAAACAATCAGGATAATGTAATTCTGGAGAAACCAACTGCATGATAGGGGACAAATTAAAATTCCCTTTTTGAAGAGCAATTCCAGAGCAAACTAACTGTATGATAGGGAACAGATTAGGGTGACCAGATCTCGCCTTTAACCGGGGACATATGAAAAATACATGCTGCAGTCCTGAAATATGTCTATTTCCTATGTGTCCCCAGTTAAAGGTGAGGCCTGTTCACCATAGAACAGATTCAAATTCCCTTTTAACGGGAGTGTCTCTCTTAACCCTTTGAGTGCCAGAGGGGTACATGCAACACATTGCTTTGCAATGCGCTGCATACCTCTCTGGCACTTAAAGGGTTTATATGGAAATATTGCAGCAGATATGACAGCTGCAGCAGTCTTTGGACAACTTTTTGTGTGCTGTATGAACAGCGCCACTAATATTTCAGGTCATGGAGGTACTGTACAGACAAAATGCAAGTTTGTGCTGCAATAAACTTTTGAATAAAACCTCTCAGCAGTGGCAGTATCCTTGTTTTCCATATTACAATACCTTTAACCTCTTGAACGCTAGAGAAGTCTTGAATGCATTACTTCACAATGCATTCAAGACCTCTTTAGCATTAAAAGGGTTAGAAGATCAATTTCAATCAATGGGAATTTTGTGAATGTGTCTTCAGACCCTCATCCAACGATGCACAGGTTTGCAGGATCTCCTCACATGAACACAGTTAAATCAATCATTGGTGCAATCACCTGTGTTTTATTGAAGGGATCCCGAATCAACGGACTGTTGGGGGAGCTTGAACTGGTTTGAGCGTACCCACCCCGTGTCTCAGTTGGTTTGCACTGGGATAGATATATTTCTACTTGGTACATCTGCCACCTTATCTTTCAGTCAAAATTGCATTATTTGCTTTCTTCATTTCTTGTTCTCATGGACAACATCACAATGGTAACACCTTTCCAATCCAACCTTCTCCCTTCCTCTCCTCTGAACGACCTTGAATTATTCCTGAAGACGGACCTCCCTGTTGATAAAACAGGATTCCTTGATCCAAATTCCTCTTCTCTTTAATTTTTCAGTACAACATAAATCCTATACACCAGTGGTGGGAAACCTGAGGCCCTACAGCTGTTGTTGGACTACAACTCACATGATGGGAACTGCAGTCTAGTAACAATTGCAAGGCCTTAGGTTGCCCACCACTGCTATACACATTATGGCTGCACTGACTTGATAGAATTCCCCTCACCCAGCTTCCCCACTCTCTAATCAAAAATGCTTCTTGCTGTCTTACTCACCAGCACTCATCAGATGCTTCACTAAGCAGGCTACCATTAGCTCTCCAGGGGCTGGATTCTATTGCAGGTGATAAATGTTAACACCCGTTTTATCAAACATTTTCCTATTTGTTCGTGGGGAAAACTGGAGATAAAAGCCGTGATAAAATTAGCACCTGCAATAGAATCCAGCCCCAAGTCATGTATCATAAAACCTAGGTATTAACCTACACAGACTTGGTTCCATATTTCTCCATAGACTACAATAGGGGTAGAAGTATTCCGGGAGCCTGAAAGCCAGGGATACTAACATTTTAATACTGGCTCCTAAATTTTCATAGTATTTTATATAGATCTCTCAATTGGCTACTAGAGCTCCTAAATGGCTTCTAAAAATTCTGTCTGGCTCCAAATTATTTTCTACCCCATGACTACAATATAATTTAAAAGGGAAAATCAAGTTACATGCTTACCAACTACAATAAAACTCTGCCTCCTCATCTATATCAGCTGATTTCCTGCAGAAGAAACTGGAGTGCATTTCCCAGTAGTAGAAAGACATTCAAGTATTTTAATAAGAGTTCCTAAATAAAAATTTACATTTAAAAAAAATAGCCAACATCTAGATCATGATAAACAATTGTTGGACCACCATCTATTATTGAGGACCCTGGTTCAAAATAATTTTGTGGTCCAGTAATTCACTATAAACTACTAAAAAATCCTAAGTAATATACATTGTTAACATTTAAAATGGGACCCTACAGTTACCTGGGCCATAGTACTTTGTACCTCCTGTACCAGTTTTACTTTGTTCTATGACCATCCACTGAATGGATCAGTCCTATGTCTCCAAAGAGTGGACCTACAACTCATATCAAAATAGACATCATTAATGGGCCTCACTGAACTATAGACTGTGGGTGAACACAGTAAACCCCCTCGGAGGAGATGCACTAAGGTGCGTTAAAGAGGTGATAAAGCAGAGATCATTTCTCCAAGTCCTATATTATACTACTAGTTGAAGAGCCCGTTACACGGGCCACAATGCCACTGCCAGCCGGTCACGGGGCAGTCATGCACAGTAGAGGCTGCCCACGCCGCAGCTGATACTGTGCCAGCCGGTCGCGGTGCAGTCATACTCAGTATAGACTGCCTGTGCTGCGGCCGATACAGAGCGGGACACTCCTTCAGAGCGCCCCACTTTGCATCAGCCTACTGCACATGACTGCAGCTCGCTCAGCAGTCTCTACTGCGCATGACTGCAGCTCGCTCAGCAGTCTCTACTGCGCATGACTGCGTTGTTGTTGTTTTTTTTTTTGTCGTTTTCAAGTATGTCCTGGACTCATTTTATCTACCTTAGAGAGGTGAAAGGCTGAGCTGACCTTGCCGGGACTAGAACCTGCAACCTCATGGTCTGAGCAGATTCTACAGCTGATGCCTTAACTAACTGAGCCATCTATCCGGCTACACACGTTTTAGCACATTATTATATAGGATGGAGCCAGTTGCACTAAGGGGAAGTCCAAATCTGTAGAGTAGAAAGCGCCAACACAGAGCCAAAAAGTAATAAAGAGAAAACAGAATAGCACTCTAAGTGTAGTATCTTTAATAAACATAGATAAAAATATGCAGAATAAAAATCCCCCCTTCTCCCAATGCACTTACAGGAAGCCCCTCTTGGGCTATAGCGTCTCAAGGGTCCCAGCCCTTTACTGCCACGTAGCTGTGCCTTTAAATTGTTCCTGATGCTGTGTCCGTTCGTATGAACGCTGGAATGATGATGATCGGTCCTTATTGGAAACACAGTGTCCTTGTGTTCGGAGTGTTTCAGTGATGGATGCAAGCTGGAAACATAGTGTCTTATTGTGATAAATATCCAGCGGTAAACATGGATACAGTGTATCTTAATTCCACAAGATAGCGTCTGTGGGAGGGGAGATCAAAGCCCAACGCGTATCGTGGATACTCAGATCCACTTCCCCTGAAGAAGTGGATCTGAGTATCCACGATACGCGTTGGGCTTTGATCTCCCCTCCCCCTGCACAGATTGTACTGGGTCCCGTCCGGCCCCCTGTGAGAACCTACAGTTCCGGTCCGGAGTGACCGAAGTAAACAGCGGTCACGCTACCTGAGCGTTTGTTTTCCCACGTGGAGACGGATCGCATTACAGTACCATCCCCACATAAGACGCTATCTTGTGGAATTAAGATACACTGTATCCATGTTTACCGCTGGATATTTATCACAATAAGACACTATGTTTCCAGCTTGCATCCATCACTGAAACACTCCGAACACAAGGACACTGTGTTTCCAATAAGGACCGATCATCATCATTCCAGCGTTCATACGAACGGACACAGCATCAGGAACAATTTAAAGGCACAGCTACGTGGCAGTAAAGGGCTGGGACCCTTGAGACGCTATAGCCCAAGAGGGGCTTCCTGTAAGTGCATTGGGAGAAGGGGGGATTTTTATTCTGCATATTTTTATCTATGTTTATTAAAGATACTACACTTAGAGTGCTATTCTGTTTTCTCTTTATTACTTTTTGGCTCTGTGTTGGCGCTTTCTACTCTACAGATTTGAATTTCCCTCTAGAGGTACACAAGGATACCTTGATCAGAGAGCTGCACCAGAAAATATTGAGACTACGGATAGAGACTGCTTAAATGACTTATTCATTTCCATCTTCTCATCTCATTTATCATTCTAATCCATTCATCCATCAGGACTTCTAACTTGGAAAGACTGTATGTACTTATTATTGGGACAGTATATAGGAATTTAGAGACTTTTTTTCTGTGGTTTATTATACATAGATCTCCATTTTTTACTGTTGCGCAGATTTCTTTCTTTTTGTAGCACTAAGGGGAAGATTCATAAAAATGGAGTTAATGGAAAAGAAGTATTAAAATGACTGAACGATTGTCTCTGGTAAATATAAGAGTATTAAGGATAGTTTAGGAGGATATAAGGCCGTTTAGTACTTTTTTTTCTTCCCCCCAAAAAAAATGGAGTAAGGAAGTTTTTAAAAAGTGGCTCAGCGAATTTATAAAGAAATGTCTTTATTTAAAACAATTTAGCGACAGAATTTTCAACAAATATTTAACCCTCTGAGTGCCAGAGGGGTACAGAATGCATTGCAGTACCCCTCTGGCACTAGAAGGGTTAAGGCCATGTCCGACCTGTTCTTATTCTTTATTGTCACCAATTTTATAAGTGTAACCAAAATACATTATAAATACCAACACTAATAATAAAGAATAAGGACATTTTAAGGATCCAATCACAAAAACAGACAAGAACACTTTTTATAAATCTCCCCCTAAGTCTTCTCCAGGTTTGGAGATCTTACTGCATAGGCTCTATAGAATAACATAGGAACTGGAGAAGTGATAAACTGGAGAAGTCATCTCTACTTTATCATCTTTTCATCATACCTTAGTGCATAACCCCCCTGATGTGTGTCTAAATTGCAAAGGGTTCATTAGAATTGACCAATGTGTTGCACGTTCGTTTGACCTGTCATGGGTTAACCTTCTCTTGCTCACACCTTCCAGACTTCATCCAAGCTCCATTCTACCATATACTTTGTTACCATGTCCCTCAGACTCTTTCATAGCTTTCAACATTTAAGCCATTCTTCAACATTCAGGGCTTCAAAGAAATCTAGCCACAGGGCTGGACAACGTGAAGTCCTCTAGCTGTTGCTGGACTATGGCTCCCATCACCCAGGATGATGCTCACTGTAATCCAGCAACAGCTGAAGGGTCTTATGTTGCCCACCCCCTCAATTACTGCATAGGCTTTTTCAGTGGGTTGAAATAACCTTCCTCATTCACTTTTTCTTGCTGGATTTTAGTTTTAATACTGATGCTGAACATTTATTTTCATCAGGGAAATTGAGACCTCTCCAGAATTCAGGAGGTTTAAATCTCCATTTAAAAGCAATACAAATGTTTAGTTCTCCCATAAATGCAATTAGTTTACCTCAGAATTTCTCTACTTCTCTAACACATAGCCCTAAGTAAAATGGTGCATATGATATATCCTCTCGATTTCTAAACATCTATACCCATGAAACAGTGGTGTAAAAAAATGATGGGCCTCCCAGCAAACTTTGTTGATAGGCCCCACACCCCTTAGGACAAAAAGGGCCCACTGGTAGTTGCAGAATCACCATAAAGTCTGTCAACCCAAGCCTTGTTCTATTGGTAGTCAGAGACACACATACACTGACATAATTCAGCCTCTGTGGTAGTCACAGAGCATCCCATACACTGCCTAAAACCTCAGTCTTTTAAATCCACTGGTAGTCTCACACATACCACACCACCACCCTCACATGGTCTGGCAACAGCCTTGTTCATCTATTGGAAGTCTCATGAACTACAAATACATGGAAACCCCAGCCTACAGGCATTGTGCTGGACATCACTATGTGACTTTAAGAGAATACATACCAGTATTTTAAAAACATTTTCTGTTACACTTTTCCCCTGGTCCATCACAAATCACTAGAAGCCCATAGTATTTGTAGCACAACACCACAAGGAAACATTAAATAAGTGACTTAAATCTGCACTTTTCCAGCAGAACAGACATTACCCACTCCTAAATACCATATAAAACCATATAAACAAGCATAGGAAAGCTCAGAACTTATTAACATCAAGCAAATAGAATTAGGAGGGTGAGGATTTTCAAACCAGAGACAAAAACATGGAAAACGGGATAGAGGGACAGGGAATCAGGACAAAGGACAGTTCCTGACAACAAGGAGCAGCTGGCAGGTATGAACAGTTAACTCAGTCTTAATATGCAAAGCCACAAATTGAGAAAAATAGAAATTTTTAAAAAGCAAAATAATTACAGGTTTTAGTTATGATTTTTATAAGTGTTTCCTACACTTTATAACAGTGCATTTCCAAACAAATCCAGCCACAGGTACACTTAATTTACCAGATAAAGCCATCTGTGCCCAATGTTATTCAGGAGCCTGATAATTGCAACAATCAACCCCAGTAGCCTCTGGCAAGCTAAAATGATTCTCTTTATAGAATCTAGCTAATGGTTTCATTTGGATGCAAAACTCCGCTCCTAATTTCTTGGCAGAAATAGAAGAGATTGACAAGAGCTTGTGAAAATCTGCTTTTCCATCCATGTGTGTAGATTGGGAAACCCAACTGCAGCGCATTCCCCTGTTGACCTTGTTAGGCTTGCCTTCCAAATCAATCACAGCCAGATCCCACTGTAATGCTGCAGAATGGCTGATCTTCCATCCATTTGTAGATATAATACAAGCAGCCGTTCTGTCTGTGTCCTCTCTGCAGCAATGCGCCAGTATCTGAAACAGACTGTTCTTCAAACAGTATACAGCAGCTTGCTCACAAAACAAAAATAAAAGCATCATGGGCTTTGTAGAAAGAAAATGGAGCACCTCTTGCTTTCTGCACAAGGCCACACCAAATCAAATATGTGACAAGCTTTTAACCAGTTTGGATGTTAAAGGTCTCCAATGTATTCTGAATATGTTGGAGGCCTCTTTAGAACTGAAGGGGTTAAAATATCCACATTCAGTTTTTTTTGTATTTGATCCGCTTTTGCTTTCTACATAGTGCCTCAAAGTGTGAAATGACCCACACAGACAAGACCAATACAGATCGGCAAATGCATACACGAATAGGTGTGAAGGGGACACATGGCACCAGCAGTATATAGATGCTGTATACTATACATAATGCTACTTGAGTCGCTCAGACAGCAGGGATTAGTTAAAGGAACAGTAATGTCCCAAAAAAAATATTTACAGTTTTGTAGAGTTTAAAATAATAATCAATATGCTCCAAACTCTAAGTCTCAAACCGCTATGGTTTGAGAGATATAGGGATTCAAAGTTCCACCCACCCTCCCCTTCTCCTGATGTCCTCTGTAAAGCTGACAGCAGGGGATTCGAGTCGTACTACTCAAGGAGGTTCTGCTGCAGAGCCGAAATTGCGTTTTCGCAAAAGAAGCACACTTTGTAGACCTTTCCAATGAATGAATTATTTTTAAGTAATGCAATTTGGGCTCTGCTGCAGAGCCGCCTGTTGGTCCCTGGACCGGGATCTTCTGCTATCAGCTAGACACTGGCGTCAGGAGAAGGGGAGGGAGGGGGAACTTTGAATCCCTATATCTTTCAAACCATAGCAGTTTGAGAGAGAGGGTTTGGGGCACATTGCTTATTATTTTAAACTCTACAAAACTGCAAATTTTTTTTTTTGGGACATGTCCCTTTAAAAGCAAGCTCAGGACTAAACTAAAGCAGACAGTCATTAGTGTGAAAGGATATATCAAGGGCTTGTTCTGGAAACCACCTGAAGCACTGTGACCATCTGATGCATCTGAAGGCAGAGATGTCATTAATATGACTTAGCAATAGGATTCCCAGACATGTCACATGTGAGAGAGACCATTACTCCCCATCAAACTGCCACTCGGCAAAAGGATTTACTAATGCGGCCAGAAAATAGAAAACAAATTACATTATGAACTAAAAGGCCTTCATCAAACGTGACCCGTTGAGTGTCAGAGATATTAAACTCAGGGCATATAATTTGAAGTCCTTTGCTACTAGCCAGACAAGAAAAGTTACTCGCCACTGCAAGCCAAAACATACCCACCAGGGCTGAATTTCTACTCGCCAGGGCTAAATTTTCACTCGCCATTGGCTAGTGGCGAGTGGAAATTTTGAGCCCTGTTAAACTCATTGCATTGAAATACGTTGGATACCTCTCTGGGTTGAGAGGTATCATTTTAGAGCAAGCCAAATGCACTGTGAGGTGAATACATTTTAACCCCTTCAATGTGTTTATTCTTTGTGCATATGGCACACTGACCTCTATGTATAAAAGCAAAGGTCTGTGGTTCTGGAGCAACCCAACTGCACCCTATCGGACAAATAAAAAGTATCATTGATTTAAATGAGGCTTAACCCATTTTTAACCCATGATTGGTAGAGGTCTCCAACACATTACAGAGCAATGCACTGGCGACCTCTCTAGCACTCAAGAGTAAATCAATGGCAATTTGCATAATATTGTGCAGTTGGTTTGCTCCACACGGGCAGCACAGTGGCTCAGTGGTTAGCACTGTTGCCTTGCAACGCTGGGGTCCTGGGTTCAAATCCCACCAAGGACAACATCTGCAATGAGTTTGTATGTTCTCACTGTGGGTACTCCGGTTTCCTCCCACACTCCAAAAACATACTGATAGGTGAATTTACATTGTGAGCCCCAATGGGGACAGGAACCAATATGAGTGTAAAGCGCTGCGGAATCTGTGTGCGCTATATAAATAAAGGATTATTATATTATTATTATTATTTCCACCTCTAATCTTGATGAATAAGGCCCAAAGGGTCTTCTATACCTAAAGTCAAAAGCAGAATAATGGGAATCTGCAGGAATGTTATTTGTCCTTTATGGTACAGTTGGTTTGGCCCAGAATAGCTGCACTTTGTGTATTTAGCCCAAGATCTACAAGACACACACAGGTTAGGGATAGCATGATTATGTGTGTCTAGCTTTCATTTTATTGTGCTGAAGCTTTGATAAAGCAGCACTGTGGCCGAGAAACGCAGAAGCTGGCCAATTTTAAATGTTTCAATAGATACTGATATTTGTATCATTCTATTTTATAAAATATGAAATATTTTGCTATTTATATAACAACGTGAGCAGCTGTGTTTTTCTTCCAAAGACCTGGAGGGAGATACACTAAGTGGTGATAAACAGGTAATAAAGTGGAGATGACGTCTCCAGGATATCACTTCTCCAGTTCCTATGTTATTCTATGGAGCCATTGCACTAGGATTTCTCCAACTTTGGAGATCTTAATCATACCTGGGAACTTTCAGAAATGGATCACCCTGTGATTTCCGGGGAAGAGGAGAGAAAAAAAAAAAAAAAAAGTCACCATTGCTACTGTGTTTAACCCTTTAAGGACCAGCTGCGCGGCTGGCACTTAAGAACCACAGGGCATTTTTTTTTTTATGGAATCTGAGGTCCCTGAATGGTGTGCATTTGCGCGGGGACCCCTGAATTCCATGACTTCCATATATGTTATACTGTGCAAATAAAGGAAATGGACCAAAAGCACTGATAATGTGCATTCTTCATGCAGAATGAATGAACAGTGCCAGTACTTTTGGTCCATTTTCTTTAGCTGCACAATAGATACATACATTATATACAGTGAGTATATGTGACCCGGGCTCAACCTCAACTGTTTGTGAACATGCTGCCTAGATTAAAGTAACACTGACCAGACCAGTAAGTCACCACCAGACAGGGGCACAGGGTACTGCTAAATAGGTTGTCCCCCTGTTTAGCTCAAAGCCTCACCTTTCTAACGTATTTTCATCCTCCTCCGGCTCTGACATATATTGAATGAACTTACCAGCCAGCACTGGCTGGACTGGAGTGGACTCAGGAGAGACTGGAAAGGTGGTGCGCAGGTTTTCTGTTCCAGCTTCAATGACCACGCTCTGCCTCCACTCTCTGCTTCTCCCACTCTGTGCCCTGTGACTCCAATGTCATAATCATGTTGTCTTCGCTCTTCTTCAGTGTTGCCAACAATTGGCTGGCTCGTCTGGTAAGGAAGGAGGCCACATCACATGTTGTGTTTGGAGATACAGCTGGATGCAATGCCATCAAACCGCACGTATTATCTGTCTGGTCACTCTGCACAGTTAAATTTATACATTTTTATTATAATACATTTTCGTGTCTTCGCACCTCAGTCTACCTGGAGATTAGGTTTCATTCCGAGACAGAGTTCTAAATCCAGAGTCTCCGGGTGAAAACCGGCAAGTTCCCAGCTATGATCTTGGTGCATAGCTTCCAAAAAACAACATCGTAACTGGAGAAGCGATAACACTGGAGAAGTCATCTCCACTTTATCACCTCCTTATCACACCTTAGTGCATAACCCCCGAGGAGACCCTGAGTGGAGGCTGAGTTTTCTCTGCACCTGAGCAGGCTTATGGATCTGACCACCACAATTGTGAGGTTGACCTTTTTTCTTCCTGTTATTATAAGTTGTAAGCTTGTTACAATATTGGGCACCCCCATTTTTTGTGTGTACATGTTCATGCTTATACTCGCTCTTCCTGCTTTATGCCATATGCACATAAACCAAAAAGGCGTTGTTTCTGGTGCTAACTAACTGCACCAAACCGGAAAACAATGCCCACTGACTTAAAGAAACCTCATCACCTAGAAACTTATATATTTTGAAATGGCTTAAAGGGATAGTAATACTTAAAATGTAAAAAAACATATGTTGTAGGGTTTATCCCCCTGAGTAAAACAAGGGTACTCCCACTTCTGAAAGGTGTTTAATTCAAAAGTTATTAATTTTCAAAGTTGAATTTTTTAGGTGCAATATCACAGTGGCCTGAAATTGTAAAGTGGCGCTGTTGCTACACCATCCTATGGAGATTTATGGTCAACTGACCAGAGCTGTCCATAGGATCGTGTAGAGACAGCACCACTGTACAATTTCAGGCCACTATGATATTGCACCTAAAAAATT
Source organism: Rhinophrynus dorsalis (assembly GCA_037306005.1). NCBI lineage: Eukaryota > Metazoa > Chordata > Amphibia > Anura > Rhinophrynidae > Rhinophrynus > Rhinophrynus dorsalis. Next base: position 374,595,460 of record CM074721.1, on the reverse strand, counting down.
CAACTTTGAAAATTAATAACTTTTGAATTAAACACCTTTCAGCAGTGGGAGTACTCTTGTTTTACTCAGGGGGATAAACCCTACAACATATTTTTTTTTACATTTTAAGTATTACTATCCCTTTAAGCTCCAATAGACATTTTGTATTCAGAAAACTAGTTTTTGATTTATTTAGAAGTATAGATTATACTAATTAAGGCATACCGTGCAGGCACTTCCTGTCTTAACCCTACATTTCCTCCCCCACTCACTGACACTGCTTAGCAATGCCCTGCCCAACTCCCCTTGCACCAAAAGGGTTAAGTGTCAGTTAGGGGGGAGAATATGGAGAATTAAAATTGAGTGCCAGCATGGTATGCCCTAATTAGCATAATCTATACATCCAAACTCAAAAATTATTTTTCAAGAGAAAAAATGTCTGGTGCAACCTTTAGGTGATTTTAAAAGCGATTTTAGGTGATTGGGTCCCTTTAAATGAAGCCATTAACCACATGAATGCTAGAGTGGCCATCATCTCATCACTTCACAATGCTTTAGAGACCTCTCTAGCATTCAAGGGGAATTTTAATTTGTGCCATATGGCACAGTTCGCTTCACTTTCCCTGTACATATTGCCATATATCCAAATACCGTGTATTCCTGGTCTCCTCAAATTACTTAAATTTTTGAGCTCCACTGCATTTCACATCCTTCTACAGTTCTCAAACAGTTAAACAACATACTCTGGTTATGTCTGTGGTTGTGCTGTTGCTTTCATTGATAGTTCAGAACTGGACTGCCTGTGGGCAGGACCAGCCTGATATGGATATGGAAGTTTCCTATCTGTAATGGCACATGGGAGTGAAAAACATGACTTGTACCTCCACTGAGAGGCCACCACGCCTCAGGACAAGACACTTTATCTTGTTCGTTCTTGATGGGTGCTCATTACAATATTTGTTTCTAGGTCTCCCTGTGCAAGAACGGCATCCCTGGCATGGGTCCTTGCTCTCCATGCCCCTAGAATCAGCTGCACCACACCGACAAGGCCTACATCAGCCGAAACTTAAGTCTGGTTGTGCAGTTTCTCTCGTGCAGATAGGATTTGCCTGACATTAAGGAACTGGAATGTCTGTGGGCAGGGCCCGTGTGATATGAAAATTTCCTCTCTGAAATGGGACATTGGGAATGAAAAGCATGAATTGTAGCACTACTGAGAGGCAGCCATGGCTCAGAACAAGACACTTTAGCTGATTTTTCTCAAAGGGTGCTCATCACAATATTTATTTCTATACTCTGGTTACATTGATGATGATGACGACGACAGAAACATGTAATCCAACTGAATATAAATATAAATTTGGCACACCTAGCCAGCATTTTTTTTTTAACCCAATAAAAATGCTTCCCTCACAACCTTTTATAATCAAGAAAGTGCTATGGCAGAGACAGCTACCGTAAGGCTCAGGGGCCATTTGTGGCCCTAGAACTTGGACAAATTGTCCCTTCATTCAAATTATATTAACCCCTTAGGGACCCTTGACGTACCAGGACCGTCAAGGGTAAATTTGCTCGAACGACCCTTGACGGTCCTGGTACGTCACGTACTTTTTACTTACAGCGCTCTACCGGGAGCGCTGTAAGTAAAAATAGGGCATGAAATAGACCGCTCCAAGATCGGAGCGATCTGTTTCAAGCCCCATAGTGACGCGCCGATACACGTGACAGGTCACGTGTACCGGCGCGTCCAAGTGCCCCTATGCGGTCCTTATGGGACGGAAATGTCCCATAACCTCCGGTCCTTAAGGGGTTAAAGAATAAAAACTTCATTCACTTTTAGTTCTGTGTACAGTAAAGTGAAACTAACACCTTGCAATAATTTAGCCGATTTTGAAACAGCTTTCTGATCTAAATCTGCTATACTTATCCATTCTTTATTTACTAATACCGTTCAGAAGATATCTAAACTTTATTTACATTTGTGTATGCAAATTAGACAATATGGGCTGGTGTGTCAGATATTAACATTCCAGTCTCCATTCTGAATGCCACTTCCAAACGGAGAAGTAGCTAATTAGCAAAATCTGACAAATAAATGAAGCTAAATAACACTAAAGTTTTAAAGTGGTTAATAACATTAGATGATTTTATAGGATTTTGAAAGCCCTTCAAAAATCACCCAGTCAATTTAAAGAGCTAGTTCTACTTCAGATCAGCTATATCTGTGCTGTGTTGATGACATGATATAATGTGCAAATTAATTCAATGAAAGCAAAGCACGGGGAGGTAACAATTTATATTTGATGAAATGAAGCAATTGATTTTAATTTTTTTTTCCAGAAGATTATCATTATATTTTTTTTTTTTATCAATTAAACTTGCTTTGTGCACTTATTTTCTTTTGACAAGTAGTTTGTACACTTGCTCAGTTTTTGTTCAGATGTATTTTGATCACTCACGTACACTTATTTTTACGAATGTTTGATTTGTTTTGGATAATTACGTCTGGTAAGTGTTGCTTACTGCATAATGCTATGATCAATCAAGCAAGCTGCACAAGCTAGATTGATCTAGATGGATTAAAGTTCCCCAAAAGTTGTTTTTTTTTCTTATAAAAATACTCTTCTCACAAATAGGTTCAGTTTTCATACAACATGAATGAGTACTTATGTAGTAGCTTCTATTGTCATACACAAAAACTTGTCATTTAATGAACAGTTATTCATCCTCAGAAACAATGAAAACATATCAGTTATCATAGTTTATAATGGTCTGTAACATAAGCTCCTCATTGGATGCCACAAACATGACAGATTAAGATAAAGTAGAGCAATTCTGGAGCCAGTTAACTGAACCATAGGAGACAAATAAAAATTCCCCAAACAACCACTGCAGCGGAACTTTCAATACATACTTAGTCACCATGCATTCTTTAAATGCATGGCGACTAGCTTTGGAATAGAAGTCTTACCTTTAAAAAATAGCCCAGTGTAAAGGAATTGTTCCTGTTTGGAGACCAGAACCCAGGCTACAGTGCAGATATCTTGTCCACGCAACTGCGCTGTCAGTCCCGGTCTCCATTAAGTAGCACTGCAGTGCACCATATGGTTACTGGAAGGGACTGACGGCGCAGGCGCGTGGTCTCCACTAACCTGCCCATCAGTCTCCAAATGGGAAAGATTCCTTTACACTGGGCTATTTTTTCAAGGTAAAACATCTATTTCAAAGCAAGACGCCAGGCATTTAATGAATGTGTGACGACTTAGTATGATCTGAAAGTTCTGCTTTAAATTATGCTTTTAACCCCATTTGTGTTCGATAAATCACTACCATTCAAGGGGTAAGAAGTGCCATTTACTTTATTGGGAATTCTCACTTTGTCTCTTATGGTGTGGTTAGTTTGCTTTAGATTTGTTCTCTTATGCTTTGCGACTGTCACATTCTGGAGCAAACAACTGCATCATAGGGTACAAATAAAAATTATAAATGCTTTAAATAGGGATTTTAACCCCTTGAATGCTAGCAAGGTCTCCAACACATTGCTTGGAAGAGATAACACAAGCAGGAACACTGTGGTGAGTAGAATATTGTCCTGGTAACAACATGCTCTGGAACAATTGTTATAACATCTGCCTTGGGTAAATATACCTGGTGATTAGAGTACCAAAGGCCAGCACTAAGTTACATAACATATTGCTGGGTGCAGGGCAGAAGACACTGGCATAAATCACTCTGGCCATCGATCTGGGTCAACCAGATGTTGACAATTACAATTTCTGCCAACCCCAGCCAAACACAGAACTCCGTCATCAACAGCTGGGAGGGCTTCAGTTTGCCCATCTCTGCCAAAGGTGGTCAGGAACCACAAACACACACTTCAGACACTAACATGTTGCAACATATTCCCAAATGGAAAACACTGGTCAGACCCTTTCAACAGTTTGGTGTATTGTCCAATCCTTTTCACACTGAGCAATAATTACATAGTCAAAAGAGAAGCAATCGCAAAGCAATTCAAGTGCACCACAGGGACAATTAAACCCCCCCCATAATTCTCTAATTAAATTGATCTTTTAATCCCTTGAATGCTAATGAGGTCTAGGTGAAGGCATTAAACTTTCCATTTAATTAAGTGGGAATATTTTGCAGCCCGATTGCGTTTCTTTGCTTTTGTGCAGGACTGTGTGGACACATACAAAAGGTCCAAGGTACATAAGCAGGCCTAGTAATCTCTCTTATATCCTATCCCATCTTTCATCATGTCATTACCCAAGCATCACTTCTCCAGACATCTCTGGGAGCAAGTACAGAGGGAGAGAGTATGTAAATATGCCTGTCTGTACAGTGGTATGTCGCTTTTATTGGTTTTATGGGCATGTGACAGATTCATTACATTAGTATAGCATGCATGTCAGATTATGCTGAATTTGGTTTAAAGTCTATAGCTAGTTAGTCTTTACTTCTACTACCTTCTAGTATGCAGAATACATATATTGTAAGTTAGGGAATTTTATTCATATGAACTATCCCAAGTGTTAATCGAGAAAGACTTCAAACCAATGCAATCACTTATTTAAGGGCAATTTTGAGTGTTGACCAGGGGCATCACAAATAATTCCCATGGATCTAGTAATCATGTTCTCTTTTGCACATGTATGCTTAAACTGGCGAGCCACTTGAAAAAAGTAACATATGCACACATAACATCAACTTTTTATTTGTTCCAGAACCACTTGAAATGTCAGAAGTCAGGTTTTGAAAAAAAATATACATTTGATGATCCACCTTAAGATCTTTCACATGGACAAATTACTGCAGTCCAACACTCACTCTCACCAGGGCCGGATTTCCCGTAAGGCAGAGTAGGCATCTGCCTACAGGCGCACCCTACAGAGGGGCGCCTGCCACTACAATTCTTTTTTTTTTTTTTTTGACTCGGCGCGGCTTCCCATGCCGCACCGAGCCGCCAGCCGCTGCCTTATAGGCTGTGAGCACTCCCGGCTCTTTAGCAGGGCCGGACTGGCCTACCGGGATACCGGGAAAATTCCCGGTAGGCCGGCTTCCCTGGGGCTGGTGCCTTGATGAGAGTGTCATATGCCTTTGCGTTGTCTGATTCAGACTGTCAATTAGACGCGGCCGTCGGTCCTCCTTCCTCAAATCATCTCTGTTCTATCCGCGGCCACAATATGACAGGACCGCGGCCGCGGATAGAACAGAGATGATTTGAGGAAGGAGGACCGACGGCCGCGTCTAATTGACTGTCTGAATCAGACAACGCAAAGGAAACAGCCGGCCGGTCTAACTCTAGACCCAGTGACATGACGGTCAGACGCAGCACGCAGACTATGCAGCTCCATGAAGAGCACTGCGTGACTGCGTCTACCACTGGGCCGCCAGCACCTAAGTTAAGCGCCTCTGCCCGCTGCTGTACTACAGAGACAGACTGACGCTCAGGCCAGAGAGCTCGCTAAGTGGGAGCAGTGATGGGAGGCAGCAGAGCGGTACAGTGAGAGAGCCGCCAGACTCCTGTTTGAAGGCAAGAGGGAGATGGGAATTGGGGAACAGGGAAACAGGCACAGCCGCCTAACGGGCAAAAAGGGGAGATAATGAATTCACCAAGGGGGAAGAATTAGGCAAATGGGGATCAAGAGGGGGCATCAAGAGCGGGTCAAGTGAAAAGAGGCAGAGAGAAGTGGGGCAAGAGGGAGAAAAAGACAGAGGGGGAATTGGGGAAACTAACAGGCAAAAAGGGGAGATCATTCAAGAGGAGGAGAAAGGCAAAGGATCAAGAGGGGCATCAAGAGCGGGTCAGGTGAAAGAGGAAGAGAGGTGGGGCAAGAGGGAGAAAAAGAGTGGGAATTGGGGAAACTAACAGGCAAAAAGATCATTCGAGAGGGAGAAAGGCAAAGGGTAAAGGGGCATCAAGAGCGGGTGAAAGAGGCAAAGGGGGCTCAAGAGGGAGAAGAGGTAAAAGGGAGAAAAAAGGCAAAAGGAGGAAGGATCAGGAGGCAAATGGAGGGGGAGAAAGAAGCACAGGGTGGGATCAAGAGTCAAGAAGGGGGGGAGAGGCAAAAGGGGGAATCAAGAGTCAATGAGGATCCAGGGAGGGGAAGAAAGAGGCAAAAGGAGGGGGGAGGAAGAGGCAAAAGGGTGGGATCAAGAGTCTAGAAGGGGAGAGAGGTAAAAGGGGAGATCAAAAGGTGGTGTGTGTATGTATATAAAAACTTTATTCCTCTAGTGTTGGCATTCAAATGTGTTTTAAAATAAATGTTTTCCCCTTTTATGAACAAGAAAAAAATGCAATTATGCTATGGGGCTGCTATAATGACGCAATGCTATGGGGCTGCTAAGCAATTTTTTCCAGGGCTGGTTTTTATTCCCAGTCTGGCCCTGCTCTTTAGCAATGCAGAGCGCTGGGAGATTTTCCCAGCGCTCTGCATTACTAAAGGGAAGGCCGCGTGGGAGCTCCATGTCTGTGCACAAGCACAGATCTCTCCAGCCGCTGGACCACCAGGGAGGTAGGAAACGGATGAATGAGGCTTAACCCTTTGAGTGCCAGAGTGGTACGCAACGCATTGCAAAGCAATGCGTTGCGTACCACTCTGACACTCAAAGGGTTAATCTGGAGATAATGGGAGCAATGTGAGGTCAATATGGGGATGATGGGGGGCAAGCAATGTGGAGCTGATGGGGTCAATGTGGAGCTAATGGTGATGGGGTCAATATGGAGCTGATGGGGGTCAATGTGGACTGATGGGGTCAATATGGAGGTGATGGTGGTCAATGTGGAGCTGAAGCTGATGGGGTCAATGTAGAGCTAATGGTGATGAGGTCAATGTGGAGCTGATGGTGGGTCAATGTGGAGCTGAAGCTGATGGGGGTCAATGTGGAGCTGATGGTGATGGGGTGAATGTGGAGCTGATGGGGTCAATGTGGAGCTGATGGTGATAGGGGTCAGTGTGAGGGCAATGTTAAGATGATGGGGGCAATGTGAGTGTGATGGGGGGCAATGTGAGGGCAATATGGAGATTGGCGCATTGTGGAGATGGCGGGGGGGGGGGGCGCTTCAGGTAGCTGTGCCTACAGGCTCCTGAGATGTAAATCCAGCCCTGACTCTCACACGTGTTTCACTGACATCTGGGACACAGGGGAGGTGTGTCTGATGAGTAGCCAAAGTCAACCACAGCCAATATATCTGGCTGGTACACACTTGGGAGAACCATTCACTGGAGGGTGCAATGAGCACCATAACCCTTATCAATGTGTCCTGCAATTTTAATGCAATAATACAAGCAGGGCCGGCGCTACCATTAAGGCAGCACAGGCAGCTGCCTTAGGGCGCCGCATCGGAGGGGCGCCGGAAAGGGAGAAGCTGAGAATTTTTTTTTTTTTTAAATATATCTGCCGCGAGGGAGCACTCATTTGCACAACCAAGCGCTCCCTCGCGGCGTCTATGGGACGCTCACAACGCAGAGAGACCCAGGCTCTGTAATAATACAGAGCGCTGGGAGATGACATCTCCCAGCTCTCTGCATTACTGAGAACAGAGCTGGGAGGCTGAGCTCTGTGCCGAAGGAGGCACAGAGCTCTCTTATGGCTAGACCACCAGGGACTCAAGGTAGGGAGCATTGTGGAGATGAAGAGGCATAAAGGAAGGAGCAATGTGGAGATGAAGGGGCATTATGGAAGGGCAATGTGGAGATGAAGGGGGATTATGGAAGGGCAATGTGGAGATGAAGGGGCATTATGGAAGGGGAAATGTGGAGATGAAGGGGCATTATGGAAGGGGAAATGTGGAGATGAAGGAGCAATGTGGAGATGAAGGGGCATTGTGGAGATGAAGGGAGCATTGTGGAAGGGGCAATGTTGAGATGAAGGGAGCATTGTGGAAGGGGCAATGTTGAGATGAAGGGAGCATTGTGGAAGGGGCAATGTTGAGATGAAGGGAGCATTGTGGAAGGGGCAATGTTGAGATGAAGGGAGCATTGTGGAAGGGGCAATGTTGAGATGAAGGGAGCATTGTGGAAGGGGCAATGTTGAGATGAAGGGGACATTGTGGAAGGTGCAATGTGGAGATGAAGGGAGCATTGTGGAGGTGAATATGTGGGGGGGGCAGGGGACTGTGGCAAGGTCGGGGGGGGCAGGTGGATTGTGTCGGGGGGGGGGGGAGCATCAAAATGCACCTTCGCCTGTGTATACAAAAATCCTTGCACCGGCCCTGAATACAAGGCAAGAGTCACCCATATGAAAAGCCCCTTCCAGCATAATGCCTTTCGCTACTTGCAACAGATACAATGCAATCTCTGTGTTGAGGTCACCCATTTGAAAGGTGCCTAAAAGAGAGTTGTAACCACTCCTATGCACTAGGGATATTTGCTTATTAAAATTACCAAAAAAGTAAAGTGCATGCTGTCGTAACACACAAGTGTCTTTGTAGAACCAAAACATTCCCTGTCCATGGCACTGAACATAATCAAAAGAGACCCTGGCTGGCTGATTCTAGTCAACGCTGCAGCATCACTGGATAAACAATGGAGGGAATGTATAAATCTTCCAGCGCAGCTCCACTGGCATTAGCCTCCAACTCCAGCACCTGAATTATGCAGTAGAGCATGTAGGATTGCTTTAGTGCATAACAGTGCATAAAACTTCACTGTTGTTCAGACTTAAATGCCAGGAAGCCCTGACTACCTCTCCTATATCAATGGGGTAAAAGTCATGGCAATTTCCTCTGTAGTTTCTTAGTACATCGCATACAAAAGTGTGCAGAGGAAAGGAACAACCCGAAATTTCCACAGACTGCCTCATTGTACTCCCCTTGGCAGATGTGGTGTTAAAGGGAATAAAAGCAGCTCCAATTAATCTTCATAGTATTTGTGCCATGGAGAGTGTTATTTCAAAACTATCAGAGTTGTAGTTCAAGAGTAATTGAATGATAAAGTATCCCGCTCCCGCCCCTTTTACTGATGTAACACTGCTCACCTCAGAGACTGTCTGGATGAATCTCATTGAGGGGTAACCTTCAGTGAACTTAAGGAAAAACCTGAAAAACCTGGGGTGCAGGGTTTTCCTTATGCTGACAGTAAGAAAATAGTCCCTTGCTATGACCTGTCCGGTCAAAAGACCAGATTCCACATCTGAGGGGAGGTGGCTTACACTAGGTAAAAGGGGCGGGAAGGGGATAATTTATCATTCAATTACTCTTGAACTACAACTCTGACAGTATTGAAATAACACTCTCCATGGCCCAAATACTATGAGGATTAATTGGAGCCGCTTTTTTTTGTGAAACATTACTATCCCTTTAAATTGAGACTAAGATGCAAGACGTTTAGTAAATTAGTGTCAGACAAACTAAGGACACAATTATATATCATAGTGCCAGGTTTAGAGGAAAGATAACCCTGCAAAACTAGCACTTATTATAAGCCCACTCCAGATCGATACAAGAGGAATTGGACTAAATAATGATAAAACGGTTTACCAGGAAGAATTCATTGGGAAGGGCTGTATTTACATCTCAGGTGCCCCTAGGCATAACACCCTCTGGCTCCCCTGCCCTGCCTTTGCCCCACCCCATCCATGCCCCTCCCATGGCCACACCCCTCCGTTAACCACACCCTCTTATAAAACTCATGAGCTACGCAAACAGATGCACAGTTGTGAGTAAAGAGAGAAAGAAAGATCCCTCCCTGCTGTTATACCAAGCATTCAGCTATTCTTCAATTTACCTTCCTTAGATAGTTGGATTGTTGGGTGAAGGAGAAGAAAAGCTTATAAAACATAAGTTTTATCATCAAATTAAATAAAGCTGGAACATTAAGCAAGAAATAGTATAAAAGGAATATATATTTTTAAGTATCGTTTGCAGAGACTTTTTGATTCAATTGTGTAGGTACAAAATGGCTCTCCCTTAGACATGATTTATTAAATATTGAAGTTGTGAACACTGATCAGTGATTAAAATGGCTGTCTAACCAAGCCAGGAATGCTAGAGAGAGTAGGGAATCACACTCCTGGCACTCAAATGGTTACTTCATAAAGGACCTGCTTCGTTGAGTTGAATGTATTTGTGCATGTCTGATCTCTGTGGATCAGGGGGTAGGAAACATATGGCTCTCCAGTTGCCTGCAACTAATGAAACAATGTAGGGGATGAAATGATTTGTAGTCCATCGCATGGAGTCAGATGTTACATTTCCCTGGTACATAACCAGAGTTTGAGAAATTGGTTAATTGTCTCAGACTGCAGAAATCCACGTAACTGCAGCTTAAAGCGGATCTTTCACATGAAAAAGCTCCGCAGAGCAATGTTACATTAGCGATATAGACAGGTTTATGCTTAAAAATAAAACTAATTCCTTCATTAACGGAAAAAAAAATAAATAAATAAATTAAAAAAAAAAAAATCACATTTTAATCAGACAGGCACCAGCAGGGACCTTACAGGAAGCGCTATCTGCACCTGCGCTGTCAGTCCCTTCCCATACCATGCACCCAGAAACCTAAAGGGGTTCATTTTGCTGTGCCTTTTCGCACTTTAAGCCAATAGGAATTGGGCATCCAATGGATTGCTTGCAGACCCTTGTACATTCCTGTGATAGTATAAGGGAATGGCATCAGAAGGCTATCATGCCTTTAACTAAAGGGTTAAATATTCTAATATTACAGCTTTAATACGGAGAGCCAGTTTGTAATAATGCTGGAGGAGTACGGTGGTGTATTTGTATAAAGGATTGTCTTGGAAATGCATTACTTACCCATTTTGTTCTGAAGGAGTTAAATAGAGAACGGGAGAGAGAGGCTCACATCCGGGTTTTGGTACAATATAGAAAGGTAAAAAAAAAAAAAAAAAAAAAAAAAAAAAAAAATTAGCCCTAAACGGAATACAGTGGCTGGGAGGTGATGTGAAGTGAGCCGCTCCTGCCTCTCTCTCCCGTTCTCTATTTAACCCCTTCAGAACCATAAGTAACATTTCCAAGACAATCCAAAACACCACTCTAGTCCTCAAGCATTATAAGCATTCTAGGTGACCATTCACTAGGTAGCATGACAATCTCACTCTGTCATTCACCACAAGATTGTCATGTCGCCATTTTAATCCAGGCATTATGGTTAAAGTCTTAAATGGTCGTACGCTCTTTTGCGTGCGACCTTTTCGAAAGTGAACCGAACGCTAAGCTAAACATGATGTTTAAACTAATAGTAGAACCCTACCAGGCTCTGTTCTGCTCTCTGCTTGTGTCTGCTCCCGCTCTGCTCTGCCTCCACTCTCCACTGCTTCCTCTCCCACTCAGCTTCTCAGACCTCATGCAACGCCATCATCATGCTGCTGTAGTCACTCTTCCTCCTCCACTGCCACACTTCTTATTGTATGGCACATACAGAAGCTGAATGCCCCAGCTGAGTCTAGAGACTCACTGGGAGCCAGCGCACATGTTTAAAAAAAACACATAACGACAAATACACAGAAGTAGGAGTGACTGGGCTGCTGTCAGGCGCCCCAGAAAATCTGGCTCCCTAGGCCAATGCCTAGTCGGCCTATTGCTAAATCCAGTCCTGACATTGGGGGTTATGCACTAAGGCATAATAAAGAGGTGATAAACAGGAGAAGTGATATCACTATAGTATAGTATATCCTAGAGAGCTTTTACAGTAAAAAGTTACATATTTACACAAATAGCTAATCTCTCACTATTATATATATATATATATATATATATATATATATATATATATATATATATATATATATATATATATACACACACACACACAAAACTTTATGTAGTTACTTATTGAAAAATCAATAAGTAAACATGTATGTGACAAGCCAGATTATGCCCAGGTATATAACACAAAAAACAAACAAGCAAATCAAATATTTGTTAAAAATACATCAATGAGATCCTGGTGATGAATTTGCAGAAAACAAAATCCATGAATAAACTCTATATAAACTCACAGGATGACACTGACTGTCTTTAAAGAGATAGTAGTAATACCTAATTTCAAGTTTATTTAGTATTGTAACAAAACAGTACTTATAACGGTTGCTACTAAGAATCTCAAATATTAAAGGGACAATGCCATATATATATATATTTGTTTCATAGATCAAAAAGCACATTGGACTCACCCATATCGGTATGTTTGGTGAAACCGGAGCACCCTCGTCAATCTCAGCCAAGACTTCCACAAACATGATGACACAGGAAGAGGATCTCAACAGTATCCACCCGAAGCATCAGACCACAGTGAATGATAAGGTTAAAAACGCCAATGTATTGAAAAAATCTTTATAAAAAGTTGCACATCGAGTCCTCAATAAATTGGAGTTTTTAACCCTATCCATTCACTGTGGTCTGATGCTTCGGGTGGATACCGTTGAGCTCCTCTTCCTGTGTCCTTATATTTAGTATGGTAGGCATTAAAAAAATATTAATAAGTATGCAAATCTCATCTCTCAAACCTTTACGGTTTGAGAGATATTCGCAACTAAAGTTCCCTGTTCCTGGCTGTTTCAGTCAAGTCTGCCATCTAGCTGACAGACTTGGATTCTGGTACGCAGACCATCTGGCGGCTCTTCAGCAGAGCCGAGATGGAGATCTTTTCCATGGTGGCCTACTGGAGAGCCTTCATGCAATCACATAATCACTGACAAAAGCAAATCCTCCTAGAAGGACAGAGAGAGATCAGAGACCTACACCAAGGTAAGTCTCTAGCTCCTCAATTAACCACTTCACTGCCACATTGCAGATAACGATGACCCATGACCTTCACAGTTTTGGAGGGTATTCGAAAGACATGGCTCAGTATGTCCTTAGCAGCAATGTGGTTAACTGCTCCACTGCAGCACCAAACCTATTTAGATTATCTACGAGCCATGTCAGTGCAGGCGGTCCCATTTGTGCTGTGCAGAAAAAATAGAGCCAGTGTATTGGACGGCTACAGCAGGCACACAGTGCATGCCCCTGAACAAACCAGTGACATGTGGCTTCTGTTTTATTCCTTTGAACTTCAATATCATGGACATTAAAGAAGTCTACAATGCATGAGATATATTTTAATTTGCTACCCAAAGAGGGTGGATATAGCCATCAGGGAGGTGTTCACTCTCCTATACACCTCCGTGATTTTATTTGCATTTCAGTTACAAATCATTTCATGCTTAACCTCTGGTGAGTCTTCTCTCCACTCCCAACACACACACATTCACTATGAATTTTTTCCCTTCTGCTTCACTCAGTCCTGGAAGTTATGTCCATAGACCCATACATGACTGAAGCAATCAAAGTACTTTTCCTTCTTAAATACCAGAGGGTAAGCAAGCATTATGAAGCAATGTGTTGCACACCCCTGGTCCTTAACCCCGTAATGTCACATGACGTACAAGTTGTGCAAACGTCTGCCCTGTATAAGGCATATATTATTCAGTTGTATATGAATATAGAATTTTAAAAGCTGTGTGTTACTTGTTTATAATAAAGGTATCATGTACATGCAAGCAATTCTCCTTCCTATGCTTTCATTTACAATAAATCCTCAGGGAATGTTTTTAATTCAGATACGGTTAAATGTGTGTATTAGATAGAACTTGCACAATATTGGGGTACAGTGATGTGGTGGACAGCTTAATCATACTTTGGCCAAACTATGGAACAAAAACTAATTTATTAACACAACAGAATAGTACCGTAAAATCTCAGGTATAATACGCACCTGTGTATACTACGCAGGTGTTTATTATGCCCAAGATTTAGGGGAAAACAAGAGTGCCTATGTATAATACGCACCCTTGTTTTCCCCTTACTAAAAAAAAAAAAAAAAAAAAAAAAAAAAAGAAAAGTTAGCGCTTCCTGCTCCCTCTCGCTCCCTGCAATCTGGTGATTAAGTAAGACTTACTTTTTGAAGCTTTTATGGCGTACCGGTATCTGAAAAAATATCCCTCTCTCCCATCTTCCCTGCGGGCGGCACGATTGCATCTGCCGCCCGCTTCCTTCAATCGGTTTTCAGGACCTTCCTCCTATGTGAGGATCTCAAGGTCCTGAAAGCCGATTTGAAGGAAGCGGGTGGCAGATGCAAGCGTGCCGCCCGCAGGGAGATGGGAGAGAGGGATCTATTTTCAGATACCGGTACACCATAAAAGCTTCAAAAAGTAAGTCTTACTTAATCACCAGATTGCAGGGAGCGAGAGGGAGCAGGAAGCGCTAACTTTTCTTTTTTTTTTTTTTTTAAAGTCTGTAAAAAAACTCTCGGGTATAATACGCACCCCCCACTTCACATAAGGTGAAGAGGGGTAAAATTGTGCGTATTATACCCAAGATTTTACGGTATATGCCTTATACAGGGCACACATTTTCACAACTTGCATGGAGGAGCGCAGGTAGGTTTTGGCCTAATACTTGGGGGTCTGGAGAACCCTCTCATTCCTTGCTGCTATCTATACTTCATCCACTTAGTCTCTCTCATTTTATTTATTAACATGTAGATACTATGGCGAGCTATTGCTACAGGATAGACACACATTGTTCTTGGATCTAGGTTTAACACTACGTCTGTCACTGCTCAGAAACAGATTGTCACACAGCAACACATAGGATGTTGCTTATGTCAAAAATGTTTAATCTATCCTTGCTGGAAAGTCAGCAGTACAAAGTAGTAAAGAGAGGCATAGCTAGTTCAACAGAGCTGGTTTATTTAATGTTTACACAAACTATAGTAAAATACATTTTTTTTTATTTTTTTTTTTTGTTACAAAGAGCGCTCACTCACTTTTATTCACTTGTGTCAGTATGAAGGATTCCAGGCATTGCTGCAGATTATGCTCAGAAGAGCTGATGTATTGACACCCATCCAACTATTGTTTTGAAGACTGTGTGCCCTGCAAAATTAGTGAAAACAAATATAAGTAAGCCAGATGCTACTGTGGTTATAAAGAGAATTACACATTCACTAAGAATGTGGGAAGAGTAAAAATAGAACAGCCAACATCTGACAGCACAAACTAGCAAATGAGTGCAAAATAGGTGTGTATTACAGAGAAGAAAATACACAGAATGGCATATCCTGCATCATAAATAGGACATATCATGTAATAGAGTCACAGAGAAAAGAACATGCAAGAATTACTAAAGGAGAAGCCAGAATATAAAATGATAGGATGTCTAAATCAACAGATACTACTTAGATAAGCTTTATGATTGACCAGTGGTCCTAGTTCAGTCATGGGCTTGATTCTGTTAGGACAGTTAATGAACTAACGATGGTAGTTTTAAGTCACAGTTTGGTATTCTATTACCTGTGCTGTGACAAGCTACCACCAGTTAGAGACACACAATGGGTGCAACATTACTTCCCTTTAACATCAATGGGACAAGACATCCCTTTCTATTGCATACTGTGGCTATTAACATAAGTTTAGGGACTGCCTTTTCTGCTGGTGATTCAGCACCTAAAACCATATACCTTGAGTCCCTAACACGTGGTAAAATCCCCATGACATACAACTGAAAACTAGTTAAATCACTAATAACCAACGGATGAATTGATAAGGGGCCCAAAGCCTCCCATATCAAAGCATCCAAGTTACAAAAAACATCACACCTTTTGAGTGCCAGATGGGTATGCAACGCATTACAAATACTAGTGAGGTCCCCAAACCACTGGGCAGCAATGGGTTGGGGACACCTCCAGCATTCAAGGAGTTAAAAACACAACATTGGTAAGCTTTATTTCTCCCCTATGGTGCAATAGTTATGCTTCAAAGTTTATGGATAAGGCCCTTAACCCTTTGAGTGCCAGAGGGGTACCCCCTCACACACAAAGTGTTAATGCTCTACCTTAACCCCTTGATGCCAAGAGTATTTTTTTTTTTATACACTAGAGTACAAGAGCAAGTTTGCCCTTTTTTAGTTTGCAAAATTTTCCCTCTAGGGACTGGATAAAATATATGAACACTGATTAGTTTGTGTTAGATATGACAAGTACATAAGCATCCAGCTCCAGTAGTAGTAGTAGCAGAAACCACACATGACAGAAAAAGCCAGGACAAATATATTAAAAGCAGCACAGATGAGGAGATGGAGGAGGGATGTGAAGAAGGGTTTCCACCATCTACCACACTTGGGACCACTGCTATGAGTGGCAAGAAATGTGTGTCACTAATCTGAGACGGAGGATAGAGATTTGATGCAAAAATGACAATAGTAAAAACCATATACATGCACAAATCATAACCATACTAGCTAGCTACCACCACTACAATACACATCTGCCACAATGGAGGATGTATTTTTTTTATTATTATTTATTTATTTTAAACGCTTGACATCATGATGAATATGTGCCAGTGTAATTTACAAAGGAAGTTAGTGTTGTGGGCAAAGGACAAATGCATTCTGCATGCTAACACATACTAGCAAGGTCCCCAAAGCACTGGACAGCAATGGGTTGGGGACATCTCCAGCATTCAAGGAGTTAAAAACACAACATTAGCAAGCTTTATTTCTCCCCTATGGTGCAATAGTTATGCTTCAAGTTGTTTACCTTTTAATGATACGGCCCTTAACCCTTTGAATGCCAGAGGGGTACCCCCTCACACACAAAGTGTTAATGCTCTACCTTAACCCCTTGATGCCAAGGGTATATTTTTTTTTTTTTTAGAGCAAGTTTGCCATTTTTTAGTAGGCAAAATTTTCCCTCTAGGGACTGGATAAAATGTATGAACACTGATTAGTTCGTATCTCCCAAGTGTCCCTTTTTAGGGGGGTACTGTACCTCAGACACAAGTCTCTGTCCCTTTTCCCACCTTGGCATACCTCTTTTTAGGAGATCAGATAGTGTGGTGCATATAAATACTCCCCAGCAATAATCCTCACATTAATGTTTGCATAAACATCAGCATATGTTTATAAATTAGAAAAGATTTTGATACTTCTAAATCATTTATTCAACTACACAAAGATGTGTCAGTAGATCACGAAATAACCTAAACAATATCTCGGTGCTCTACTCACCAGTCCTGCCCCCAGCAACACCAGCTAAAAAAAAGAGTACACAATGTTTGGCCATCTGAAGTGTTGCAAGGAAAGTTGTCTCTCTCTGCGCCTCATGATCAGAGTGAGGAGGACAGAGGCAGAGAACAGTGACAAAGGCAATTATCACAAACATTTCCTTTGTCATATGGCTCTACTTGCACTTGTGATTTCTGTAGCAGTGATCACATCTGCAAAACCATCAAGGAATGGCTGAAACAGACTGCTCTGGTTCTTGGAGCAGTATGCTACAGTATTCCCGCCATGATCAAAGCACACCCTCAGGAGCAATGTGATCATTAAGCCATGATATTCCAGGATGCTCATCCATTCCCGAAGGACAGAATTCTGTTGCGGTCCTTTCGTGTTACCCATTGTAAAAAGCTACTTTGGTCCTTACCTCGCCGAGTGCCAGAGAGGCATCCAAGTTGTTACACTGAAACGTCAGACACCTCTCTGACACTCAAAGGGTTTAACAGTCAATGTAAATTGTAACCTAAGAGAAGTTTAGTTTGTATTACGGATAATTAAAATCTATGTTGCATTAGTCAGTTTATTTTTTTGAGAAACAAACCTTCATATTGTGGCGGCACAGTGTAGCACTTTATGTCAGTTCCCTACACAGTATGCCAATTAGTTATCTTCAAGAGAAAAACTTTATTTATAAAATCCTATGCTAAAGTTTCTAGATCTGTGCTAGCAGAGAGTGTAGCAATGCATTCAGGGGCAAATACATCCTGGGATTTTTTTCCCCTCTATTCCACGGCAGCTCTCACACTTAGAAAAACAACAACCCGGCAAAACTGCAAGGGAATTTCTGTAATTTGTATTATATTTATCAGATCATTCAACATGGCAGATTTGCTAAAATGTCAGAACTCCTGTTGCTGTAATGAGAACAGACAAAAGCAGGGATTGGAACATGTGGCTCTCCACATGTTAGCCATCAGCCTGAGAGAGAGAGAGCGCGCATAACAGAGAGAGAGAGAGAGAGAGAGAGAGAGCACGCGAGAGAGAGAGTGCATAACAGAGAGACACACACACACAAAACTGAAAGATCAAGACAGGCAGAAACAGGAGGAGGAGAGAGAAGAAAGCAAGAGCGACAGAGAGACCAACAGCATGAAAGAGAGAAAAAGACAGACTGAAGCCTGATCTGTTACTCCCCCTGGGCAAAGAGACGACATTTAAGCTAGTTTAGCGACAAAGAGGCAAACTTTGGTCAAAGCACTAGTTTTTAAAAACTACATAATATTGATATAGTAAACAACTCGTGATATAACGGTATATTTTCTCTTTAAATTACAAATTATCAATAAGCCATTTGTTACATGAATTTAAAAAAGAGAGGCTAAATGTCACCCAATATTCTATGCTACTTAAATGAATTTGGAGCAACCCAGCCGACAAACAAAACTAGATTAAAATCTTTTTACTCTTTATGTTCCCTTCATGTTTCCTTCACTGAGAAAAAGGTCAAAACACGTCTCGCTGTGATACAAGCATCATGAAAAGTCTCACAAATGGCAATGTCATTAATACGAGTTGAAACAACAGGTAAACAAAGTAAAGAAACATTTATTTCTGCCTAGGAATTTCCAAGTTTCTGAACTGATGTTCATGGAGTTTGTTTTTATTCATTGGTGCCAAGGTACTAAGAAGAACTGGAGAGATTTTGGGGCAAATCAACTTCACCATAAGGGACAAATAAATATCACATCATTTTAGTAGTTCTCCTCCTCCTCCTTCTCTTAGGGCTGAGCTCCTACCTGCTGCATGTAAAAATAGTCTGGGACTAAAGTATCTGCAGGCACAAGACTTTTGCAGGTCCTCTGCAGAATCAGTGGAGTTGCATACTCCTGTTACAGAGTGCAGGTAGAGGGCACTCATATTACAAGAAAAGCAGGGAAGTAAAATCTTTAAAATATGTGCAATGCTGTATCTAAGAACCTCTTCAGTTGCCTGCCCATGGACTGTAGCTAGGAAATTTACACCTCTTCAGATGTTGCAATACAACTCCCATCATCCTCATTCCAACAACAGTTGGAGGATAGCAGCATGCCTACCCGGGAGAAAACACTCCTCAGGATCTTATTACCTTGTTCCATAATCCACAAATATACAATATTTAATCTGCCCTCTGATTTACAGATGTTCAGGCATGTTACACTTCACAAAACAGAAATATGCACAGGTTTGCTTGTGAATGTTTGCACCTCCAAACTCACAGGTTACAGGAACATTTGATGGAGGAGACTGACTGTGTCTAATTTCTTCTGATCATCAAAAGTTCACACAATAGCATGCCGTCATTAACCCTTTAGGGACTGGGGGAGCAAAATACACTGCAAAGCAACGAGCTGCACAGCATTCTACTCTATAAAAGGTTGTGCAACACAGGTCATTCTGATATGTAAAAGTGCACATACCACAGTAATTGTAATTATTATCATTATTTTATAATTATCATTAATGTATAAAGAGCTAACATACTGAATAGTGCTGCACAATTCAAACATTAACATGATGAATAAAATGGTGGATGAAGACCCTGCTGGCAACAGTTTACACTCTAAAAGGAGAGCAAGTGAAACAAGGTACAATAAGATGGGATTCTGTTTTGATAGAGAGAAGGGAAAGGTTTGGGTCAACTGTACAGCCGCTCCCCTATACTATTTGGCAGAACAATGTAAAGCCGCTGTAGTGTCAGCTTTGGGATAGTGGTATTGGGCAAGTCTGAGCAGATGCGTTATGAGTGAAACCTGGGGAGATTCTGATAGAGCATGGCAGTGAGTTTCTGAGCTATGGTGTGATGTTGGATGTTGAACCTACAGGCAGCATTCATGATGGACTGAAATGGTGACAGTCTTACAAGAAGAAAGCCAGTTGGAAGAGCAATGCTATAGTCATGATGCAGAAGGGTACTAGGGTTTTTTCCCGCAGGAAATTAATTGCCAAGCGTAAAGTGTCATTATTCGCCAATTTCAGTCTAAGGTGAAAATTTTCCCCCATCCCTACGGATTTGCTTAATTGCTCCTTTTGCCTCCTGAATTTAGCCTCATTGCCTAAAAGGCTGTTACCTATGTTCAAAACTAAATCACAGTCTTCACATACCCCTAAGGTGGAGTTCATAACAACGCATTAATAATAAACATTTTTTAGAATGTCTTGGTGCCTACGGTGCTTTTACACAGGTGACTGGCGCGTCTGTGCAGTGTCCCCAAAAGAAGCGATGCACCATCTTTACTGTGCTCTTAGAACACCACAATGAAGAGCAGATGACCTCTGGGGCATTTATATGTACATGGCTGCGGTTTTCAATGAGCCCATCAATAAATGCCCAGGTGGGTATCAGCCAGTCCTGTCTGAGTCTTGAAACAAAGAATCATGTGAAAGCAGCATCAGATGCCAAATAAACACACTCACATTGTCCTTCCCAGTTACATATTACAACAGTGGCAGCAATTGTTCCCTGGATAATCATTGATGTGCATTTACACCTTAGTGATAAAAATCAGCCTGCAACCAGACTCCAGTGTCAGACTGGGGGGGGGGGCAGTTATGCACTAAAGTGTGATAAAGAGGTGATAAAGTGGAGGTGACTTCTCCAGTTGTCTCCAATGTTGGAGATCTTAGTGCATAACCCCTATAGAATAACATAGGAACTGGAGAAGCCATCTCCTCTTTATCACACTTTAGTGCATAACCCCAAGAACTTCTTGCTGCAGATTGGCAGACCCTACTACTTTATCCAGTGTAGTGTAGCCACCTCATCTCTTCAAAACCAATCATTTTGTGAAAATTGCATGCTGTAGGGTTGCAATAGTTCCCATTTACAAATGAAACATGTATTTTTCAAAAGGATTGGGTGGAAATCCTAGCACAAAAAAAAAAAATACCCTTGTGATATCAGCGAACTTCCCCACTTCTGCTTGTGAGTTCTGGAAATTTCAGATTGTAAAGCAGAATCATTGTTTCCAGAAAACGAATGAAGACATAATGAGATAAAGCAAACACCCTTCCTCCTACTAGTGGTTCTATATTTAAAGACGCCAACCTTTTCTGGCAGGTTGTTTGTGCTTTTGCATTGCTAATGTGTAATGGAAAAAGTCTGATGGATAAAAAGAGAGAAGTGTTGCATAAGACATATGACGTTTCCAGGAAGGGCAAAGGAGTATGGTCATTGTGGGTCCCACACACTAACTGTCAGAACCTGCCTTGCATCAGTTTTATAACTAAAATACCAGTCTACAATGGGGATTTATTTTGCTCATTTATTAGAGAAAAAAAAAAGGACAGTTCTAAAAATCATAAATATGCAGAACATTTTTATTGAAACCAAAAAGGTGAAATACTGGAACAAACCAACAGTAATGTAGGGGACAAAATCGGAATTCTTTGTTTTAACCCCTTGAATGCCAGAAGGGCACTCAACCAATTGCTTTGCATACTCCTATGGCATTCAAGAGGGTTAAACAAATGTAACCTCTTGAATGCTACAGGTCTTCAAGACCCAATAACATTCAAGGGGTTTAAAGGCCCATTTAAATCAAGAGGATTTTTGATCATTTTTACTTCTCCCCTATGGCGCAGTAGGATTGCTCTAGAACTGTAGCACTTTAGTGCACTTTCCATGGATATGCCCATGGGAGGAAATGCAAGCACAACAGCCAGCAGGAGCGAGACTTCCAACATCATGTTCCTATGCAGAGTTTCTCTGTATACTCTGTATATCTCTGGCATCACCCTGCAGTACTGGACACTGCTGGATTGTGCTTCACTTTTTATAACAAAGTCTGAACGGATATTTACCAAATTGGACATGCAAACATAGTTTGTCAACTGGAAAATCTGAGACATTTTGACTCCTGTCCTAAAGCAAGCTTATGTCCATTTCAATTATTTGCAAGGTGACTAATTACATTATTTGTCCATTTTGGTCCTCTGGCACCAAGCTCATCTGTCAGTCTCCTGGGAAAGAACGAAAGGCTCAATAAAACAAATGAAATCAATGTTATTATGTAGTTCCTGGATAGAAGCAGCCTCTGACTCGTGTCCTTACGCTCCCTTTAACACTTTGGGTGCCAGAGGAGGTGATTACCAAATATGTAACCAATGCATATTGCTGCATTGCACTGGATACTTCTCTGGCACTCAGTAGGTTAACCCTGTGCAAGCTATAGCAGCATCCAGCACACTGTAAAGCAATTCACTGGAGACCTCTCTCGCATCCAAGAGATTAAGGATCAGAAGAGGACAGATATGGAGGTGCAGAGATGGAGAGAGCAGAGGTCAAGCGTAAGCTACCATCTATAATAAAAGGTTAATTTCCCTTTGATTACAGTATATATAATTATACACACCCACAAACATTGGATATTGATACATACCCACAATCACTTAATATCAAGTCTACATATGCTGCAGTATAATCACAATGGCCATAATATGTATGTTAGCTTAAAACCATGCCAATGCATCTCAATAAAGGAAACTCCTAACCTTGCTTAGTCATTATGTGACTAAAACCTCAACTTCAATACAGTGATTATAGGCAGGCAAAATGCAGCAGTATATAGGTTTTAACCTTTAGATACTGGAAGGGAATTAAAAAGTGACTGGCAAAGAAATCTGTTCTGAGATGTATGTAAGACTGAGTAAAGTAGGCAGACTGGATGGGCTAGTTAGTTCATACCTGTCATCAAAATCAGTTAGCACACCACAGGGAGTGCAACCAACTTTGACCAAAATAGCTGAAAACAAACCCACTGGGTATTTGTGCACTTCCACTGTGAGTCAATATTGATCCATTAAGGAACAGATGGGTGTGCAACCCCTAGAACTCTTTATAGAAGTGCCCTGCCCTCCAGTGGAAGGATACTTTACCCCATGTTTCCTAAGTTTCACATGGACTAAAAATGATTAAGATGGCAAGGCATCACCATTCACTTACCCATAAACCAAAGACCCCCCCCCCCATGACACACAAAACAGTGCATGAACACAGCCTAATGATAACAAAAACACAAGACACAGATTAAGGTGGCCCTGCCCTCCAGCAGAAGAATATTTTACCCCATGGTTTTTATGTTCCACCATGGACTAAGGAAATGATTTATCACACAAAAATCCCCTTACTGAGAATATAAATAACATTTAGTGCTTAGCATTAATGATGTTTATGTGACTGGGAAGTTTATATACTAAGAACTAGATCAAATCTGTAGTAAGTAGAGGGTACTAATAAAAAATTCCATTGATTTAATTGTATTTCTAACCCCTTGAACGATAAAAAGGTCTGCAGTGCATTGCTAAACAATGTGCTGGAGCCATTTCTTGTCTCCATTGTCCAATATGTAGGCAATTTTCTAGCTTCCGAATGGAGAATGTTAAACTGAAGGCGAGACCGAAAGGCTGTCTGTCTTTGTGCAGTTATCATTTGTTCAGGGAACACTGCTTCAGAGGCCAGTTAGGAAGAAGGTAGTCTGGGCAACCGCTTGCTCTGTTAGAGCAAAAGTTATGGATTGTAGACAAATACCACATCCAATGCCTGTACACAATTCCTTTTGTGTAGATGAGCAAGAGTATACGGATTTAATCCTGTGTTTTCTGCTGGTGAGACAGCTGTTACAGATTAGCAGGATGTTGTTGACCCTTTATCTTCACCAGGGTTGCTCAGTTTTAACATAAAACAAAGTCTTAAAGTAGTAGTAAAAGCAAGAAGGGGTTCACCTGAACCAGAGAACAAAAAGGACCTCCCTGCCTAAAACTCGAAACACAAAAATCCCCTTCTCTTTTTCATCTACTGTAAAACACAGGAACCATGGGGTTTATTCCAATCACCCAATATTCATACCTGGGAACTCTCCAGATCTGCCTAGGTGACTCCAGTTATCAGAGTTAAAGGGGAACTACCACCCCGCAAAAACTGTCTCCTAATTAAGTCTTCATCTGGTGACTAGCTGCTTAGTAGCGCTAGTCGTCAGAAATATTACCTGATTTAAAAGATTTTCGACTTATTTGGAGGCTGACAGTAGCAGGAAGTACGGACATCTTGCCATAGTGATATCCGTGCTCCTGCGCTGTCAGTCCCTTTTGGAGCCGGACGGCTCTTCCTATTTTCTGGGTAAATCTGGAAAGAAGAAAGTAGAGTACATCTGCAGAAGACCAACTGCATCCATGGGGAGAAAGACAAATTCTCATTCATTTAATTGGGGTTTTTAATGTCGTAGATACTAGAGAACTCTAGAATTTAGAGAATTTCAGGCCTTAAATCAATGGAAATTTTGTGAATCTGTATTTCTCCCCTTTAATGCAGTTGGTTTATGTCAGAACTGCTTTACTTCTCAACACAAGGACCCTTGGATTCTAACGAATGATCACACTACACATGACTCTGCTTTCAGAGAAGCTGGCTAAACCTAGTAGTATTGGCAGCAGACGAAAAATGACTATACACTATTATGCATGCACAGTAATATAATAATAATAGGCCATCCATAATGTAATGGTTCTCATAATGCACTCTCAAAAGCAATCACCCTGAGTTCATTAGGTATCAACCAGTGGTCACATGGGATGACAGCCAAAATAATGGCATTAAGAGCTAGAAAGGGCACACTTAGGATTATAATGGGTTTAGCAACAGGTAATTTCCCATGGATACACTAACAAAGGATGGACAACTAGAGGAATACATATACTTCAAGTTTAATAAGGGAACTATGTCAAAATAAATAAGACATTACTAATGTCAATGCATATATTTGTAGCAAATAACCAGTCACTCAGCTTATCTATTTATCCACTGTATACAGATGTTTTATTACCCCAGATCTTTGTTGTAAATTGGGCTGTCTGTTCTCATGATGGTGGGGGTTAAAGCATGGATAAAGATTATATTGTGTTTCCTTATGAAAGGAAAAAATGGCACTCTCATTGGTTGCAGTTATTTTATTCAAATATTACATTTGCTTGATTCAGTCATTGGAGTTTGTGTGGATGAAATGCAAACTGTAGGTGAATTGCTAAAGTCAGCCCTGTTAATGTAAATATATATAACTGCTGATCTGTAATAAATTTGCACCAAAACGGACTTCAGTCTTAGAGTGTCATCCCTTAAGCGAGTGGTTACTGATCCAAAATGATTAAATTAAAGGGAAATAGGAATTCTGTAGAGCTGGACAAGAGAAGTGCAACAGGATCCATTGAGAATAGCAAACTTAATAACCCCTGCTACAATGACTGAACAAAGGAAAGATCATCCTGAGAATGTCAGCAGGCTGTCATCATGTAAACACCCCATTTCTACCTGTTCTAACCACTGAAACGCTTCTATACTCAAACATGGTGCAGTACCTCCTAGTTCTTCTATTGTACATTAGCACTCCAATATTTGTTCCTTTGAACTTCCATCCCCCACTCCCTTTCCTGTTTACATCTCCCCTTCACTCTTCTCATCCTCACTCACCTCTCCTCCATCCAGCACTTCAAGGAAAGAGCATACATACAAAACATCATCCCACCTCCTCCCTCTCCCTTTTTCTGTGCTTCTGATTCTTGGGGCTGGAGATCATCAAACCCTGCTCCCGCATCCTGTCAGAGGCCAGAATCCATCAAACCTGATCTCCAGTCAGGTTTCAGCCCCATTTTCTACCATTTTCCTGCACTGGAATGCTCACAACACTGTGCATAGCCTTTACTCCCTCTCTTATTTTTAGTAACTGAAGCGTGGGTTTCTCAATCTAGCTGCACTTTTGAGGCAGTCCCCTATGGGAGTCTTTCCTTCTCTTACACTCTACGCCAGACTAGATATGGGGGGGGGGGGATTTGCCTCTACACACTGTCATTATAAAACCTCACTGTCCCCTTCTTACTTTACTTCTCTTCTTTTGAGTCAAATACAGTCTGTATCTGTACACTGCAGTCATCTATCACCCTCCTAACTCCTTTGAATCCAGTCTTTTTCCTGTAAAACGCACCTTAGTTTCTAGCTGGTGACCACTAAGAATAGCAAACTTAATAAGCCCTGCTGCAATGAAGGGCCACACTACAGGTTTGAAGGTGGATTCTGGCAATGTTCTTAAAGTGGCACCTACTTCAGGAAGGTGAAAAGGACTTGAAAAGAGGCTGAACAGAGGAAAGATCATCCTGAGATGCTGCCTTTTTTGCCTTTAACATCTGCTCTCAGACTATACCAATGGACAGCTGCTAGAACTCAAAAGCATGTGTATTTACTAGTGGCTGTGCACGTTAATATCACCCTTTACCACTATCCAATCAACATCTTATAATATGCTCTACTGTGCATGCTCTACTGTGCATGCTCTTGCCAAGATCCTGATTTCATTCCCATACTTCACCTGTAACCTTGTCATTTAATTCCACTGCCCTTCAGTCCTCTATGGCCATTAGAATTGCATCCATTTCCACTAACTGTGACACCAACAGCCTTGTGAAAACCTACAGCCCTGTCCCATCAACTCCCTTAACCTTCTGAATGCCAGAGGGGTGCACAACAAATTTCTTTGCAGGGTAAAATAATAAAACTCTCAAATCTATTTACCACTCATAAATCCTATCCCTATCATCCACTCCACTTCTGACCCTCTTCTGCCCTCCGTCTGCTACCCTCTCAATTTCCATCACAAGTTTTTGTAAAGTTTTTTTAAATCCAAGGTGGACTTAATCCAGAAAATATTCCCCCACCCCCTTGTACACACCATATTGTATTCCCCAGCTCCGCTCCTGCCATTGTGGATACTTTTTATCCCACTCACAGAGGAAGAATTGACTAACCTGCTTTCCCCAACTCCTTCCACTACATGTATGCATGATCCTATTCCCTCTCACCTTACTCGGTCCCTTATCCCACCTTAATTCCATTACTATTAGGCCTAGTCCAGACATGCATTTTTTAATGCATAAAACAAAACATGTGCATAAAATACAAATCTCTTGGAGCTAATGAGGCTGTTCAGAAATAAAGCACACTGCAAAGGCCATGTGTTAATGCATGGACTTACTGTGGTTTCCTATTTTTCCTGCATACATTAAGCTGCATTAAAGCAGTCACTGAGTCACACTGCCTAGGTGTGATAACCCCCCTGACCTCTTTTTCCCCTCTCTTTTTATTCAAACTACTGTCAAATTCTGACACTTTTTCCTACATAGCACAGCAAAAACCTTTCCCTCTCTCTGTTCCTCCATTACTAAAAACCCCTCATGCAAATGCTCATTCTATCCCACAAAGACTATTGTAACAACCACCTCTCTGGTTTTCCTACCTCAACTCCATACACTTAAATCCATACAGAATATTGCTTACTTTTACACTCATCTAGATTTGTCTATGCCCTCCTCCAATCTCTCCACTGGTTGCCCATCAAACTATTAAGATCATAAAATACTGCTTCTCTAATTCAAGAACCTAATATCCTTTACTCCCTCCTACATATCCATCCTAAACCAAGGACATGCTCCTTATAGATCTATTTGTGTCCACAACTCTCTCAAATATCGAGCCCTTCACTGCTGTCACTACGTGGGGGGTAGGAATCTACATAGTCATTGCCCTGGTTCAGTTGCTGGTGTGCAATGCTGAGGAGTGATGCTTGGGATCAGTGACAGCATACCAGGAACTCCCTTGCTGCAGCCAAAGCTGTGTAAAGGTGCTGGTCGCGAAACCAGATTGCACCCCGGCTCAACTGGGGTGGAACAACCAGGATGGGAGTACCCTGGGAACTGTATACAACCATGGCCAGGGTATCCTGGAACAGAACTGGACCAGGAACAGGGACCGAAGAACAGTTGATAGCCAGGTAAGGTTTTGGGGTTTTTCAGAACATCACAGGTAGTGGAACCGAAGTCAAAGAGTAGCCAAGTCAGTTGCCAGCAGATCAAATATAATAACAATACAATAAAAGCTGGAAAGCTCGTGAAGCAGGCACCCATTGATTGGGGCAGCAAGTTTAAAGCAGATCTACCATGCGAAGCAAACTCGCACTGCGATAATTAGGCAGGTGCCGACTAGCTTCATAAGTGTTCTCTTACCTCTCACAACGACAGGATGCTAGAGAAATCTTTGATCTTTTGAGACTAACGGGCAGGTAAGTGCAGTCTGCGTGCCTGCGCCATCAGTCCCATGCATCTGTAGGGAGACCGGGACTGACAGCACAGGCACGCAAACAAGATTTCTGCATGGATACCTGGCTTTCGGTCTTGCAAGATTAAGGATTTCTCTAGCATCCTGTTGTTGTGAGAGGTAAGAGACTCTTATGAAGCTAGTCACCACCTGCTCAATTATTGCCAGGTGACTTTACTGCGCATGGTAGTTCTGCTTTAAATATAGAAGCCCGCCAATGAGGAGAAAGCCAGGAAGGGGGATCGACTTGGAGATGTTCCTGATTCGCAGAGTCTACTGCCCAAAGAGGATGGACGCAGATAGTGGAGATGTCGGCGAAAGGCAACGGTAGTCCTGTGCATACGTGGACTGAACACACTGTGCAGGTGCCCGATAGACACTGCGGAGACCAGAAGAGATGCGGCCACTAGGTAGGCAAGCCGCTGAAACAGGCAGTGACAACTGCTCAGCTGTGAAATGATTTACCTATCAACTTACACCAATGCATTTTATTAACCATACTGAAGTCACTTTAATTCACATCTCCTCCTTGGAGCATCAACAAACTGTATAACACTGCCACTTCATGCATCCAAGGCACTTACAACATTGAAGCTCTGATCAGGTTAGAGTTAAACAAATTTTACTCTGCACTTCACCCTATCATACTCTATGTCTCACTTAATTCACTTTAGATTGAAGTCTCTCAAGCAAGGATCCCACTCATGTTGTTTCACAATGTAAAGCACTTGTATAATCCTGTATTATCTTAACCACTAAACTGTAAAGCACTGCATACACTTCTGGACCTAATCATCAGGATAGTGATGTTTCACAAAAACAGCAGCTCCAATTAATCTTCATAGCATTTGGGCCATGGAAAGTGTTATTTCAAGACTGTCAGAGTTGTAGTTTAAGAGTAACTGAATGATAAAGTATCCCCCTCCGCCTCTTTTGTGGATGTAACACTGCTTAGCTCAGAGAAGCAGGGTGGTGTCCAGGTAGATTGCAGAGAGGGACAATCTTCAATTAGCATAAGGGAAAAACCTGCCAAGGGGAACAGAGCTTCCATTCTTCTCACAGTAAGAAGATTATCCCTTGCTGTGAGCTGTCTGGTCTGTGGACCAGATTCCACATCTGAGGGGAGTTGGCTTACACTAGGTAAAAGGGGCAAGAGAGGGAAACTTTATCATTCAATTACTCTTGAACTACAAGTCTGACAGTATTGAAATAACACTCTATGGCCCACATACTCTGAAGATTAATTGGAGCTGCTGTTTTTGTGAAAAATTATTATCCCTTTAAATAAACAAATCCATTACAATTGTGATGCTCAGGAGGAAAATCATGATATACATGGGGAGTTTTTCCCCGTTTAATAATAAGGTTTACTGTTCCATTAAAATACCCAAGTTCTAAAAGCCACATCATCGATACAGAACAAATCAAGACACATTTGACCCTATGTACAACTTAGTATCCAAAATGTCATGAAGCTATTGGAAAGGGCAAACCAAAAGTGGCTATGTACTCAAAATATCTCCTCGCATTCTTTTAGATTTAGCTCCCCAATAATGAGAAATGTCTGCTGTTGGCCATAATTCTAAGACTAAGGTGGGTAACAGGATCCCTATAACTGTAGCTGGCTATAACTCATCATCCACAGTTGTCCTTCAGTCAAATAAGGATGATGGAAACTGTAGTTAAAAACAGCTGGAAGGAAGCAGGTTGCTTACACTAGTTCCAAGTTAGGCAAACTGACTCTCCAGCCATTGGGAATTAGCACAACCCCCTCCCCCTTGGTGCAGTTGGCTTCCAGAAAATCAAAGATTGCCAGCTCATTGTTTTGCAATGTGTTTGAAATCTCTCTGGCATTCTGGCATTGAACGACAGCAGGAGATCCCGGTCCGGGAACCAGCAGACGGCTCAGCAGCAGAGTCGTAATCGCGTTAGATAAAAATAATTAATTCATTGGAAAGGTCTACAAAGTGTGTTTGCAAACCGGGCACACTTTTTAGACCTTTCCAATGAACTAATTCTTTAGCAATAACGCGATTTCGGCTCTTCTGCAGAGCCTCCTCGAGTTGTACGACTCTGTTCTCCTGCTCTCAGCTTTACAGCCGACATTAGGAGAAGGGGACGGAGGGGGGAACTTTGAATCCCTATATCTCTCAAACCATAGCGGTTTGAGAGATAGGGTTTGGAGCATTTTGAATAAAAAACTGGAAATATTTTTTGGGAACATTACTGTCCCTTTAAATTCCCAAATACAGCCCTCAGTTCTGTAAAGTTACAGTGGGGTTCCTAGTAACAGGACTGCATGCCTATAATAATGCATAATTTTAATATTAAGCTTAACTGTTTCTTTAATTAAAGTAACTACAACTAATATTACTTTTAGAGTCCCTGAGAGGAAAAAGGGGGAAAAGGAGATGAAGCTACCTATCACGCTACTGCTACATGAGAAAATAACATTATTCCGGTTCATATAGTGGCTTAACCCTTTGAGTGTGCCAGTAGTGTACAAAACATTGCAAAGCAATGAGTTGCATAACCCTCTGGCACTCAAAGGGTTAAAATACCTTGCAATTTCCCAAAAACCTACTAGATTAATAAAGGAAATCATACAAATTAAATAATAATAAAAAAAAATCCCTAAGGTCAGTCCATAATAGTTGGATTGTGAGCAAAATGAGAATGCGGTTTTACCATGAACCTATGAACAGTGTAGTGCTCAGTACATATATTAAGGCTGTAACCAAGGCAAACAAGGATACAACAAAGTGGATGGGATAGATGGAAAATGTTCCCCAGAGGCCAAGACAAGGAAGAGAGACAGATTTACTTCTTACTCCCAATCCACACTGTCAACTCCCTTACTCAGCAACCAATGTCCCCTTTGCTTAACTCCACAGCACTGAAGGCTAATTAATCCAATTCCTCTATCACCAATTACCAGGTATTACAAAAATGTGTGAAGTAACCATATTACAGGTGTGTTGCCCTCCAGCTCTTGATAGAATATAATACCCATCATCCGCAGTTGGCCAATGGCAATAAATAATTACCCAACCCTACCCCAAGAGCTGCTCAATAAATACACAGAGGACGGAATTCAAACAGCAATGGCTTAATACATAATACTAATTTCCTTGCACATACACGATCTTCAAATTCACTAATGGTAGAGTCATATCTGGCAGTTGCTCATTCATCAACAAGCGATTATTTCGCAAATCCACCATTCTCCATCTGCAGTAATCATGTACATCACCAGCATTTGTACTGTATTCTCAAAGCAAAGAAATATGGTCTGTCATCGATATATGATCACTAATCTATAAATACAAGAAGGTATGATTGTGGCAAGAAACAGCATATCCCATACACTTTTTGTGTGTTCCAACTGCATAGGTGTTTTTACTTTCCCATTGCCAAATAATTATTCCAGTGACCGATGTATAATAAAACCTGAGGAAATGGAAACAGCTATGTTCTGTGTTACTAGATCTTAGATTATACATTGTGACTATGCAAGAGGTAAAGTACAGACTGGATGAAAGGGATTTTTGTGTACTAAAATCCTTTCCTCTTAGTCCAAATGGAACATAGGAAACAGTGTAAAGTGCCCCCTCTCCAGTAAGGCAGGGCACTTGATCAAAAGAGCTTTCTGAGGCGGAGACTCCTTCCTATCTTTACCGTACCCCCAACATGGCTATGCTCAGGTTTAAAGCAGAACTACCACCCAATAATAACACTGCACCACATAATTGCCCATCTGGCACCTAGCTGCTCAGTAGTGCTAGTCACCAGAATTATTACCCGATTAAAGATACATTAATATTCTTCCAAGACTGACAGCAGGACGGAGCGCGGACATCTTGCCATAGTGATGTCCACACGCCAGCGCTTTCAGTCGTAGCTGGGTCTAGGAGGCGTTGCTAGGAGCTGGCCGGCTCCAAAAGGGACTGACAGTGCAGGCGCGGACGTCACTATGGCAAGATGTCCGAGCTCCGTCCTGCTGTCAATCTTGGAAGAACAGCGATTTCTCTTTAAATCAGGTAATAATTCTGGCGCCTAGTACTACTGAACAGCTAGTCGCCAGATGGGCAATTATGTGGTGCAATGTAATTATTGGATGGTAGTTCCACTTTAACATATAGCAAAGATGAACAAGAAAACCGAAATGGAACAAGAAAGGGAATCCCCTGAAGCAGAGAACACAACAGAACCCCCTGCCCAGGACTCAGCTTGTTTTTTGCAGGTGAGAAGTCATCTGCTCCACATAGACTAAGGAAAAAGGATTTAACCAGCAAGTACACAAAAGTCCCCACAGAAACCATGGGGACATACCATCGGTATTATTTGCACGTGACATGTCTGTAGTATCTACATGTGGCATGTGTCACTTTCTGGTTGCTATTTGCATGTGTGACCATGTGTGTGGTGTCCTATCTACATGTGGCATGTCACCATCAGTATTATTAGCACGTGACATGTCTGTGTAGTATCCACATGTGGCATACATCACTTTCTGTTTGCCATCTGCATGTGGCATGTGTCACGCCTTCATTTGTCACCTTCATTGTGCCGTCTGCATGCTGCATGTGTCACTATACTGGTTTCAAATGCAGATCAATGATATAAACTATATATATATATATATATATATCAGATTAAACATAAATATCTTATTAACGCTTCGAAGAAACCACTAGCATCCAATGGGTTAATACAGGGAAAATGAGATAGAATATATTTCATTGCGGTAATTCACCTAAAATTGTAGAAACAGATACAATAAAATGTGAAGAATAAACCCACATTTCGCTAAATGCAAATTTAACTTACATGCATCAAGTGCTAATGTAATTTGGAAAAAGCACAGAAAATGCTTATTTATTACATTCATCACATTATGATTAATCTTGTAAATCACCATTTGTGCTGGTGTTTTATTCATGTAAGGGAATTAAAGGGGTAGAGATGTTTGACCCTTACTGTATAGGAATGGGCATGATGTAACATTCAGAGTTCAAAACAAATGATTATGTAACATGATAGACCTTGTAATATAAGGAATTGACAGGGGGAACAAACACAGTCAACTGTCCTACTGGACACAGGGAAGTTTCTATGGAGGCCATGTGTCCTGGGACTGATCTGGCCACCAGCCACCTCTGTACCATGCATACCCTGAAGTACAGCCAATGAAGTTTACAAAAAAAGTCTAGGGACACTAACTGAGAATCACTAGTGGTCCATTGTACTGCATAGTGCAATATCACCAGAAAACCTACTACAACTGATTTTAAAGGAGTAATAACTAATATTAACCTACCACTTAACTTACTATGGACAAAAAATAGTCCCTATGACTTTTCCCTTGTACCTCCGTTCAAGGGATAGCAGCTGGATGTCTTGTCCTTAGAGCCAGACATGACAGCTGCTGGCAGAGTGGATGAGTCTACATAACCCTTTTAAAAGGTCCAGAGATGTATGCAAAGCAAGGTACCGCACAGCCCAGTTAGTAGTTTAGTTTGTTTAAATTTAACTTACAAAAGTCTGCAGACACTTCTGGGTTCTCTGCTCTGTTAATGCGGTTACAGAGCTCTGCCTCTGCTCTGCTCCCTCCTCGGATGATAGAAGCTTTTGTCTGTAAGATGGAGCGGTCTCATTGGCAGAGATCGATATCTAGCCAATGAGACCGCTCCAGCTTCCAGACAGAAGCCTCTGTCATCTTATCATTGAGCAAACTGTGATATACTCAATGATAAGAATATATGACCCACGTGTTAGTTGATTATACATATGGTTTTACCAGTTTCTCTGGCTTGATACTGCCCCCACAAACACGGGGCGTGTGTGTTTTGTCCTTCATAGGACATATATTTTTAGATTTGTATTATATTTGTAGTCTGCCATTTATAGTCACAGTAAAATCTAAGGTATACTATGCACATTTTTTACCCCATTTTACAGTATGTGAAGTGGGGGATGAATGTATGGTATTGATATATTATATCCCTTTGAGTGCCAGAGGGGTACAGAACGCATTGCAAAGCAATGCGTTCCGTACCCTGCTGGCACTCAAAGGGTTAAATATACATACATACATACATACATACATACATCTACATACATACATACATACAAGTTTGACCTGCAGAGAGGTTCCAGGCGAGGAAGATGCAGGCGCCGAATGCAAGAATGCCTCCTGCTGCCCCAGTGTCACAGCTGCCTCCGGGGGTTGGGAGGCCCTGGATTTCAGGTGGGTTTGTGGATGGGGGGGGGGGGGCGGGAACACACGTAGTGCAGGAAGCTGCCCACTGCACCAGTGTCATGGCTGCCTCCAGATGGGGTGTCCTGGTTATGCAGGTGGGTACAGGGAGGAAAAGGGGACACACGTGTAATGGTATTGAGGTGGTGGTGGGTGGGAAGAGGAAAAGACTGAGGGGGACATTTAATTTTTTGGGGGGCGATTAGAGGGAGAGACATTATACACACAAACAAAAATGTTGGATATAATTTACACCTGTGTATTATACACAGGCACGTATTATACCTCATATTTTATGGTATCTCTATTTAAGTCTCTGTCTCTAACTCACACCTCCTCAATAATGGGCTTCCTTTGGCCTCTTCATATGGGCAACAGAACTGCAGTCCCATAAGTCACTCCTGTCATCCATGTATTATCACTCGCCAAATAGAGAGTAGGGTAGGCATGTCTGATGGCTAACCAACAAAAACATCAGCCAATATTGTGTGTGTTGGCCAGTTATTAAAGGTTGCGGTAAGGATCACAACCTACAATGCTGCTTGTGTGAAAGGTCTGCCGACATCCCCATAGGCTACAGTGAAGACCTTCCTTATTGAAAATTTATACTGCTTTCTTGAGGGAATACATTAAAGTTGTGGATTCTAGATAGTCACCTGTGTGAAGGGCATCATGGCTCACCATGTTACCTTTAATCATGGGCTACAGATTCAAAGCAATATTGTGGTCCATGTTAAAGGGGCCTTACCCATGAATGTTTTCTTGAAGCAATTTCACTGGACTAAAGAGAACAAAAATAGTTAAAAAAGTATATAGATATACCTGACTCCTTGTTTGAAGGACACCCATCTTTGCAAGTCCTTGAGTCACATATTTAGAGTATAAATTGCTTTAAATATGATATTGTCCTAAATTAGTTATTCTTCTTTTGTTAGACTGGCCTGTTGTCTGTACACCCCTAATCAAGGCTGTGTTATGTCTCAAGCACTCCTAGGCAGAGCCACCCAAAGTGCCCTTATCCACAGCCATGACTGCAACCACACTCCTCACATGGCCCTGCCTATAGCTGCTCCCTCCTAGTACAGAAAGTAGGCAGGTGCCTATACCATTAAATGGGAAATCAGCCCTGCTGCTAATGCAGATTTACAAAGAAGCTACGTTAAAGCGGAACTACCACCCCTGTTAAAATTTGGCCCAAATAAAGAATTAAACACTGTTCCCAGACTGACAGGCAGGAAACAGTGCAGACATATTTCCATAGTGAGCGCCTGCGTTGTCAGTCCCAGTCTGCTCTAGGAGGAGTTGCTAGGAGTGGTTCGGCTCCAAAGGGACTGACAGCGTAGGCGTCACTATGGAAAGATGTCTGTGCTGTTTCCTGCCTGTCAGTACGGGAACAGTGTTTAAATAATTCTCAATAACCAGGTAATAATTCTGGCGACTAGCACTATTGAGCAGCTAGTCACCAGATGGGTATTTATTTGGGCCAAATTTTAACAGGGGTGGTAGTTCCACTTTAAACTTAACTTATCTTCTCAATGCATGCATAGCCCTTGATCCTTAAAGGGATAGTAATACTTAAGTATTACTAATCCCTATAGCAAAGTACTACTTAAAAAAAAAAAGTATTGCCTCCTGTGTCATCTCTCAAACCTTTATGGTTTGAGAGATGAACGCTTCTAAAGTTTCCCTCTCCCTCCCCCTTCCCCGTAGTCAGCATTCTAGCTGACTCAGGGAAATCCAGTCAGAGATCATCATGTGGCTCTGCAGCAGAGCCGCGATCGCATTAACAAAAAAACTTTTACTAAAACGTTCTTCTATGTGTGCTTGCAAGCCTAGCACATGTAGAAGACCATTTCAGTGAAAGTTTTCTTTTTTTAGTAACGTGATCCGGCTGTTCTGGAGAGCCACCTGAAAATCATACGACTTTCTTCCTTTCAGTCAGCTAGAATGCAAACTATGGGGAAGGGGGAGGGAGAGGGCAACTTTAGAAGCGTTCATCTCTCAAACCATAAAGGTTTGAGAGATGACACTGGGGACAATACGTTTTTCTTAAGTAGTACTTTGCTATAGGGATTAGTAATACTTAAGTATTACTATCCCTTTAAAAGGTTAATATGTGCAGACAAAAACAAACACTGCTCAGCAAACCTTCTGCCAAAAATTCCACTGTGTGGTTTCATGTATTCTAGGAAAGCTGCAGTAGTCAAATATAATTCTCTGATGCTCAGTGGACATGAGGCCAAAACTTAAATCTCATTTAAAAAAAAAAAAAAAAAAAAAAAACTGGCAAAAAAAAAAAAAAAAAGTTTTTATTTAGGAAGAAGCAAAAAAGAATCAGGCTCACAAAATTGTTCAAGGCCCAAAGACAAAAACTGCATGTGAAAGAATACCACAAATATGACACGTAGTGTAATTATGGCCACCTGAGCAGGAAGTAGTAAACATCAGGAATGTGTAACACACACATTTTCTTCAATGGTTCCTCAACTCCAAAGTCATGAATTAGCAGAAAAATTAATATAACCCTTTATGGGCAAGAAGTGTGTCCAATACATTGCAAAGCAATACCTTGGACAGCACACTGTCACACAAAGGGTTGAAAGAGCAGAAATGTGTAGTTATTAAAAAGTAACCAAGGGTACTTACACTGGAAGTGGTGTCATACAAAATATAATAAAGCTGAAGTTTTGTTTTTTGTTTTTTTTTATCAAATTAGGTTTTTATAATTTTGTTATACTCACCAAGAGGCATGGCGCCCACTACTGTATTTTGAGAACTTTAGTCTAAGACTCTCCACAGCTAAAGTAACTAATCTTTTTTAACAGAAAGGAAAAATGCACTATATTATATTTATTATTTACACACAAGCTTGTATCTGTATCTCAAGTCATTGATTTAATATGAAAGTGCATCACTCAGTAGGACAATACTGTAGGCTGCACTGCAACAACATAATTACATCAGAATTTGAGAGATTATGTGGATGGATGCCACCATGGCTTGTACCATTTTGCCATATGAATACATGTAGGTGTAAAAGCACCACCTTCTTTTGCAGAGTGCACAGAGGATACTTGGTTAAAAAAACAGAGTGACCATCACTCTTGGAAATTATTTAAAGCAAAGAACACCACTGAATGATAAAGATACCACCACACTGCTTAATTCTTTGAGTGCCGGGGGGGGGGGGTATGCAAGGCATTGCACACTCCCCTGCCCTGGTCACTGAAGATAAACACACTTTTTGGATTCCATGCTGCTGTGGCCAAATACACTGGAAGTTGTATTCAAGGTGATAACTTCCTCAGCTTAACCCTTTGAGTGCCAGAGGGGTATGCAACACATTGAAAAGCAATGTGTTGTGTTCTCCACTGGCACTCAAAGGGTTAAACCTTTTCTTAACCCTTGAGGACCACAGAGGTGGACCAGATCTGGGATTAACCTTCCTGGAAAAGATGGCCAAAGAGATCATTTTCCTTCCAGAGGAATAGGAAATACGTTATCCCTTCAACAGCAGTTCCAGGATGAAGTAAGATGAAAGTATGCATGTATAGCTTTATTTATATGGGTCCACACAAAGTACGCAGTGCCATCTGGTAAAAACTATAGGCCAGAAGAGTAGGGCCATTATTGCAATTGCCTTAACCTTCCTGTGCCTTAGAACTCGGTGTTCTCTCTATTACCGCCTGTGTCATCATGCATTTACACATTGTCATTCACATGCATGCAAGTGTGCAAACAAATATCTCCTCATTTTTCCTGGTGCAAGAATTCCCACAGGTGATGGAAGGACCTAGTTTATGGCCGTCACTACTTCTGGGCACTCCTGTGGTCTCCAAAGCATTGCAGAGCAAAGTACTGTAGAAATCAGCAGCAGCCAAGGAGTTCACATAAGAAAAGGATAGCACCTGTTTATATATTAAAAATAGCTAATTTCCCCATCTATAATTCTACATATCAAGTGACACAATAGCAACAAATAAATAAAATAAATATCTTGACTAAGATGTCAAGAGAAAAGAAGCCATTTTAGTTTTGCGATGGCTGGTAAATAATTTTTTTCCCACATTTAACAGTGGTTTCATTGATTCAGCACAAAACATTTCCAAGGCAACACCTGACCAAAAAAAAAAGAAAAAAAAAAAAAAAAAAAAAAAAGACTTTGGGGAATTGTAGAGTGTGTTTTGCTATAAGGAATAAAATAGCCAGAATAAATCAGTATTTGCAAAAGCAATAAAAGAAAATCTAAACTTGCTGTTTTAAGCAGTCTTTCACAAGCATGCTTTTCAAAAGGATGCTTAAATTGTACAGTGCTAATTGATGTTCCATGTCAGGGTCTTGTCAAACCAGATTGCAGTAATTGTATCTTAACTCCTACAAGCGTTTATCACATTGTGATGTTGGCATTTGCTGCATCAAAATCTAGGTTAAACGGAGGTTGGCACTTTATCGGTCAAGAATGAGGGAATCCAGTAAATCTGGTTTAACCTTCTAAGTGCCAGAGGAGTGTGCAATGCAACGCTTTGCCTTAAACTGGCCAGAAAGGCCTCTTGGCCACTATCGATTCTATGTGAATGAGTTCTCTAAAATGAATCTTTATTTGGTACTGGATATCTCATCCACAGTGGCCAATATGATTTTTTGTTGCAGAACTCTAGGACTCCAAATTCCTCCTACTGTAAGCTTCCTAAGAAGTATTTTGGTTCCTGTGGGAAGATGCACTGAGCTGTGAGAAAGAGTAGATGATTTCTCTAACGCCTATATCATTCTACAGAGATAATGTACCAATCTCTCAAACTGTAAAAGCTCTTAGAGCCAGAGCTCCATAGAATCACATGGGAGTTAGAGAGTTTGTCTTCACTGGATAGTTTCTCTCAGCTTAATGCATAAGCCCCTGGAGTCATTTAAAGTGAAACTTTCACCCCAAATAGAGTAAACTGTAATCAATTCCGCTCCCCCAGTTACGTATAAACCTTTTTTTTTCCTCTTCTTTCCTTTAGATATATGCCCATAGTTAGAAGGAACATGAAATTTAGATTGTGGAGTTGACTTGTAACTTGTACCGCATGGCTTTCCATTACCTCTCCTTTTAATTCAGATCCCAACCACAACCTTCTCACCCCATTGGTATGAGCTGTAGAGAAGTGACAGGCTTTTCCTCACCAACTGACTGCTCCTGGGAGAGCAATGCCAATCAAGAATCAGATCATCAAGATGGACTGTTCCTGCCAGACAAGTTCATGGGGTGTGTGATATAATATTGTATATTATACATGAGGTGTGTGATATATTGTATATATATGACTACATTATTTCTATTGATAAAAGGGCTGGAGAAACCGATGGAAGTGCAGTTCATACGTAACCATTCCGCTTTAACTAATGATCATGTCTGCCCCCATGAACATATTACTAAAGAAAAAAAATCCATCCATAAGCGATTCAGTGCCATTAGGATTTTCAGCCAATCTGAATCTCTTAAGGACTAGGGCTATTATACCTCTTAAGTGGAACCATAAATTTGTATCAAACAGGTGATTCTGAATCAGATTTCAAAACGCACATTATGATGGTCATTTTTTTATTTCAAACAAACAATGTATTATATGTTTAGCTTTGTCATTTGGTGTAAATCTGTCAGGCCCTGCCATAACAATAACCATCCCAAATGCCACTTCCTCCCAGAAGTACAACTCTTTTACATTTACCAACAAATAAATAAATATCTAAAAAGTACGGTTTTGTAAGCAATTTCAGATTAACAGTTGTTGCAAATTGGCAGTTTCACTTAAGGACCGCTTAAAATTTCAAGTATTTTGCTGTGTGTTAAATAAGGTTTCCCCAGTTTATGTACCCAAGCAAACTATACAGTTTTTCTTGGGATAGAATAAACTATTTTGCTAGCATATGTACAGTTGTATGCAAAAGTATGGTCTACCCTGGTCAAACTACATATTTTGATGATATTTTAACACAAACTCTGCAGTGAACAATCTTAAAGGGATAGTAATGTTTCATAATAAAAGCAGCTCTAATTAATCATCATAGTATTTGGGCCTTGGAAAGTGTTATTTCAATTCTGTCAGAGTTGTAGTTCAAGAGTAATTCAATGACAAAGTATTCCCCTCCCACCCCTTTTACTGATGTAACACCGCTCAGCCAGATCAGAAGGGAGGTGCCCAGGTAGACTGCAGAGAGGGACAATCTTCAATTAAGATCAGGGAAAAACCTGAAAAACTTGTCGAGGGGGGCAGGGCTTTAATTGTTCTCATAGGAAGAAGATTGTCCCCTGCTGTTATCTGTCTGGTCTATGGACTGGATTCCACATCTGAGAAGAGATGGCCTACACTAGGTAAAAGGGGCGGGAGGGGGAAACTTTGCTTGTGAATATCTCTCAAACCATAAAGGTTTGAGAGATAAAAGACATATCCTTCATGGTTTTTTAATGCCTACAAAATAAAATAAAAATAAAACAAAGTATTAATATCCCTTTAAAGCAGAACTTTCACCTCTAATACACGGTGTCTCGTATGTAGATTCCCGTTTATTTTTTTTCTATGACATACTTTAGTAGAGATTTGCTTTAAAATTTAGACTTGATGTAGGCACTTCCACATTCTGCAATACAGGGTAACATCATCACAGCTCTGCAGGCCTTACCAGTCCTCAAATTCTCCTCCCAACTCCTTCCCAGCTCTCTCTGGGAGCGCATTCTCCCATCCCTTCAAAGTGATGCTCAGCAAGTACAGTATAACATCAAGCGTACAGAGATTGCTGTTACAATACATGTGCTGCCCATCACCAAGAAGGGGAAGTGTGAACGTGGTCCCAGAGAGCGCTGGGAGCGAGGCAGGAGGAGAATTTGAAGACTGGGAAGTCCTGCAGAGCTATGCCACCGTTATCCTGTGCCTCAGAATGAGGAAGTGCCAGCATCAAATCTAAATTTTAGAATGAATATATACGAAGGTATTTAATTAGAAAGAAAAAAACAGCAATCATTTTACTAGATCATGAGAGACACAATGTATAAGAGGTGAAAGTTCCCCTTTAAATGTGTCATTTCTGCAAACTGCAATGCACAGTAACTATATGATGAATTTAATGGATTGAACATAAACAGAAAATATGGCACGTGCAAGAGTTTGGGCACTCTTCCAGTTAATCCACGGTCTCAAAACTTAATTGACTGGTTTATGCCTTTATCTAAGTTAGGTGATGCCAATTCTTTGCCTCTTTTAACCACTCGTGCTTACAAAACAACCATGGGCTCATCTAAACAGCTCACTGAGCATCAGAAAATAAAGATAACTGACTCTTACAAAGAAGGGGAAGGCTATAAATATATCTAAATGCTTCATGATTGCAATTTCCACTGTCCAAAATGTCACTAAGAAATAGAAGTCAAGGGGAACAGTTGAAGTCAAGACAAGATTTGGAAGAAAGAAAAATCTCAGATAGTAGAACTGTTTGTGTGGCACAAATCCCATTGAGAGATATTTGAATCTAAAGCTGACAGAAGGAGATCCGTGTTGGCCGACATGAGGCAGCTCTTCAGCAGAGCCACAATAGCTATTTTGGAAAATAACTACTTCATTGGAACGGTCTACAACGTGTGCTTGCAAACCAGGCACACCTTTGTAGACCATTCCAATGAAGTAATTATTTTCCAATATCGCTATTTGGTCTCTGCTACAGAGCCTCCGGCTGGTCCCAGGACCGGGATATCCTGCTGTCAGCAAAGCGCTGACGTCAGGAGAAGGGGAGGGAGGGGGAAAACTTCAGATGCGAATATCTCTCAAACCGTAAAGGTTTGAGATATGGGATTTGTGCCACATAATTTTTTTTTTTAATTTAATCTACAAAACATTTTTATTGGACATTAGTGTCCCTTTAAAGGGATAGTAATACTTAAAATGTAAAAAAAAATATGTTGTAGGGTTTATCCCCCTGAGTAAAACAAGAGTACTCCCACTGCTGATAGGTGTTTCATTCAAAATGTATTAATTTTCAAAGTTGAATTTTTTAGGTGCAATATCACAGTGGCCTGAAATTGTACAGTGGCGCTGTTGCTACACCATCCTATGGACAGCTCTGGTCCTGGGACCATAAATCTCTATAGGATGGTGTAGCAACAGCGCCACTGTAAAATTTCAGGCCACTGTGATATTGCACCTAAAAAAGTCAACTTTGAAAATTAATAACTTTTGAATGAAACATCTTTCAGCAGTGGGAGTACCCTTGTTTTACTCAGGGGGATAAACCCTACAACATATTTTTTTCACATTTTAAGTATTACTATCCCTTTAAAGGGGAACATTAACATAAAAAAAAATTTGAGTATGGATTTTAATTCATAAAACAAGGTTAGCGCTTTTTTTTTTTTTTTTTTTTTTTTTTTTTAATTTACCTACGAGTGGAGATATTAAGCCTTCTAATCGGGCACTTCAGTATTCGGCGGCACCCTGTATTTGCCGCAGGACTTCCCACCTCCCTCCCAGCTTCAACATCAGTAGCATACTAGACGAAGCTTGCTGTAATGTTAGCCCACAGAAATACAGCTACGAAGAGAAGCGTGAACACGCTCCCTGGGGCAGCTGGGAGGGAGGTGGGAAGTCCTGCGGCGTCATGGGGCACATACAGGGTGCCATAGAACGCAGAAGTGCCCGATTATAAAAGATTTAATATCTCCACTCGTAGGAAAGTTAAAAAAAAAAAACAAAAAAAAAAAAAACAATGCTAACCTTGTTTTATGGAGTAAAACCCATGCTCAGATTTTTTTTTTTTTTTTTAATGTGAATGTTCCTCTTTAACACAGAACTATCCTCAAGAACTGTGCAGTGTCAGTCACACAACAGTAGAGAAAAGCAGGTGGTTATGCCCTACTGCTCTTTTAGTTAATGTGTGCTAGTAAATTGGGTAATAAAAATAGTTTTTATTTATTTTTCTAAGTGTCAGGTGGGCCTCGTGCTGGACATCCAAGATAGAAGACATTGCATACATTGATTTTCAGCAGGGTGGGAGAAGCTATTTTCCAAGCACCCCTTATTTCTAAGTGTGTCGTGACCTGCAATTATAAAAGGAAAAAGGTGTAAAAGTAACGTGCTTGTGCAACTGCATATGCAGGGGGGTTGCTGGATTCTGGCTGAAGCCCCAGGAAATGTCAGCAGTTTGGGGAATATAATGCTGCTAATCTCCCTACTAAAAATTATGCAAGTAAAAATGATACATTTATTGACTGAATGGTTCTAGGATGTAAGCTTCCAAGACAATTAGATGTCTTCTTCAGGCATAATAGGAATGAAGGCTGAATGCACAATACATAACTTTAAAACTTATACACATTATTTTAATATTTAAATTCTACTGGCAGTAATATTCTCCTCAGTATGGACCATAAATAATTTCTCTAGATCTAGCTATCTTTGGTTAATGCTGGAATTTACTGGAGCAATGAAATGTAATTAAACGTGTTTGCTTTTTTA
This sequence comes from Rhinophrynus dorsalis, assembly GCA_037306005.1. Lineage (NCBI taxonomy): Eukaryota > Metazoa > Chordata > Amphibia > Anura > Rhinophrynidae > Rhinophrynus > Rhinophrynus dorsalis. Next base: position 374,551,562 of record CM074721.1, on the reverse strand, counting down.
GTGCACTTCAAAGAGACTTTCCTAGAGCTTAAAGAATGGTCCATACTGATAGGAATATTACTGCCAGTAGAATTTAAAGGTTAAAATAATGTGAAATAATTTTAAAGTCCTGTATTGTGCATTCAGCCTTTAGTCTTATTATGCCTGAATACGAGACCTAGTTTTGAATGCTTACATCTTAAAGGGATAGTAATACTTAAAAAAAAAAAAAAAATATGTTGTAGGGTTTATCCCCCTGAGTAAAACAAGAGTACTCCCACTACTGAAAGGCGTTTTATTCAATAGTTATTACAGTTCAAAGTTGAATTTTTTAGGTGCAATATCACAGTGACTTGAACTTGTACAGTGGCGCTGTTGCTACACCAGCCTATGGAGATTTATGGTCCCGGGACCAGAGCTGTCCATAGGATCATGTAGCAACAGCACCACTGTACAATTTCAGGCCACTGTGATATTGCACCTAAAAATTCAACTATGAAAATCAATAACTTTTGAATGAAACACCTTTCAGTAGTGGGAGTACTCTTGTTTTACTCAGGGGGATAAACCCTACAACATATATTTTTTATATTTTAAGTATTACTATCCCTTTAAAGCCACTCATTTAGCAAATAAATGTATAATTTTTACTGTACTAGTCTCCTGCATTTTCTATAGCCAACATGGTACCATGCTTTAACCATGCTAATAATTATGTGACAGAGATGAATGATATACTAATAATTTATTTGTTTTCCCCAACCCCCAGGACTTTTAAGAACCTAAAAATTCCCCTTAGCTTGTATGTCTACTCCTGTGAATGTTAGCACATTTTCATAATTTGAGCAACTTCTTTTAGAATTTGTACCCCTTTAACTGCAAAACCTTCAAATATTAAGGTAGCAAGACCTATCAATTAGTTCTGGTTAAGCTCCTTCATCTTTATACACTACTAGTTGAAGAGCCCGTTACACGGGCCACAGTGCCACTATCAGCCGGTCGCGGGACAGTCATGCACAGTCGAGACTGCCCACGCCGCAGCTGATACAGTGCCAGCCGGTCGCAGTGCAGTCATGCTCAGTAGAGACTGCCCGCGCTGCGGCTGATACAGAGCGGAACGCTCCTTCAGAGCTCCCCGCTCTGTATCAGCCTCGTCACTGGCAGTCTCTACTGCGCATGACTGCAGCACGTGCAGCAGTCTCTACTGTGCATGACTGTCGTTACACGCGTTGTAGCAAATTATTATATAGGATGTTATTAAATGGAATTGACAAGAGGTCAATGTGGCCTTTGAATACAATATTTTCTCTACTTGATAAAGCTTGCTTCTGTTTACACAGATCATTGGTACAGAGATGAAAAGATATGCAAAGACTGGTAGCGATGAACCAGTAGATATGGATAGGTTTGAAGTCATAATTGAATCAATTAGATGCTAGAAAAAACTAATGCATTGCTTCACAATATGTTTGAGACTTCTCTAGAAAACAAAGAGTTACATTTACTCTGAAGCGCGATTGTGAATCTGTTCCTTTACAATAGATATCTCTCAAAATGCAATATATAAGGAATAACCACTTCCAGCATTCGTTGCCAACCCCTTATAAAGGAGCTCCCTTAATACTTTGCAGTGCCAGACCAATCAAAATACATCTTAAGTAATATTTTATTATGGAGATAAAGCACATGAAGAATCTTTTTCAGCCTGTTTCAAAGCAGCAGTGGCAGGAAGCAATATTCTCAAGCAACCTTTTACAGGAGAATAGTAAATCAAGCAATGATCAATTCAAATTCCCCTGTGATGGCACATTTGGCATCAATTCTATTATTCTGAAATCAGAAATAAATATTGGGCTCTTCTACCAGACAGTCCACTTTAAGCTTTTAAGGACCAGAGGGGTGTGCAACACATTGCAGAGTACTGCACTCTCCACTGGTCCTTAAACAATTGAGGGAACACATTTTTGTCCGTTTTGCTCTTACTAAACAGGAACAATACCAATAGACATGACTGGTTCTTACTGGTGTGTTCAGCAAGCTCAACAGGAGTCATTATGGTGCAAAAATAAAAAAAAAATTGTACCACATGGAACAAGTAAAATGTCCAAATATTCCCAATGATATAAAATGGCCTTTTAAAGGGATAGTAATGGATACATTTCACAAACTTTAATATTGTAAATTAAAAAAAAAATTAATTGAAGCCACTCCGATCTCTCAAACTTATACAGGTTGAGATATATAAAGCACTAAACTCCCCACCCCCACCCCCTTCACAGACGTCAGAGGTCTAGCTGACAGCAGCAGATTCCAGTCATTTGACCAGCCGGCAGCTCTTCAGCAGAGCAGAAATAGAGCGATCTACAAGTAAATACTTCATTGGAACGGTCTACAAAGAGTGCCTGGTTTGCAAGCACACTTTGTAGACCATTACAATGAAGTATTTATTTGTAGACTGCGCTATTTCCGCTCTGCTGAAGAACCACCGGACAGTCAAATGACCAGAATCTGCTGCTTTCAGCAGTTAAAACACTTTTCAATCAATAGGAAATGTAATTAGCCTCCCTATGGTGCACTCTAATACAACCCTTAATTTCTAGGACTTACCTAGTTAGGTGTCCTTCATCGAGACGCCACGTATATTTTTACAGTTTATAACTGGGCAGTGGCATTTTAGGATATGAAAACTTTCATGGGTCTGTAGACTTGGGGACTTTTTGTGCCTTAGGTAATTTTGCAGAGTGGATGCTTACTGATTACGAGGGGGTCGGGACTAAATAGAGGTAATAAAGCTGTACATACAACTATATTTTTTTACATTTAATGAGTAACAGATTGCTGTATGAGAGACTTTATCCAAGTCCTGGATTCCACTGAACTTGTGAACTTCACTGATTTAAAATCCCCTAATGGAATAGGAAATACAAGTAGTGATATCTGTCACCTGCACTAGAATGCAGAAACAAGTAAATCTTGTTAACCCTTTGGATGTTAGGGACATCTCCAATTAATTGCAGAGTAATTGATATGTCTCTAATATCCAAGGGTTTTAACAAACTCAAGAGTTATGTATTCAAAGGTGTATAGATTCTCTTAATCCTTTAAAGGAATAGTAATGTTTCATAATAAAAGCAGCTCTAATTAATCATCACAGAATTTGGACTTTGGAGAGTGTTATTTCAATTCTGTCAGAGTTGTAGTTCCAGAGTAATTCAATGACAAAGTGTCCCCCTCCCTCCCCTTTTACTGATGTCACACTGTTCAGCCACAGCAGAAGGGAGGTGCCCAGGTAGACTGCAGAGAGGGACAATCTTTAATTAAGATAAGGGAAAAACTTGTTAAGGGGGGCAGGGTTTTCATTGTTCTCATAGGAAGAAGATTGTCCCCTTCTGTTATCTGTCTAGTCTTACAACTAGATTCCCCATCTGAGAAGAGATGGCTTACACTAGGTAAAAGGAGCGGGAGGGGAAACTTTGCTTGTGATTCTCTCTCAAACCATAAAGGTTTGAGAGATAAGACTTATATCGTTCATGTTTTTAATGCCTACAAAATAAAATAAAGATAAAACAAAGTATTACTATCCCTTTAAAATCAAGAAGGGGATACATCTATTTGCAAAGCAATGCATTGAACATCCCTCTGGTCCTTAAAGGGACAGTATTGTGAAAGGAGGACATTTTCTAACCGATATTTCCTTTTCCTCTGTGTATCTCCACGGCACAACAGTAACATATGGGCTTATCTCCCCTCCTCCAGCTGGTAGGACCGGTCAGATTTCTATATAAGGAGACTCCACCCTTTCCTCCACAGTTTTCTGTTCTAGCTGAGCTGCAAATACATAAGCACAAATAGGTTAAGGAAGGGTGTGTTGTGGAGATACATAGAGGAAAAGGAAATATCGGTAAGAAAATGTAATCCTTTCCACTGTGTACACTCTGGCACAATAGTAACATATGGGAATTTCCCAAGCAATAACTGGGTGAGTTAAAACTGCATGCTACCCATATAAATATAGTGATAAAACAAGTGCATGAATAATTAGCCTTATAGCACCGTATGTGATAATTGAACCAAATACTTCCTACCTGGTTAAGCTGGAATGACTACCTCCAGAACTTCTCCCAAACCTTGCGTCTGCTGAAGCTGTAACGTCTAGTTTATAGTGTTTGATGAAGGTTGATGTAGATGACCAGGTGGCCGCCTTGCAAATCTCTTCCAGCGATGCATTGGCCTTATATGCCCATGAAGTGGATATTGCCCTAGTTGAGTGGGCTTTGACTTTTATAGGAGGAACTTGTTTTGCCTCCAGATATGTTGTCTTTGTACATTGTGTGATCCACCTTGCAATTGATGCTTTGGATGCTGTTGATCCTTTATACTTGCCCTGGTAACGAATAAACAATGAGTCTGCCTTTCTGAAGTCCTTTGTTCTGTTCAGATATATGGCCACACATCGTACTAGATCTAAAAATTTGTAACCTCTGTTCTTTAGATCCAGAAGGGTTAGCACAAAAAGACAGAAGAACAATTTCCTGGTTTAGGTGGAAATCAGATATTACTTTTCCTCTGAAATTGGGTTTCATCAGCAATACAATCTTATCCGTATGGATGGTTATGGCAACATAAGGCTTGTAATTAGTTAACCCTTCTTGCTGAAGTTATAGCTGTCAGAAATACAGTTTTCATAGTTAGATGTTTGATTGGAACAGTTTCGAGTGGTTCAAACAGATTAGAATCTGCAAGCTGATTTAATATGAGGTTAAGATACCAGGAAAGGATAACTTCCCTAATCCTAGGACGAGTTCTCTCTATGGCTCTTACAAACTGTTTTATTAGTGGGTCATCTACAAACTGCCATACCAATATGGCATAATCTTAGATCAATGCCCCTCTGCAGGAAGTCTAGGATAACATCTGTAGAGGTGTTTTCTTCCCCAATCTGGTTTTTGCCACACCAATGTGTAAATGTCTTCCAAACTCTATTATAAACAGCAGAAGTAGATGATTTCCTCCCTGCTAGCATAGTTCTGATGACTGGAAGTATCTGAAAATTAAAAGGCATCTTGGATTCACTCATCCTCCAGGCTGTCAGATGGAAAAACCCTGGATTTGGATGAACCAATGGTCCCTGTATTAACAGATTCTGTGTCACTTGGAGTGTCATAGGAGGAAGTAGAGACATTGTAGTTAGGTTGCAGAACCAGCTCCTCCTGGCCATCATCAGGCAATAAGAATGAGTTCTGCTTTCTCCAGTTTGATTTTTCTCAGAACTTCCGGAATTAGCGGAATGGGGGGGGGGGGAAATGTATGCCAGAGAGAAATTCCAGGAATGCCTGGGCGCATCCTGCCCTGGGATGCTGGGATCTGCCAACTGGAGAAGAATTTCTGGCATTTTGAGTTGTTGAGGTTCGCTATTAGGGAGATATATATATTTCCTACCTGTTCTCCATGCTTCTTTGCTTTATATGACGTGCGGTTCACTCGTGGGACAAACGAAGTTCAGCAAGGCTATATCTTCCAGCGCTAAAGGCCCCCATTCCTCAGGACTTCCTGTATTGCGTGCATTCCACATTTGGAACGCATGCCGGGTTAAGGTAATCCGAATTTGCTGGTCATTCAGCATGACACCTCGGTCCCAGTGATCTTCGTGAGATGTTGGGGCAAGCAATTACTTTTTTCCCCCACAGAGTTTAGCTGAGGAAGGAGAGATGTGAGCCAGGTAGGATTTTCTTTCGGCGATTTGTACACGTATTATATTTATATATATATATATATATATATATATTATATACACAGACACACACTCTCGTCCTCCCAGCTGGTAAAACCGGAAAAAAAACTGGAGGAAGGGGTGGAGTCACCTTATATATAAATGTGACTGGTCCATCCAGCTGGAGGAGGGGGAGATAAGCGCATATGTTACCATTGTGCCAGGGAGTACACAGAGGAAAAATATATATCCGATTGTTCAGTGTAAGTTTTGGGGGGGGGGGGGGGGTTTATAATGAATAGCATGTTCAGAAAATACTGTACATTCATGTTCGGCTTAAAAATCCTGTTAAAAGTTTCCCCCTTCCTGCCCCTTTTCAGTACCTCATGTAGACTCCTATCAGATACGAAAGCCAGTCGCTTGACCGGAAGGATCGCAACAAGGGACAATAATGTGTGACAATGTAAGGAAAACCCTGCCCCCCTTGAAGAAAAATGGCAGGTTTTTCCTTATGCTGACACAATATTGTCCCTCATCGGGATCCGTTAGGACTGGCTTTCCAATCTGAAGGAAGTCAGAGTAACGTGCTGAAGAGGGGCAGGAGGGAGACATTTTAATTGGATTTTCACTATAGAAAATTACACTGAACAGTCAGATGGGCATTTTTTTTTTGACAATACAATCTGTTTGAAACTGGTAAAAAGACTAAATTACCTGGCCAGTACTGGCACAAAGATTCCTTTGGAAAGCACAAATCTGGGGCTAAATATAGGGTAGATACAACTGCTTGGATGCTCAGATATGGAGCAAATGAGAAGAGGAGTGGCTAATCGACTGAGATATAACCATATAAACAAAGCAATGTGTTGCGTACCCTCTGGCACTCAAAGGGTTAATACTGTAACTGACTGCTCTTGGAGACGTCGGTTTCAGCCATTCTCTGGCGGCTCTGCACGTGATCGCTGCTACACTGTTATCAAGGGGTTAAATGTTTTCATTATTACTACTATGGTTCTGTTTAATAGAGTTTACAGCTTCTTTTTGGAAGAGTGTTTTTAAAGCACAATAAACAGCTACAACGCACAGTTTAAGACAAAAACATGTAATTATTTATCTGTCAAAACAAAAAATTCCTACACCCCCTATTATATTTAAAGGTTTCTCAATAGGGACGGGTCAACCATCAAATTAGCCTAAAGAAATCCATCAAACCCCATGAAAAAGTGGAATAAGACCACCTGTTTGGGTAGTGAATGGGTAGATGATTCCACGTGTTACTATAGTTCAGTGGGGCTTGGAGGTGACAGAAATAATGTATCACCAGGTCTGTAAAAGGACACGACTGATATATTTGCAAAATACCCAGTAAACTAAAAGTATGTTCACATTATTTAACATGAATCATATTACATTGCAGCAATTCAATGCTGAAGTTTAATGTGGGATTAACCCTTGGAGTGCCAGAGGGGTACGCAATGCATTGCTTTGTAATGCATTGTGTACCCCTCTGGCATTCAAAGGGTTAAAAGAGCCTTTGTTTTGTTTTGTTTTTATATAAAATGCCTTGGCATCAATAGATGTGGTAAAGGGCTCAAGAGAAAAAAATGTTCAACTAAACAAATTACTTACTGGTTCAATATACTCAACTATCGCTTTTCAAGTTTGATTTTTCAGCAGGCATTTAAGCATACTACCAGCGTCTACCCAAAGGGTGTTCTCTTAATCTGAACACCACACTGGGAAAATATGTTTCATTGCCCAACAGACAAGAATAAGTGCTTACACAGAAGGTTCCCAAACACTGCCAGCTGTTCCACCATACAGTTTAGAAGACAGATTTAAAAGCAAGAGAAAAAGGAACAATTAAAAGAGTTCTGGGCACGGCACACAATAGCTGGTAGTACAAGCGCACGCTAGAATTGGTCTACTGTCAGACAGTAAGAAAGATAAGGCTCAATGGGGCCCACTGCAGAAGCAAAAGAGGTGCAATTCTTGAGTAAACCACACCAAAAGGAGCAAACAAATTCCCAAGATTCCCATGTGGTTCAATGGGGCTTGCAACACCCTGATTGCAGGACAAAGATTGTAATTTGTATTTGTCCCGATAGTGCCTTATTATAACTCTTTAGCTTTCTGAATAAAGATGTGGAAACACATCTAACAAAAATATGCCCAGAACAGGGGTGGACAATTTGTAGACTACAACTCCCATCATGCTCAAATTAGTTATACTGCTTACAAGAAAGAGGAGTCTCTCAGTATGTTGTGAGCAAAATGCAGCAGCTAAATACCACATACTACACCAAAAGGTAGTTGACATTATTCACACTGTACCATGCCAACTTTTCTGCCCTTGAAGGCAGAGCTGCAATTTTGAACTATTAATCCTAATTTTGAATTATTAATCCTTCTAAAATGTACATATAGCCACACACCAATTTTCCTTGTTCTCTAACAATATGGTTTATGGAATTTTATGAAGCCTTGACATATATTTAGGTGTATGTGTTCTATATGGCTATATTGCCTACGCTCCTTATGTGGACTCTCAATCCAAATTTGAAAGGGAGCCAGTGACCTTCCTTTAACCTGATCCTTCAACTGCAGAGATGCTAGGTGTCCACAATCAGGGGCCCAGAAAGAAAAAGCCATTCACAATATGCAAGTAGTTTTAGGGTAGACCAGTGGTTCTCAATCTTTTTGTTTGCGGCACCCCTAACATGTAATCTAGAACATTTGGGGCACCCCTAACGTATTTAATGTACTTTATCAAGGGCATAATGAATGTTACATACATAAATATACAGTTATTTTTAGGTCTTACAATCATGATAACACAATTAAACATAATGTGCATAACAATTTCTATAAATCTATTTAAAAGTCCATTTTTGTTAATCTTCATAAAAAAACATGGGGCACCCTAAGTTGATGTCCATGGCACACCAAAGTGCCCCGGCACCCTGGTTGAGAATCACTGGGGTAAACGGTGTGTTTGGTTTTGTAAGTTACTAGGCCCAGCTACATTATCTTTTACTTTCAAGGAATACCATGAATATTGGTAATAGTATAGATGACTGGTTTGATAGAAATATCTGCAACCAAATTCAATTTGGCTGTAAAGCATGGAGACTAATCAAAATAAAATATCCATAGTGCCCATTTGGTTGGTGTCGAGGTGCCAGAGAGGTCTCCAATATTGGTATGCTTTTATTTCTCCAGCATGGTGCATTTGGCTTATCTTAGAATCCTTCCAGTTTTGTTTTGAACATTATGCCCTTCGTCTCCAGTTCCAGTACTCTATGCTCATTATCAACAGATCTAACCACTAAAAAGGAAAAAAACTGAAAACAAGGGGATGCCTCAAAGGATATACTGTCAAAACAAAATCAAAACCCCAAAGCACTATGCCACATGGGTACTCACAAAATACATGGTTACATTATGTCCTAATTAACAAGAAGAGCTCATGGAAGATATTGTACTGCTTTACACATACGAAAACACCAGTCTGTTATAACCTACTAACAGGGCTGGTGCAAGGATTTTTGCCACCCTAGGCAAAACCTAATTTTGCCAGCCATTTGGCTCTGCCCCTTGTGCCCCATCCCTTTATACCCCGCCTACTTATACCCCACCTCATTTCATGATTGTCCTCTCTCTGCCCCTGGTCTGGAGATGCCTGTAAGAGATGCCCCCCACCAGCTCCATCTTGCCCCCACTGGCTCTACTTTGCCCCCTATCAGCTCCACTCTGCCCCACCAGCTTCAATTTGCCCCCTTAGCGCCAACTTTCCCCCATCAGCTCCACTTTGCCCACACCAGCTCCACTATGCCCCCATCAGCTCCACTATGCCCCCATCAGCTCCATGTTGCCCCCATCTGCTCCATGTTGCCCCCATCAGCTTCACTATGCCCATATCAGCTCCAGCTTGCCCCCACCAGCTCCACTTTGCCCCCCATCAGCTCTAACTTACCCCCACCAGCTCCACTTTGCCCCCCATCAGCTCCTCTTTGCCCAACATCAGCCCCAACTTGCCCTTTTCCTCACACATAACACAGGGGAGTGATTTTCAACTCGCCACGCCACTCAAATGCATTACATTCCTATTTATGACTGGCACCGGAGTTCGGCCACTCTCACTATTGCCTGTATTACAAAATGTGCACCCTTTCAATGCCAGACGCTCTGCACAGACTTGCCCCCCCCCCCCCCCCAAGGACTTGCGTGCCACTACAAGGTCAGGGACACCTTACAGCATACTCAACACATTGTCTGCCTCATGTGTAGTTGGCACCTCATCATCAATTCCTCTTACAAAAAAAAACAAACAAACAAACAAAAAAAAAAAAAAAAAAACTATGATCATGCCCAACTCGCTCCGCCACTCAAATGCATTACATTCCTATTTATGAGGGCCACCGGAGTTCGTCCACTTTCACTACTGCCTCTATTACAAATTGTGCACCCTTTGACTGCCAGACGCATATCCAAAGCATTGGATACACTCGTGCTACTCAACAGGTTAATTCTCACTCTACTCCGATGCACCATGTTTCATTCTGCTCCCTCTTATGTCTCCTGTCAATAAGGGAACCTAACACAGAGCAGAATCCAGCGTGCACCTTCACAGTACACTCACAATTAACCGTTTGAGTGCCACACATGTATCCAATATATTGGATAGCCATATGGCACTCAAAAGGTCAACACACAAGGAGAGAACCTGCATCTGAGCACTGGTACGTCCGATGGCTACGAACACATGAACTGTCACTCTACATATACACACACATCATTTGTATTATACAACAGTACTCCAGTGTGTGTTCTATATCGAGGATACTCCAGATTGGAAGATTCAGCTGCAGTTTTGAATACCTGTGTGGAAGCAGCATAGTATCCTCCACGTGTTTACCTTACTACTATTGAATCATTTTAGTAGCCAACACAACGTGAGTATTATTCTTATAAACATCAGATCCAGTGGACTGTTATTTGACGTACTACACTATATTACGCTCCCCTGTTCTCTTTCTCCTTTAGGTGTAAAAGCAGTTCAATATAATGTGAACCTATAATTTCTTAATTCTCTGCAGGATTGTCGAGTACAGGGATGGGCAACTTTGGGCTCTCAGGTTGTTCAGGACTACAGTTCCCAATAACCTCAGCCAGCCAAGGGCTGGCTTGATTTAATGGGAATTGTAGCCCTGAACAACTGGAAGATCATTGCTCAACAATCAAACTGAAGTTATAACTCCTTACTCACAATTTTCTCTCCTTTAATATGGATTGCTATCGACAGAGTTGAGCCAAATCTATGGAGTAACATTTCATGCACTCGTACTCTGACTTCTATATAGTGTGGTACAAGGAATCCATGTCCTTCGGGATACAAACACATTTAAGGATCATACAGTGTATTTATATATATATATATATATATATATATATACATATACACACACACACACACACACACACACACACACACATACATACACACACACACACACACACACACACAATCTGGTAAAAAATAAAAAAAAACGCACTCACAGGACTTTCTGCGTGAAAAAAAAAAAAAAAAAAAACTTGTTTATTCGAATCGACGTTTCGGCCCAATCTGGGGCCACTAAAGATGCATTTTGGCCTGGCACCTAGGCAAGTTAATAATGAAATTCTAAGCGAGTGCTCTACCAAAATATTTATATTTTATACTACGTGTATACACATATATACACTATATATATATATATATATATATATATATATATATATATACATACATATACATATATATATATATATTATATACACACACACACACTGTATTTTATACATACATACATACATACATACATACATACACACACACACACATATATACGTAATATATTATATATACACACACACACCTTGCTTTTTGCCTGACATTGTGACCCTGGAAAGATCAGAGTCCATTCAATGACCGCTTTCATGGCTTGATTTTGCAGACTTTTAGTGATTCAGTCAGCATTGTTAAAGCAGCAAAAGTGTGAAAACATGCTTTCAGGTTTTGAAAAATAGCCCATTACAAATGAATACTGAATTTATTCCCTGCCTAAAATGCTCTTGTAAACTAAAACAGGAGAATAAGATAATTCATATATAACCAAAAAGGTATTTACGGGTGCTCCCTGTGAATAAGAGCTGAATGGTAAAGAGTAGCATACTCAAATACCATGCTCTGCAGACTGGAAAACAAAAAGGCTGAAATCTTTCAATGTCACACAACAGGTGGCAGTATATCACCAGTTTTACTTCTCTGCATTAGCTTTCAAATCAGTCATGTCTCTGGATATTATGTTGATCAATAAAAATGAATCTCAGTCTAAGGAGGAACTTGCTATATCTGGGAATAATATAGCAACAAACTTCTCATTCTGGTGACAAACCTTATAGCTTCATTTTCTCAAAAACTATTATACTGCATAAGAAAATCAGGAGATCTAGTAAGGGTACCTTTGAGAAATGATAAACAAAGGCATTTGGATGATCTTTTATTTATTCAACAGATGGGAACAATGAACAAGGTAAAAGAATCCAGCTAGAAATGTTTTCTGCCAAGTGAGCCACTGCTCAAATATAAATAGGTATATAAGCCGAGAAAGGGAAAGGGGTTATACAATCAAAAAAATAGGGGGGTCCACGCTATAGCCAACTTGGACGTCTTCTTATGACTCCTGCTGGGAGGACTGGCAAATGAAGGCACTCCTCTGGTACTGATTGCACGACTGACTGATTTAGACCATGCAGTACGAGTTCAGGAAGGCTGTTCCGTCAGAGATTTGCAGACTTCTTCTCCTTCTCCCCCCATGTTCCTCCTAATTTCTTCTCTTCTTTTCCCTCTCAAATATCCACTCTTATTCTCCTATATATTGCTCTACACTCTATTATACATAACAGACAAATACAGGTCAGCTCATCATAGGATTTGCAGCAGTTACAAGCACTTGATTTGCCCTTGGCTCTAGACTAGTCATCCACAAGACTGTATTACCACATAATAAGGGTTTAGACATAACACATTTGCTTCTAATGTATGTTTGGATAATTTCTACGATATGTGCATATAAAATATGTAAATGACTCCATTGTACCTATGTATCAATCAACTGGATATGTCATTCTTTATACTTTCTAGCACTGTATTTGAAATCGCTTCAATAAAAATGTTGAAACAAAAAAAAAAAAAAAAAAAAAGGGGAGATTGATAAGAACAAACTGAAAACAAAAAATACTTGGTATATTATTTGTGGGGATGGTGCCCCCTCATGTTCTACTCAGTCACATTTTTTGCTCCCGTGTACCATTACAAAGAAGAAATTTACATATTCATATCAGATACACAGTCCAGCACCAGAGAAATAGAAAAACCCCAGAGGTATGTTTTGACCTTTGGTGAACCTTCTCTGTGAAGAGCAGCTGATTGCCTTTAGGCACATGGAAAGCAAGGGCCCATGCCTGGGATACTTTACACTTAAGAGAGACAAAATGATACTAATTAGCCAAGCTTTAAATAAAGCTAAAAAAACTAGATAGTTCTAGCCTGCTACATGTAAAACCCCCCAAATAATTCAGAGTTTCTGCAGATTCACACCACTTATATCTCAATAGCATTTAACTTAAACTGACTGGTATATATACTGGAACGTGCCTCTGTAACATCATCTACTAGACAATAATATGGGGCCAAATCCTTAAATAAATTGCTTTAAAACAAAACAAGAATAGATCATTTATAGCCAAGAATAAACCTAAACGTATACAATCTGTTATCCATACTCTTTATTTGGAATTTTAAATGCCATTATATTAAGTGACTATAAAGTACCATTTATGGTAAACAGATACACAGAATTTACCTGGATGAACACTAACACCACATCCTATATAATAATTCGCTAGGAAGTTTGTCAGAAGCCATCATGCACAGTAGAGACTGCCCGAACGCACAGAATGCTGGGAGGTGTAGGAATGCTGGGAGCATTCCGTGCTTTCGGCCACTCTCTACAGTGCATGACTGTCCGCAGCAGGACGCAGAGCAGGACCGGCCTCTTAACCCTTTGTGTTCCAGAGGAGTACGCAACGCATTGTAAAGGGTTAACATCACCCAGACCTTGGCCTGTGTGCACAGGCTTTTACACTAGTATGAAAATAAACAGTTAATTTATCTATTGCTCTATGTATCTCTACATTTGTAAATGTGGCGTGAAATTTGTCAGGCATTTTATTAGGCACTTCAAACACCAGCCAGGGGAACATGGAAGCAAGATACAAAAGACCATTGCCATGGAGTTCCCCATCATTTTCTAGGGTGTCCTCTGGGGAAGTTTAGAGGGCTTTAAAGATATAGGTATAGAGGACTTTAAATCATCTGTTTTCTCGAGGTTCCAACATTTGCGTTGTTGAGTTCCAGTAGATCCATATGGTAATAGGAATCAATGAGGACTTTGTTTCATTGTGATTAAATGAAGTTTGTCTATTTGGCCCAACCCTTATTATAATTGTGAATACTCCTTGTAGTATTATTTCTGTTTGTTCTAGAGTTTATTTTTATTACTGGTTTTCATTCATTGTAACCTCCATAGTTCATTTGCATGGTTCCATATGATGCTTGAAGTGAGGGTATTTATGAAGTATACAGTCCCTTTAAAACATATGTAGATCATCTTGCTGGAACAGAGGTAGAACACAGGCACATGTCCTTAAGGAAATGCTGGTGTATTATATGAAAGTTGAGTTCTGACAAAAATGGTAGTTTCCTTCTAACCATATTTGTGATGGCCTTTTTTGTGTTGTGGTAGGATGTAGTTGAAAATAATGAGGAAGTCCAACAATTAAGTTGGATGTGAGGTCTGGAGGGGATATACTGCTCCTCACTTCAGGAAACAGTGTGAGAAGGCACCTAGAATATAGTAAGAAAAACAGAAGGCATTTTGCAAAGGTAGGAGGGGACATTTTGTGTTTGTATTCTTGATTCCCCTGAGGAAGCATATGACAAAATATTTTAGGCATTATTGAGGCTAGTACTGAATATTTATTAAAATAATAATTATATCCATAAATCTCCACAGTGCCCATTTTATTTCATTTCTTTTTATAATTTTGGCTATTTGCTATTCTCCCACTTTATTCCAGTCTTAGTTGATTGTCCTTCTAACCAGACCCCCTCCACCCTCTATCCATTCCATCTGGCATATAGCTGTTGGATGTGGACAAGAAGATGTGGAGAAGAGGACGTGTGAGGAGGTGATTGACTTAAAGGGGAACTACCACCCCAACACAATGTACTCTCCAAGTCTTTGTCTTCCTAGCGTTATTAGCAATCCATAGTTAGTTTTCTACAAAAAAGCGTTGTAAGAGCACAATCTCTACCTGATGACATCTTGCCCCTTGAATCCTTTCTGCTCATAACTGCTATGGAGCCATTCAGCTCCATTGTACCTGCCTCCGTCTTGCCCATCACTCATACATCATTGTCCTCAGCACCAAGTGACCTGCCGCGCTCCTGGCATCAAGCACGGTCAGGTCATTTCAGAATACTGGAGGGGGTAAAACTACAGCACTCAAAGGGTTAACTCTGGCATATCTTGGGGGTACTTAAATTGATATTTTATTTGATAGGAAAGAAGTAAAAGCCGGAAGAAGATTAGAGAGATCAGAAGAAGGAAGATTGGAGAAGACAGACAGTAGATAACCTTAGTGCTGAAGACTCCGCTGGACATTAGGATTACTGGTAAGCGTTTGTCAGGGGCTGTTTCTTTAACTTAGTCAGATTAACCTTTGAGTGTCAGTGAGGTAAGCATACCCACATTTTGGGATTGCTTTGGATGTATTGATATGGGGCTTAGGCCACTGGTGACAGTTTTTTTTTTTTTTTTTTTAAACACCTTTCAATTCTTGAGTTGGCACTTTGGAGATCATTTAAGGATCTCTTCCCCTAGAAAAACTAGTTGCAGATTTTCACATACTGAAGCGAGTCCCTTAACGGATCTTAGTGCCTAATGCATGCAATTGAATATTTCAGAGTTTTTTGTTGGTTATTTTTTTTAAATGGGTACAAAAAAAAAATGCAAAAACATTTATTGCCTGACTTTTTTTTTTTTTTAATCCAGCATTTCTTCACAGCACAGGTAACTGAATATCTTATCATGTTTGGAAAAAAAAAATACCGGGGGAAATGGACAAGGCCATAATGCCTGGCTGTTGTATGAAGGGGAGCTACCTAGGTAAATTAGTCTGTTAACCCTTTGCGTGCCAGGGTTGCAATATGTTGGCTTCCCCTCTGGCAGTCACAGGGGTTAAATTAAGAGCCACTTATTCCTAGGGCAAATTTCCCCTTTCAGACAATTTTAGTTTGTTTCTGGAGAATTAAAGCCTGCCTATAATTCCGTGCTAGCCATCTTTCTGTAAATTATCATGTCTTGAGAAATTAGCTGTGATTATTTTGATGGTATATTATATCAAATTCTAGCACAGTGTGCAAATTAGTTCTATTCAAGGACAAGCATCTCTTGCTGTACCATTCGAAATGCCCCAGTGTGTGGGCTCTGCCAAGATTCATTCATTGGCCCATATGTATAAAAGCTAGAGTTATTTTGGAGTAAACTAACTGCACCATAGGGGACATATACAAAACCTTATGCACTTGACTAGAGCTTTTCAAGTCCTTGAATGCCACAAAGGACTCAATGCACTGTTTCACAATGTATCAAGGACCTCTAGCGTTCACTGAGTTAAAAGCCCAATATAATGGTGCTGTTGGTTTACTCCAGAATATTTATATATATATATATATATATATATATATATATATATATATATATATATATATATAAATAATATTGGCCACTGTGTGGTAATATTTACCCAGAGAAAGCTAATCAGCATGAAATATTACATCTTACTACCAACAAATAAAATGTTAATTTCTCAAAAACAATACACAACAGGTAGGTAGTTGTAATGGTCTCTAGCATTCAATTGGTTAAAAGCTCATTTAACCCTTTCAGTTACAGTGGGATATGCAAAGCATTGCAGAACAGTGCGTTGCTTACACCTCTGGCACTCAAAGGGTTATAAACAAAAACAAAAAAACACACAACAGTAAGAATTTGTTGCGCAGTGTATTTCGTCCGATAGTTGTTCCAATTAATTTTGCTCATATGGCCCACTTTACAGTTCATAATTGCAACTAAATTTGCAATTACATTGTTCCTATTTCCCAGTTTAACTACATATAAATTAATAGGGGGCTTCCCCACTACCCACTCCTGTGTTTTTATCGCAGTCTATGAGTCGCTGCCTGCCACTGGTTCAGTGAACCAGAAACCGTTAGAATTTTTATTTATAATATACACATACATTTACATTATATATAAACAATTTAGGATAGTCATGTTAGTCCAGTGGTGTATATGCAAAATGAATGAGTATCTTAGTACGCAATACTTTTTTTTTTTTTTTTTTTTAAACATTTGTACTAACATTTAAATTTTCAAGACAAACGATTAAGAGCCACAACCTCCTTTTAGCAAGTCAATCACACATCCTGATAAAGTGAGGTTGTGGCTCTTGAAAGTTCGCTACATACTACAATAAATCATTCATTCATTTTGTATGTGTATTTTACATATCCTATATTATAATTCGCTAGGATGTTTGTCCAAAGCCATCATGCTCAGTAGAGACGGCTGCATGCACTGCAGTCATGCACAGTACAGACTGCCTGTGCCATGGCTAATACGCACTGTGTACCCCTCTGGCACTCAAAGGGTTAATTCCCTTGAATTCTAGGGAGATCTCTAAACCTCCCTAAAATCTCCATTTAAAGGGATAGTAATACTTAAAATGTAAAAAAAAATATGTTGTAGGGTTTATCCCCCTGAGTAAAACAAGGGTACTCACACTGCTGAAAGGTGTTTCATTCAAAAGTTATTAATTTTCAAAGTTGAATTTTTTAGGTGCAATATCACAGTGGCCTGAAATTGTACAGTGGTGCTGTTGCTACACGATCCTATGGACAGCTCTGGTCAGTTGACCATAAATCTCCATAGGATGGTGTAGCAACAGCGCCACTGTACAATTTCAGGCCACTGTGATATTGCACCTAAAAAATTCGACTTTGAAAATTAATAACTTTTGAATAAAACACCTTTCAGCAGTGGGAGTACTCTTGTTTTACTCAGGGGGATAAACCCTACAACATATTTTTTTTTATATTTTAAGTATTACTATCCCTTTAAATCTACTGGAATTTTTGTCTTCCACAGTGCATTTAAATTGATCTACATTTACTCATTTTTAGCTTATGGACTACAGACCTGTTGTCTTCCCTATATCCAGAGAGGCTTCCTAAACAAACTTCACAGGGATAGATTTAGAAAGGAATAAGGCTTGAGTAAGCAACCTTTGTCTCACGAGCTGTTGGAGACGACAACTACCAATCATCCACAACCAGCTAACGGGAATTGTAGTGTCCAATATTTGCAGTGCCAGAGGTTGCATATCCCATGTATAAGGTATGAGCAAAGAAAATGTCACCCACTTGTTAATTATCAGGTCACGATTACTTCAACCATGTTTGCTAGAAGAGCAATGATTTGACCAGACAGTGGATAGGTTTCCTTATAGTGATAAGTGAAAGATATCAGCATCAATATAAGTATATAGTTCCCCAGCAATACTATAAAGAACATTACGCAATATTACTAGTGCAGGCACCCACACATTTATCAGAGCTGTATATGCAGTCAGCCCTACACCTGATTACAAATCACATTATCCTCAGCTGACCAACTGAAATACAAAAGCTGGAAGGCCATCCATTGCTCACCTCTTGCATACACAGTAGGACATGACATTATCAGTGTTCATCTCTTTTATTTAGAAATCTCTGGAAAACAGTATGTCACATCTTAAATCTTGTGTTAACTAATGTGCCACTTAACCAGCCAAAAACAAGAACTGCAAGACTATTTCTTGCATTCAATGGGACTCAAGTATAAAGTAATGTGAAATAAATCTGGGGCACACTGGGGTCAAATAAAAATCCCCATTGTGTTGGAGACCAAACTAGAATTCAAGTGGTTAAAATATCCTTTTAGATCAATGAGGATTTGGAGAATTTTTATTTCTCTCTTATGGTGTACAATGGCT
Source organism: Rhinophrynus dorsalis (assembly GCA_037306005.1). Lineage (NCBI taxonomy): Eukaryota > Metazoa > Chordata > Amphibia > Anura > Rhinophrynidae > Rhinophrynus > Rhinophrynus dorsalis. The sequence continues at coordinate 374,532,670 of CM074721.1, read as the reverse complement.
TGTCTTTAATTTTTTGGTACAAGTCCAACGTGTTCATTAGAGACTTGCAAAGACAGCCATGTTAATTTTTGGAAACAATGAAAGGGTTTTGCTTGGTAATTCTTTCCACTGGGAAGTCAGGAACCTGAAGATGTCGACAGCCTTTTAAATATAAGTTCTTATTTAGGTTATTGTGCCGATATAAGTTACTGGACAAGATGCGTGGAGCTACACCATAGCGAACGAATGCAAAATCAGCTGGTGGATGAGGTTTATAAGAAGCTGAATAAACACTACGCAGATTGTTGGGTTGTTCTCTCCATTGCTTTTCCATTTTTTGTAAGAGGCCAAAGTTTGTAGGTGGATCCTCACTGGGATAATCAGAATGTTCTGGAGTCCATGTCAAACAGTTTCTATTCCAGCTTCGAAAAGTAGGCAGTGTGGAATTGCCATGTCTTTCAAAGTCATCATCATAGTTAGATATTAAGTGTTTGTTCTTGGGTTTTCCGTGAGGACAAAATAAAACCTGTTTTGGATATCCCTCCATTTTCTTCTTATGTAATCTGCTCAGTTTTCCATCTGGTTTAAAGTCAGGAAAAGGGACAAAGTCTTTCTGGTAACAACTATTGAATGTTGATGCATGGCTTCTAGTAAACTGTTTTCTATCATCAAACCAGTTTCCAATAAGTACTTTGTTGGAGTATTTCTGCTCTATTTTCCATCCTGGAAGAGAACATTCATTAACACAGTCCATAGTGGGATCACAGATGATCACTCTTTCCTCTGTTCCTTACTTTATAGTTTGTTGCCTCTGATCACCTCAAAGAGTTACAACTGATCACATTCCACTTCCCTCTCTAGCTCTAAGCAATGGGTATGTTTACTGTTGCCAAAGAAACCATTCAAATGAAGGTAAACATTCAATTGTAGTTTCCACCACATTTGAAATATCAGATGTCTTGCACACAATACATTGGGTGTACAAGTTACAATACAACTTGGTAAACGTATTTAAGATTATCTGTCCCATAGATACATGAAACTTTGTAACCATTTCCTAGTATAATATCCATTATTATCCTAGTATATCCATTATTGACTAAAAACAAAAATAAAATAAAATTGTGGGTTTCATTTTATATCCATAGTGGTACAACTGCATTCATTGTTACAAGAACAGAATTTCTTTACACATAAATATTACACACAATATGCAGTTTAGATTTAATGTTTTTGAATGACCAATGCATGTTACAAATTGTTTATTGCAGTTGCTTCTCCTAATTTTTTTTCCGGTTTATAAAAAACTGCAAACATTTTATTTATTTATGACATTATCTAGTGTGTAACCATTTATAAATACCTCATTTTAACCCTTTGAATACTAGAGAGGTATCCAATGCACTGCATTGCAATACCTCTCTGGCACTCAAAGGGTTAAAGTGTGACAGGGTCTCTCTCTGCATTTTGGGTTTTAGTCATTTTTTTACCTTAGGGTAAATATTAACTTTTTAAAGTTAGTTTAACAAGTTGAATATTAAAGGAACATAAAAACCTAAAAATGCACTGGGGGTTTTGTACACTTTACTAAATGTCACTTTATGGTAACATGTAAAATGCATTTGTTTTAAGGTCCAAAATTCTTGTGTATTGCTCCAAGGGAGCTTTCATTGATCCATTTACAGGGTTCTTTGTCGCATACCATAGTAATCTTTATAGGTGTCTGCTAGTCTTCTATGGTCTGCAAAAGGCCAGATAAGGGGTCAGCCTTTCTGAATGAAAAAGTAACGGATACTAATCTCAATAATTCATCTACCTTCTAATTAGATTGTATGCTCCTTGGGGCAGGGTCCCTTTCCCAGTGTATGATTTCCTGGCTGCTCTTTCCCCCCACAAATAATGCAATGATTACACTTTAGCCTAATGGTCTTAACCCAGTTCTGTATTTTTGTATTGTTCTATTACAACTTCTATAAAGTGCTGTGTACATGTATGGTGCTATATAAATAAAGATACATACATACATACATACATACTTTAACTCTTCTCTCTCATTACAAACAGCACAAACAAAATTAACCAGATGCATTAAAAACCAAGGGTAGGTTTAAATTTTAGGGACCGAACATAAAATACCTACATTTCACAGATGCTAGCTGTAAGTACATGCCATTTAAAAGGCGTATCAATCAATTTTATTTTTAGGTGTTAGGGTTTCTTTAATGGGCCAAAAGGTATTTAACCCCTTAAGGACCGGCAAATCTGAGGTGGATTTCACTTAAGGACCAGAGCAATTTTGACTTTTTTGACCATGTCTTTATTCAAGCATATTTTTTCTTTAATTCCTTTAAAAAAATTTAAAAAAAAAATAACATTTTGCTTACATTTTCCTGGATTTGTATACTATTAGTTGATTACAAAAAAATACCACTAAATATATTAATTTGCTTCTCCTGAATATGAGAATACCCCACATGCCTGGTATTTCAATCCCTTTCTCACATTTACAAGGTAAAGATTACAAAATTGACATCATTATTTCCAACATGTAATTTTTCAACAATTGGCATGTGAGTATCATAGCTTAGTTGACGGTGCCAGAACCCAAAAATGTCCCACAAAGGTACAAGTTTCTGAAAAGTAGACAACATAAGGTAAATAATCAGTAGAATTTTGGAGTTTTTTTATGTAGCTATTTTTCCAGAAATATGTTCCAAAATTGCGTTAAAAAAAAAAAATAAAAAATAAAAAATTGACAGTTTTCACACTTACATTTCAATGTTACTGTTGATATCAAGCACTGGATAGGTGAAGATTTTTAATAATGCATTGTTTAGTGTTCAGCTCTAAGTACGGCAATACCCCATATTCATAGGTTTCTCAAGGTTTGGGGGAGCTACGGGGCCCAAATTGGAACATGCGCGTTTCCAGTTTCACACTTTGAATTTTCACAGCTTGCATCACTGGTGTCATGTCTCATTTGGGGCTGTGTAACAGTGCTCCACTCTAAGATTTCCTCCCAAAAGTGTATATTTTTTGGAAAGTAGACACCCCAGGCTTTCATTTTATGTATGTTTTGAAATTTTTTGCGCAGCCATTTTACCACAAATCCTTCATAAATATTGATGTAAGTAAAAAAATTCAATGTTTTTCACACTTAGGTTTCAATGTTGATGTGAATTTCAAGCACAGGATAGGTGAAGATTTTTTTAAAATGCATTGATTAGTGTTCAGTTGCTTCTTCTGAGTATGGCAATACCCCATATGCATAGCTTTCTCATAGTTATGGGGAGCTACAGGCCAACTTTTGAACAAACATTGAATTTTCACAGTTTGCATAACTGGTACCATGTCTCATTTTGGGGCTGTGTAACAGTGCTCCATTGTAAAATTTTCCCCCAAAAGTGTATATTTTTGGAAAGTAGACACCCCAGGCTCTCATTTTAGGTATGTTTTCAAATATTTTTACGCAGCCATTTTACCACCAATCCCTTGTAAACTTTACTTACATTAAAAATTCAGCATTTTTCACACTTGGGTTCAATGTTGATGTGGATTTCAAGCACAGGATAGGTCAACATTTAAAAACCTGCATTGATTAATGTTCAGTTGCTTTTTCTGAGTACAGCAATACCCCATATGCATAGGTTTGTCAGGGGCTGAGGAATCTACTGGGCCCAGTTGGTAACAAGCTCGTTCCATTGTCAGACGTGGCATTTTTACAGCTTGCTTAACTGGTGCCTTTTGTATTATTTGTTAAGCAATGTTGCAATTAATATTTTACCCCCAAAATATATTTTTTAGTAAGGAATACAACCCTGGGTTTTAGTCTAGGTGCATTTTGGCAATTTTTTCTCAGTCATTTTACCACCAATCCCTCCCAAAACCTGCAGTAAGAAAAATAAAACCCTGTACTTTCACACCTATATTTCAGTGTTGCTGTGGATTTCAAGCACAGGATATTTGGAGATTTGTAAAAATGCACTGTCCACAATTCAACTACATTTTCTGAGTATGGCAATGTCCCATATGCATAGGTTTGTCAGGGTTTGGGGGATTTACTGGGTTCAGTTGAGAACAGGGTTGTTCCCATGCACAATAGAGACTTCCCTGACTGCGGCTGATACGGAGCAGGCGCTCCAAATTTAGACCATAATCGAGGACTATGGGCTGAATTCGGAGCCCCGCTCCGTTATCAGCCGCGACGCAGGCAGTCTGTAGTGAGCATGTCTGTAGCGAGCTCAGCCGTCTCTACTGAGCATGACGGCTTCTGACAAACAACTTAGCAAATTATTATATAGGATAGTGTTAGATCTAAGGAGGGATATGTTTTGGAGAAAAAAAAAAATTTCACTGGGAATGTGTGGCCAAATAATTAAATTACAGAATTACTGCATTGCACGTAAATTATACTGTTTGAAACAGTCACCAATACAGAGCCCAGGTTTTGTAGGGCAATCAGGACAATAGAAGGTGGTTTCTGTCCGTTTGCCATTGGCATAGCACACCCTGCAGCATTTCTGTGGGTTACTCTTTTGGGGGGTTGGGGGGATTTTAAATGCAAAGTGTCCTAAACGGGGTCTATGATGTAAAACTGCTGTTGCCCCTGGAAATGACATGCATTTGGAATTGTAAAAAAGTGATTTTTTGAGTGGTGTTTGCCAGTTTAAAAATTATAGAGGAATTATAAACTGCAGTCTGCATCAGGAAAATACCAGACCCTCAATTGTCTCATGGTGAGGTAAGGCTGCATGAGTTGATCACAAAGATCAACACCCCCTCCCCGATGTGTTTATTGTAGTCTCTGATGCAGACTGGTTTCCTGAGGACCGTGCCAGGGACATAGGCTGGCACAGTTCCCTCATCATGCATAGCTGTCAGCATGAACACGTCCTTTTTGTCTAAACTTCACTGCCAGCAGCTCCTCTTGGCACAAAGCTAAGGACGTTCCCTTTCGTACCTTGCAGTTGATCATTTGTTTGGGCATCTCCTTACAATTTCTCCTAAAAGTGCCCAGGCCACAGTGTCAAAATAAAAAAAGTGATTTGAATAAAAGGGGGCTTGTATAATAGTTATCTACAAATAATTGGTATCCTTTAATAAGTGGAAAATGAGATCCCAAACAATTTTGCCGTTGGTTCCCAGATATTCAGGGCAACCAGGAGGATCAAGCTGGCTGTCCTTGCCCTCATAAATGCGAAAAGCATAACTGCTTTCGCACAACTTATAAAATTTGACGCCAAACTTGGAGCGCTTGGAGGGGATATATTGTTTAAAGCCCAACCTTCGCTTATATTTCATTAAGGACTCGTCAACAGATATTTGTTTTTGGGGGGTAGAGTTTTCAGAAAAATTTTTTTGCAAATGAGTTATAAGGGGGTGAATTTTTTACAGCCTGTCATACTGGAGGTGATCTTTAGGGAGGCACATGGTGTTATCGTTGAAATGCATGAAGCGTAAAAGCATTTCATAGCATCTCCTGCTCATTTTTTGGCCGAAAATGGGAGTATTGAATACAGGATTTTTGCTCCAGTATGACTTGATGCTTGGCTTTTTAATTATCCCCATAGCCATAGTTAGGGCCCAGAATATCTTGAATTCAGCAACATCTGTGGGGTACCAGGATTGCTGCTTGGAAACATAGCATGTGGGATTGGCTGCAATGTATTGGGCTGCATAAATATTTGTTTGTGCTACAATCTCCCCCAAAATGTCTTCCCCCAAAAATAAATTTAAAAAACTGCTCCTGGTTAAAACCGGCCACATCTACATTTATTCCTGGGCTGCCTGTGAAATCTGGTATTGCTGGACTTAATCCCACTGGTGGTACCCATTCCGTAGACTCTTGATGAGGGGCAGGCCTTGTGGCAGGTCTTTGAGCATGTTTTGCGGCATTTTTTTTTTTTTTTTGGCTGCTTCTGGGGCATTTTTTTTTTGGCTGCTTCTAGGGCAACTCTCGGGGCAGTATGCCTCTTCTTAGAAGATGGCTCAGCAAGATCACTGGAGCTATCACTGTTGCTCTCTGTGAACTGAGAGATATCAAAATCAGAGCCAGTATCCGTGGCTTCTGAATCAGAAGCCAAAAAGGCATACGCCTCTTCAGCAGAGTATAAACGCTGCATCTTAAACTACCTACCCTAATTTTTTCTAAATAGCTTCTAACTAAACCTACCTACCCTAATTTTTTCTAAATAGCTACCCACCCACCCAAGTTCCTATTCCTATGTAAATGCTATATTTTTTTTTTTTGTTTTTTTGTTTCAGTGCCTAACTCTAACCCTAAACCTTACACTAACCCACGTCAACCCTAATCCTACAATAAAACTGTTATATATATTTCTTCTGTGCCTGAATCTTACCCTAACCCACATCAACCCTAATCCTACCTAACTTAACACTAAGTCACTATTCCTACAATAAAACTATATATAATTTTTTGTTTATTTGTTTTTTTCTTGTGCCCAACTCTAACCCTACACCTTACCCTAACCCATGTCAAACCTAATCCTACCTAACTTAATCCAAACAGTCACTATCCCTATAATATAACTAATTTTTTTTAATTCTGTGCCTAACTCTAACCCTAAACCTTAACCTAACTCACATCAACCCTAATCCTACCTATAGTTACTATTCCTACAATAAAACACATACACACACATATATATATATATATTTTTTTTAATATATATATATTTATTTTTACAAAACCCTAATCTTTAAACCTAAATTCTATACTAAATCTTACCCTAACCCACGTACACTCTAAACCTACCTAGCAGTACTAAACGTACCTAAAAAAAAATCCTAAATATTTTAATAAATACAATTTTTATTAAAAAAAAAAAATTCCCTAAACCTAAATTCAACACTAAACTTACCCTAACCTACGTACATACCTAGCCCCACTAAAATTACCTAACCTATTAAACTACCTAATAATGAAAAAAACAAAAAGGGATTTCAACTGGGGGGGGGGGGCGCAAAAAAATCCACAGATCAGCCCTGCTGATCTGCAGCACTTGATCACTAAACTGAGTGATCAAGGTGGGGGGAACAATTGATCACTGTATTATAGTGATCAATTTGGAGAAAGAAAAAAAAAAAAAAAAAAAAAATTGGGGTTTTTTTTAAGCTTTGTTGCAAGCTTGCAACACTGGAACACTTCAGCAACGATCTCTCTATCTCTCTTCTCCTCAGATTTGTGCGTGACAGAGAGGTATGACAGAAGCAGTGTTTTGAAAACACTGCTTCTGTCATATGCGGGGTAATACATGTGATTCGCTAAAATAGCAAATCACATGTATCAACAAACGGGGCATTGGCCCAAACTAGATGCTCCGATATTGGAGCACCTAGTAACAGTCAGCCCGCATCTCTCGCATCGCACACAGGAGAGGTAACCCTTGACGTGCCAGGTCCGGCGTGATGGTCCTGCCACGTCAATGGTCCTTAAGGGGTTAAAGGTGGGAGTGAGACAACAAATCAGAATCTCCTGATGAAGCTGGGTTATTCCCAACACATGCTGAACACAGTCTGCCCCCTGTGAGTTTCATCTGATGCTGTTAGAGTTGGGTTTTGTTCACTACGGATAATTTTTAAGTCAGAAGGGAAGTCTGCAGTGGTGAGAGATTGAACCACGTGAGAAAACTCTAAAGCCAGCTCCATCCTGTAATTTATCCCTGGAACCTGGTGAATATCAGCTTGACTCCTATTCTTTTACATCCTCAAGAGGGATTGTAATATTTATATTAGTTATTTTTGGTTGGAGTTAACCTGGTAAAAACAGAATAAAATTCATATTTTAAGAACTAGGACAATAATATTCCATTTTATTGAATCTAAGTGAACCTAGGTTAGATTTTCTATTTAATTTATTTATTTTGGAGGGGGCACTACATCTCACCTTCTAAATATTAAGTGCTTCAAACAGTTCCTAGAAACAACCTGACTCAATTTAGCTTATCAGAACTAAAGAAAGACAAAATATAATTTTAATGTAATATTTTCAGATACGTGGCTCCCATGGTTCACACCAGCTAAATCAATACGCAACCTTCCCTTTGTCTGCGTGTGTCTTGGCAAAGGAGGAGAAGAAAGATGCTCAAATTATTATAATTATTGCCCAATTAGCCGAATCTTGTCACTTCCAAAAGGCTGAGAACAGAATGAATGGTGCTGCCATTAGGAGAGAAAAATGTGAACCTAGTAATCAACAAATCATATGTAGGAGAAAGAAAAGTCCTGTAAGCAAATGTAGTCTTAATGGCAAAGGGGTTCAAAAAATTCCTCACAGCACAATTGAGAAGGAAGAGGTAGGCTTTTATATAGGCCCTGAACTATAATGATAAACCTTTCACTGCTGGACTACAGTACTATGATCACCTCAATAATTAACCATTTGAGGCCTTCTGCACAAAAGAAAAAAAAAAAAGCATTACTAGAGTAAATCAACTGCATCAGAGGAGAGAGAAACACATCCAATTGGTTTAAAAGGGAATTTTAACCCTTTCAATGAGAGGTCTCCAATGTATTGCAAAGCTAAACATTGTTGACAGCTCTATCGTCCAAGGGTTAAAAGCCCCACTTAATTCAATGTTATTTCTCTCTTTGCCCCTGTGGTAGATACTAAAGTCCTCTTTTCTAGGGCTAAACTCTTACCTGTTAAATCTTTTTCTCTTAGTCCATACAGGTTACAGGTCACTCTGGGTAGGCGATCCGCCCCTTTAAGTAGGCAGGAACAATTCTAGAATTGATTGCAGGGGGTGGAGCCTACCTTCCCTCCTTGGCTGTAGCTAGCCAACAAGCTCCAGAAAGATTTGAGACACCAACTATTGACCCCGAAGGACCACCATAGTCTGCCATAGGAAAGCCAAGCATGGTCCATTGACAGGGTGGGAGACCAGTCACCTGTATGGACTAAGAGAAAAGGATTTAGCAGGTAAGAATAAAATCCTCTTTTGTCTGTCGTCCAATACAGGTTACTGGTAACTCTGGGATGTCCAACCATTGCATTTCCAGAGGTGGGAAGTAAGGCAAGGACCAGGCGCAGGGCCCCCAAAGTCACCAGAGCAGATATGAACCATCAGATCAGCGACAGCCCAACAAAACAATGAAGTGTCAACGGACACAGAACAGAGGTAACAAAACCCCAAAACTGTTACACAGCACACTGAACTAGAGCCAACAGGGCTCAAAAGTGAAGGAAGCACCAAGAACAGGAGAAGATCCTAGACATGCAAGACTGCCTCAAGGATCATCCTCCCAAAGCTGGCATCAGCCGATGCCAGCACATCAACACGACAGAGCTTCGAAAAGGTGTGCACAGACAACCAGGTGGCAGCCTTGCACAACTGAACAGCAGAGGCCTGATTCTTGTAAGCCCAAGAGGCCCCAATAGAACCTTTAGAATGAGCCGTGACCCTGAAGGGGACAGGCTTCTTCCTCAGCTCATAAACATTATGAATAGTGGACTTAATCCAAGAAGCAAGTCATCTTGGATGCCGGTCTTCCTGCCCTAGGATCCTCAGGAATGACAAACATCATGTCAGACTGCCTGACAGACTTAGTGCGATGCACATAAAACTTGTGACAATGCACCACATCTAACAAGTGGAGATCCCTCTCCTTGTCAGATGTGGGGTCAGGGAAGAAGGAGGGCACCACAATCTCCTGATTGATGTGAAACTCGGAAGCCACCTCCTGAGAAGTGCGAAGCACCACCTTATCCAAGTGAAACACCAAAAAAGGTGATTTACAGGTCAGAGAATGTAACTCAGTGACACAGTGAATGGACACGATCACCAGGAGAAAGGCCATTTTCCACGTCAACAGGCGGAGAGGAATAATAGCCAAGGACTCAAATGGAGGGCGCTGAAGAACGCCCAAAACCAAGTTAAGATCCCACAGTGGAGTGGGATTCTTGAAGGTAGGACAAGTATAAGCAACACCCTGGAAGAAAACCTTGACATCAGGAAGGATGGCAATGCGCCTCTGAAAGAAAAGAGAGAGCAGAAGTCTGAAACTTAAGGGAACTGAAACGGAGGCCCTTATCCACAACATCCTGCAAAAAGGCCAGGACCATAGGCAGCTCAAATTCCTGAGACAAGACCTTGTCAGCACACCAAGACAGAAAGGTCGACCAGACACGATGGTAGATCATGGAAGAAACAGGTTTGCAGGCACTGAGCATAGTAGCCACCACCCCAGAAGAAAAACCTTCTTCAATATGGAGGATTCAATTTCCAAGCAGTCAAAGCTAGACGGTGAACATCCTCCTTCCACAAGTAACCCTGGAGAAGAAGATCTGGACGGCAAGGAAGCCGGAATGGCTCTGCCACTGACAGATCCAGAAGCTCCGGAAACGAAGCCCATCGAGGCCAGTATGGAGCAATCAGAATGACTGGACAACACTCCAGTCGTAATTTCCGTAACACCCTGTGCAACATCGGGAGGGGAGGAAGAATGTAGGCCAGAGAAAATAACCAAGGAATGGACACTGCATCCACCTCCAGAGCTAGAGGGTCCCTCCAACGAGAGCAGAACCTCGGAACCTTCCTGTTGTGTCTTGTCGCCATCTGGTCAATGTAAGGAAGACCCCCAATTCTGAACAATGAGGGTGAATACCTCTAGGTGCAGCTTCCACTCTCTGCTGTCCACTGTGTGTCGACTGATGAAGTCATCCATGACACTGTCTACGCCAGGAATGTGCACTGCGGATATGGCAGAAAGGTGTTCTTCTGCCCAAGACAAAGGAGCCTTGACCTCTAACCAAGCAGTGAGACTTCATGTTCCTCCCTGCTTGTTGATGTAAGCCACGGTCATGGTATTGTCGGACTCCACTCGGACAGGACAGTCTTCCAGCTGAGATGTCCAATGATGAAGGGCATGAAATATCGCCCTAGCTCCAATATGTTGACAGGAAGAAGAGACCACAGACCCTGAGCGCTCAGGTGACCCAGGAGAGGCTGGCATCCGTCGTCACCGTGGTACAGAAGGATACCAGGAAGGACTTGCCTTTCAGCAGACTGGACAGGTCGAGCCACTATGACAAACTCAGTTCCACATGAAGAGGAAGTGACACCGACATCTTCAGAAGGTCTAGCTGACTGCTGCACACCTGGATCACGAACCTCTGGAGCTCCCTGGTGTGCGCCATAGCAAACAGGACCGCTTCTATGGTGGAGATGAAATTCCCCACTAGAGAGGACAGCTTCTTGGCTGGAACTGGATCTTGAGCCAGAATAGCAGAAAACCTGTGAGCGATCTGGTGAGCTACCTCGTCCGTGAGAAACACCATGCTCTGAGTGTCGAAGACAAGGCCCAGGAAGACCAGAAGCTGGGATGGGACAAGATCAGACTTGTCCAAGTTGATGATCTACCCGTGATGGGTGAGAGCATGAATGCATTGCTGAACCTGCTGATAAAGAAGCAGGTCGTCCATGTATGGAGTAACTCTGATGCCGTCCCGATGGAGGAGGCCGGACACTAAGGCTCCCACGGTTGAAAACTTGAGGAGCTGTAGTCAGACCAAATGGAAAAGCTGAAAACTGAAAACGTCCCCGGTCGCAGACAAATCGGAGGTACTGACGGCTCTCTGGATGAATCGCAATGTGTAAGTACATGTCCTGAAGATCCAGAGATGCAAGGAAATCCCCTGGGGACATGGCAGCAATCACCGTGTGTAGAGACTCCTGGAGATAATGGGTCTGGATCACAAAGGAATTCAGATCCTTTAAATCCAAAATGGGACGACAGCCACCGTCCTTCCTGGAGACCACAAAGAGGTTTGAATAAAAACCCATACCTCTGTCCTGAACTGGAACCGGCTCTAGAACATCCTTGTCCAGAAGAGCCTGAACAGCGCCGAACAGACACAGTTTTTCCACGCCCTGAGGCGTATGAGAAGCAAAGAAGCGAAAGGGAGGAAGAGATACGAAAGTGATCCTGTACCCTTCCGTCACCACCTGCAAAACCCATGGGTTCATCACAGAATCCTCCCAAATGGTGTGATAGTGTCAGACGTCTACCCACAGCAGAGCGTGGACCCGGGTTTGATGAGTCATGCTGAAGAAGGCTTGGAAGCCTTGGGCTTGGAGGAGACCTTGGGCTTCTATTGCTGTTTGAGCTTGGAGGAGGTACGCTGAGCTGAGGGAACAGTCTGGTTCGCAGGACGAGTCTCATTCTGAAAAAAAAAAAAAAAAAAAAAAAAATTACTGTTAAGCGGTGTTTTCTTCCTAGGAACCAAAGGTAAAAGTGTACTCTTACCCCCTGTGGCCTCATTGATCAGATCCTTAAGATCTGGCCCAAACAAAGAAGTGCCTTGAGAAGGCAAGGAGAGCACTGCTTTCTTAGAAGCAGTGTCAGCAGACCAGATATTGAGCCAAAGAGCTCGTCTGGCAACCGCCCACATGGTGGAAACCCTAGCCACTAAATGGATGGCTTCAAATAAGGCAGAAGAAACATAGCGATGTGCCTCAGAAATGTTGGCAAGGCGGCGCAACATATCCGAAGTAGGAGCACCCTGACAGATAGCCAGGGTGAGCTGTTAAGTCTAGACCGCAATGGCCCAGTTTACCCATGCTGCAATGAATTCTGGATACATGGCAGAGTCAGCAGTGGCAAAGATGGACTTGAGGAAGACCTCAAGTTTCTTGTCAGTCCAGTCCTTTAGAGCACACGTGACAGATACTGGCAGGGCAGTAGACTTGGATAGCCTTGAGACAGGAACATCCACCTTGGAAGGATGAACCCACTAAGCAAGCGCAGCCTCAGAAAAGTGATAAAGCTTGGCAAACTTCTTGGAGGCAGAAGGTTTCCTGTCTGGAGACTTCCACTCTCCAGACAAAAGGCGGTCAAGAGTGGGGATAAGTGGAAAGCAAGTAAAGGGCTTTTTAGGCTCCTGAAATACATCAGAAGGAACCACCTGCAACAAGGAAATGTTTAGGGTATTTAAAACAGCACTGATCAGGCCCTCAGTCGAGGGCTTAGGATCAGCCTCAAAAGGGTCCTCAAAAAACTGAGAGGAGCCCACCGCACTACATTCCTCAACATCTGAATCCACCAGCAGTTCCTCCTCAGAGGAATCTGACACATCAGGTACTCCCTGAGGTTTTGGCAGGGAAGACTTGACAGAGGAGGGGGTCTGCCAAGAATGAATGACCCCCTGTAACTTGAATAGAAAGAGTTGTAATGTGGACCTAAGGTCCCTAGTAGCAGCCTTGAACTCTTGCACCCAAACTGGCTCTAATGTATGGCTAGAGGTCCCTGGAATACTCTCAGGGACATCAGAGCATGTTGGGCATAAGTGACCTGAGAATTCTCTAGGAAACCCTGAATGACAGGAAGAGCAATGCACAATGGGGGATACAGAGACCCCAGCATCCTTAGTCTTAGGTCTGGCCCCAAGCTCCAGTGGTATAGACATTCTCACAGTGTCAAATAACTTTACTGTATAAGAAATCACCCAATTACAGTGTGTAGGATTAAAGTTTCACCCCAGAAATCACTAAAATAAACTTATCTGGCAGGCAAAGGGTTAATCAGCAAAGGAGAGAAGAAGAGTCCAAGCCCTGCGTAGGATACTCGTTCCTGGAAATAGCACAAAATGGCTGCCGTGAGCCAATCAGAAATGATAATGCAAAGCAAGCGCTCATGGGAAATGTTTTCCCAGAAAAGTAACCCAAACAGTGCCCAAAGACCCCTGAGCCCACCAACACACTAGAAACATGAACCGGATGATAGTGCAAGGGCAGACAGAAAAATGAGCCATCTCTGAAGTCGCTAGGTTAAACGGTTGCAGAGATATGTCCCAAACTGTACAGTCCCATAGAAGTGAATGGAGCAATGGCGCCTATGCGGTAAAGTGCACAAACTCAAACTTTACAAAATTGAAAGTGTAAAACTAAAAGACATGAATCACTAGAACATGTTAGGATACCCAATAAACACTGAACCAGTAGGAAAAGTGTTAGAAAACCCCCCAAACAATGCCAAACCAGCAGCAGGGTGCAACAGGAAGTCCAAATGAAAAACCCCTGTGTGGAGGGGCACTGTGGGACAAGTGGACCTGCAGCACTCAAAGGGTTGTTCACCTTTCCTCCAGATCTTCTGTCTTCAGATTACCATGTTAAGCCTCGGTGGGCGACTCCTGAAGAAAGAATTTGTAGCCAAGATTTCCCCCCCAGGACTTAAGGTCCACAAAAAGCACCTGGTTACTGAGCTAGCCACATCTAAGGCCATTGTCAGTTATGGTAATCCACCTAATGGTGGTATTCCATTTCTAACAGAAAAATAAAAAAAAGCTTCTAAAACTATAGCAGAATGGTTCTCTTGCCTGTGTTATCTTCACCAAGGAACAAATCTTTCAAGAGCTGGTTGGCTAGCTGCAGCCAAGGAGGGAAGGTAGGCTCCACCCCCTGCAATCAATTCTATAATTGTTCCTGCCTATTTAAAGGGGCGGATCGCCTACCCAGAGTTACCAGTAACCTGTACTGGACGACAAAGAAATGCTTTTTTTGTGCATAAGGCTAATGGATGCTAGAAAGGCTTCTCTAACAATTATGGATATGTTGGAGAGACTGAAAAAGAAAATGTCTTACGCAACTCTGATCAGTGACTTCAGCTCCTACTCATCTGTTAATTTAATAATGTTCATGCCATCAGTGTATACAAGCATATATGTTTGCTTTGGTTTGAGTGCAAGCTTGTATCACTCAATGCATGAGTCATTGGAAAGTATTCGATAGGACTGGAATAGTCAACTATTGGACCTCCAGCTTTTGGAGGACTGCAATTTGCATCATCCCAACCAGCCGACCATAGTTCAACATCCAGCTGTTGGCTGGTTGGAGATGATCAAAGTTGTAGTTCCCAACAGCTGGAGGTCCAACAATGGACTACTCCCTGCACTAGGTCATGGAATAATCATCATCGATATACTGAAGGCTTATATAACTCATCATCTGGCTGTCCAACTCTCTCCTAGAGTAACAATGTCTTGCCATAGTAGTACAATTCCTCTCAAGAATTTAATCAACCAATAATATTGCGAACATAACCTTTAGTTCTTTATGCTCCAAAATTTTGGCCCTGAATCGCTCCCGTATACTAAAGGAATTAACTCCCCATATATAAAAGGTGTATTTTTACACATTTTTAAACATTATTAACGGTATGGGTGCCAGAGAGGTATCCATTGTATTACTAAAAGAGTTAAAAGGATTCTGTACCTAGTTGGAATTGGTATCATTTATTTTATGTGGATTTTTATGTGGACTGCCCCACAGCTGTTGTTGCACTCCAGCTTAATTTATCCAGTGATTATGATTACAGTCCAGCAATAGTTGGAGAGCCACAGGCTGTCCACTCCTGACTTACAGGAAAAACTGGCTCGATGTGCATTAAATCTGATGAAGCCTCAGATCTATTGGCTGACCTCCTTATGAAGCCTATGGCAAAATCCCCTTAAAGTCCATGTTCACACCTGGAGACTTTAACGTAGCTGCAAAGCCCACCGGTGTTATTCCTCGCCTTCTCCTACATTGCTGGAGAGGGAGTGGCTGTTGGATTGCCCAAGCTGATGTGAGCCACATACGATTGGCTGATGCCCACTTACTGGAGTTTGCAGGAAGACGATCAACCTCAAATATATCTCTTGTGTTAATGACCTGCATATCCAAGGTATGTCCTGACTTTGTGCAAGCATCAGCTGTACAACACTTCACCCATGTGAACTTAGCCTTAATTAACACTTTCAATGTCAGATGGGTATCCAAAGCTTTGTGTTGCACTGTATTAGATACCCCTATAGCACTCAAAGGGTTAATAGAATGGAATGTTTGTAAGACAAAACTTGGGATGAACTGGTACTGCATCCTCATGTATGTCACATCTCCCCCTTCATTTTACTAAAGGGCAGAAAGCCAATTTACCCACAACATAGGCATTAAAAAACATGAAGAACGATATGTCTTATCTCTCAAACCTTTATGGTCTAAAAGATATTCAAAAGCAAAGTTTCCCCTCCCGCCCCTTTTACCTACTGTAAGCAAATCTCTTCTCAGATGTGGAATGCAGTCCATAGACCAGACAGATAACAGAAGGGGACACTCTTCTTCCTATGAAAACAATGAAAGCCCTGCCCCCCTTGACAAGTTTTTCCCTCATCTTAATTGAAGATTGTCCCTCTCTGCAATCTACCTGGGCACCTCCCTTCTGCTGTGGCTGAGCAGTGTTACATCAGTAAAAGGGGCGGGAGGGGGATACCTTGTCATTGAATTACTCTTGAACTACAACTCTGAGAGAATTGAAATAACACTCTCCAAAGTCCAAATACTATGATGATTAATTAGAGCTGCTTTTATTATGAAACATTACTGTCCCTTTAAATTGTAATATCTACGATTATCTAACAGAATTTGTGGAGCCTGATGACTTTTTGCCAGTTTCTGCCAACCCAGTTATTGGGCCATTATGTAATAAAGGCAAAAGTAGACAAGTTCTGGAGCAAGCCAAGTGCACTAAAGGGGAAAAAATAGAATTTCCCTTTAAGTGGAGCTTTTAACCCCTTTGCGTCCACTGACGTGCCAGGACTGTCATGGAATTCAGAGCTCCCCGCGCGGCTGCACACCACATGGGGAGCCCTGAATTTGTTCGCTAAAACAAAATACTCCGTGGTCCTCAAGTGCCAGCCGAGCATGCAGGTCGTTAAGAGGTTAAACTCGAGTGCTGGCGAGGTCTACAGATCATTGCTCTGCAATGCAATGGAGACCTCTTTCACTCAATGTTTTAAAAGACCATTTTAAAATCAATAAGAATGTTGGGAGATTTTTATTTGTTCCAGTGGTGAAATTAATTTGCTCCAGAACTGCTCCATTTTTCATTTATAGTGGCCCTTCTCTATGTAAGGTCAAAAACACTTTCTTCCCAGCTACAATGGAAAAATTGCACAAACAAAAAAGTGACCATGTGCTCCTCCAAACCAGAATGTAAATATGTACCCTACCTAGTGCATATATAATAACTTTATTAATAAATGAGGATTTAGTCCATCCAATGGCCATGAGATGTTAAGCTCACCAACCTCGCCAAGGTACCTCAAGTCTGGCAAGTACCTACTCTATTATACCTTTGTACCCTATCTAAATTAAAAAAACAAAAAATAAAACATTTTTTTTCAAAAACTTGAAAAAGGAGCTAAATCAGATGTATGTATTTTTGTTTTGTTTGTGCACAATGGAAAAGTTGCAAGTGGTAAACTACTTATTGCAACAAAGCCCCATTGAAACAGGTGGATTTTTCTAAAAGTCTTTAAATTGCTTACATAGAATATATATCTTTATAGTATAAAGGAAAGTTGGTCACATGACCAGCAATTCTCCAGACGTACCACCCTCCCATGTGGTCAGGAGGAGGAGTTATGCCCTCTCCACCATTCACGTTGCTCCACACATTCACAGGGGAGTCATTTTCAGGAGCTGCATGGGCCCAAAGGGACCATGCTACTCCTGTGAAAATGTCTCGAGTCACACACCTTCTAATGTCGCTGTTCCTGCACTCCTTTGCTGACCTACACGCCCGATCCTCCTCACTCCTTTCTCACTCATTCACAGCTACACTGGCAATCCTCCTCACTCTTTTTTTTTAGTAGTTCGCTGTCCGATAAACTCACACACCTCCCATTCTACAGTGCCACAATGTGAGGATCATGGGTATGATCTGCAGTGACTATTACCTACAACGAATTCTTGCACTCCACACTCACTCATTAAACACAGCTATTACATTGAACCATTGTGTTGTCCCGTAAACAAACATGCCCTCACCGCTCCTACACGGATCCTGCAGTCACCACCACCTGTGCTATGGCTCTCGCAGTATGAATACACTATCCTGTCTAGGATTGTTCGGCAACATGACTATTTCATAGAGTGACTGCAAGTAGAGCTAAAAGTTAGTTATGCTGAGATGGAGTGAGTGGAAGTGGAGTTTAACCCTTTTAGTACTAGAGGCTCTCTGGCACTCAAAGGGTTAAACTCCACTTCCACTCATTCCATCTCAGCACAACTAACTTTTAGCTCTAATTTCAGACACTCTATGAAATAGTCATGTTTCCAAATGACTGCCACAAGGGTATCCAACAAATTGCCCTGTGGCAATCAAAGGGTGTCCTGCTTTTGGCTGCCCTGTGAGGCTGTTCTCTGCTATTCACTCCTCCCGGTAATAATGAAGGTGATCAGAGGGAGGATTGTACAGCACAGAACAGCCACATTCACTCTGCACAGTACACAGCACAATGGACACACACGTGCACACACGTATCCTTTTGATAGGTCGCACGCAAAATAGCGTGCGACCTAATGAGGCAGTTAACATATCAAATGAATAGAAATGTCTACATGAGAATATCGCGCTGCTTCACAGCGCGAGATTCTCCTGTTTTGAAAGGATTTAACCCTTTCAGTGGCACATCTCATTTAACCCTTTCAGTGGCATTAAAAGCAGCTAAAAAAGGCACAAATGCTTTGGACAAAACAAGTAAGAAAAGTAATATGGTACTCA
Source organism: Rhinophrynus dorsalis (assembly GCA_037306005.1). NCBI lineage: Eukaryota > Metazoa > Chordata > Amphibia > Anura > Rhinophrynidae > Rhinophrynus > Rhinophrynus dorsalis. Next base: position 374,514,130 of record CM074721.1, on the reverse strand, counting down.
CTATTCTGTCAGTGTTGTGTGGGTGGATAACGCCATGGGTTGGTTGAAAAGGAAGTCCTGTAGTCAGTCTTCTCTCATAGCCGTCTACGTATTGCCTGCTGCAATGGGTTTGAGTGCCTTCAAGTCCACATCGGCTACACTTAAGGCGACACACTGTCACCCGAATTGTAGCACTAACTGTAGCCGATAGTCTCATGAAGACATTGCTATTCATGCGACATGTTAACTGCCTCATTAGGTTGCACGCTTTTTTGCGCACGACCTTTCAAACGTAAACCACACTGTCCATTCTCCTCTAACCACATTATTCCTCAGAGAATAGGAAAAGGCAGAATACACATCCCAACCACCACAAACAGCCTTATTCATAGTGTCTGAGCTCGTCTATGGCTATAATATTTATATCATACACACACACACACACAGTATGTGTAAGTAGCAGTAACCAGGACCACTGTAAGTGAATAAGTGGAGGTTCTGGCTCTTACTGGTCCCGCAGATCTATAGGTTCTGAGTGTAGAAGTGTGGGCTGTGGCCACCCTGGGATAGTGTAGGAACTTTACAGTGCTGTGTAGGTAACAATGTTGTATTGGAGTGAATATCTGTAGTATTCAGAGAGTTGGATGGCAAATGCAGCCCTGTAAGGGCCAGCGGGTAACACTTCACAATGTGTTACCATCCCCACTGTGGTCCTGAAACCGTGAAATCAATGGTATTATGCCTCTGTGTGTTTGGAGTGTAGAAGTGGAAAGCCGAAAATAAAAGATTATGGGCTAGATTCTATTGCAGGTGATAAATGTTAACACCCCTTTTATCAAACATTTTTCTACTGAAGTGTATGGGGAAACGAGAGAGAGAGAGAGAGAGAGAGAGAGAGAGAGAGAATTAGTTAATTCTCTGGCACTCAAATGGTTAAATAGAGTGCTGTTAATGTATAAAGAAGTTGTTCCAATGACATAAATAATGTAGATTCATTGCCCTACTTTGCTGGCCCTGTTACAGTGGAGATCCTCCTCCCCATAATGTGCCTCGCAATGTCTGGATCCATCGCGGAAGGAAGAAGCCGCTGTTTATTCTGAGAAAAACAGGCTTGAGCCTAGGGGATGGCAGGGGTATCAGCGCCATGGAGAGGGTGTGCTGGGCATCTGGGAGTTGAGGAAAGAACAGGGATCATCCTGGGAATCCACTGTCCATGCAAAAAAAAACAAAAAAAACACACAACAACACATGGTCACACCTTAAAAAGTCAAGAATATATGTTTTAAAGGGATAGTAATACTTGCATTAAAGTTTCTCTCTGAGTCTTCTTGATATTTTTTGTAACATGTACCACTTTATTTAATTACTATGGTGTTGCAGTTAAAACTGTATTAAAGCCAAAAGGATCCCCCTCCCGCCCCTTCTGGCCGGCTCCCATTAGATGTGAAATCTGGTCGTGGGACTGGACGAATGCAGTGAGGGGCGATCTTCATTCAGTAACTATAATGAACCCCTTGATGAAGGAGGGCAGCATTTTCCTTTTGGTTATTTAAGATTGTTCCTTCCTTACCAGACAGAGGCTGAGTGATGCAGTGAAGGGGGGGGATCCTTTCAGCTTGAATATAATTTTAATTACAATGCTGTAAGTAATGAAATATAGTGCTACATACATCCTATATAATAATTCGCTAAGTTGTGTGTAACGCCCGACATGCTCAGTAGACACTGCTGCGCGTGCGGCAGTCATGCGCAGTAGAGACTGCCCACTGCGTGTGACTGCCCCGCGACCGGCTGCCAGAGGCACTGTGGCCCGTGTAACGGGCTGTTCAACTAGTTTATATATAAAGAGCTAAACTTTAATAGAAGTATTACTGTCCCTTTAACCCTCCGAGTGACATACCCCTGTGGCACTCCAAGGGTTAACTGTTTGAGTAGCACAGGCTTCAGACATCCCACCCTCCCTTGTACATTACTTCCCTGCAAGTTAAGAGTGTATAAGGGTTTAAACCTACTGACACCATTTTGCGTAACTGAATACATTATTTGCAGCAAGACTAAAATATTTTATTTACGAAGAATAATTTAGAAACACATATATTGAAGATTAACTACATATTTATGCAAATTTTTTTGCTGTGGAGCAATGTGATACACACTACTAACTGTGCTCTCCAGAAAAGAGGGACAAAAGGGTAGAAAAGAGGGATTTGGATCTGAAAAAGGGAGTGTTGCTTCTAAAGAGGGACACTTGGGAGGTATGGCATTACAGCAATGTTATTTTTTATTTCTCCTTTACTTTGGGCCAGAATTGCAGTATTATGCCTGTGTGTGTTTGGGTTGTGCAAATGGAAAGCAGAAAATAAAAAGAACATTATACCAGCATGTTAACCCTTTGAGTGTCAGAGGGGTTTGTATTGTGTTGTGTGCACCCCTCTAGCACTCTAGTATACACTGGTGTGTCATGTCAGAGTTAAATAGCTGTGGGAAGTGTATTCATACCTGGGAACTCTCTCTCTTGTGGAGTCCCTGGAGGTGACTCATGCGGTGCTGCTGGGGAGAGATCAATGAGGTAGTTTGGGTTAAAAGGGTGTGGGGCTTATTTGCAATTAGGGGTGGGGCTTAGCATACATGTGGTAAAAAAGTGCTAGGAATAGGCTGGGGAAGGAGGAGAAGTGGAAGGGAAATAGAAGTTTACAATGTGAGTGGTGTAAGGACACTTCCACCTATGCTGGGTCTGTCCTGAGGGGTAAAAGTTGATATACAACCTTGTGGCAGTCAGGGGTTAAGTGTGTACCTGACGCCTGCCTGTTCTGTCTTGCATGGCAAATGTTGACACTCATGAAATAATTGAGCATTAATAATAATAATAATAATTTGTGATTTTTATAGCGCTTTTCTCCCTGCGAGACTCAAAGCGCTTAGGGCCTACCTTAAAAGTGATAGTAATATTTCACAAAAACAGCAGCTCCAATTAATCTTCATAGCAATTGAGCCATAGAGGGTGTCATTCAATACTGTCAGAGTTGTAATTCAAGAGTAATTGAGCAATAAAGTTCCCCCCTCCTGCCCCTTTTACCTAGTGTAACACTGCTCACCTCAGATGTGGAATCTGGTTGCTTGACCAGACAGATAACAGCAAAGAATAATCTTCTTACTGTGAGAACAATGAAAACCCTGCCTCCCTTGACAGGTTTTTCAGCTTTTGCCCTTGTCTTAATTGAAGATTGTCCCTCTCTGCAATCTACCTGGACACTCCCTGCTGCTCTGAGTTGAGCAGTGTTACATCAGTAAAAGGGTGGGAGGGGGATACATTACCATTGAATTACTCTTGAACTACAAGTCTGACAGAATTAAAATAACACTTTCCAAGGTCCAAATACTATGATGATTAATTAGAGCTGTTTTTATTATGAAACATTACTATCCCTTTAACCCTTTGAGTGCTATTATGTTCCCCTGGCGCTGCAGCTTCCCTTCAGTGGCTGTTCTACAGGTCTGGATGAGGTCACTGGGAGTCCAAGTGAGTGACAATGTGTGCGTGTCACAGTATGTGTGTGTATATGTATGTGTGTCAGTGTGTGTGTGTATGTGATCTACAATTTCTTCAGCAGTTCAGTATATCAAACATTTTACAACAGGGTGATCTAGGCTGTTGTACTAACAACTGGAGAACTTCTGGGTTAAACCAACACATTTCCTTTGATTTTAATGGTGATTTTGTTCCTTTGAATGAGAGTGATTAGCAATGTGGTGGATACCTCAAATCATTTAAAGAGTTAAAATTCCCAAATATATATCAAAGGAAATGGTGGGGATTTTTAATTTGCCCCAGTGGTGCAGTTTGTTTACTCCATATATTCTTAGTGCATCAACCCAAAACATCAAACCTAAATTGCAAGTTTAAAACTTTTGAGTTTGAGGGGTCTCCAACACATTGCTATGCAATGCACTGGACAACTAAGGGTTAAACAAATTATATGGAACCTCAATTTCTTCTCCGGATCTCTCCCATACAAACTTCCGGACAGACTAAATGGCTCCACATCACTATTAAGCAAATCTGGTAATGACTAGCTGTAACAGTCACTGCTTGTGGCTATGATTGCTTGTCACTAGATAGATTTCCAAAACAGAAGAAGTTTATAACCGCTCTGTCAATTCACAATAGGCTTGATGTACAAACCCAGGTATAAATACGGATCAGGATAACACTGTTGTAAACAAAGGCAATCCAGGTCCCCAAGGGATACTCACAAGGCATGCTTTTGTGAGATCTCTGGCTCAATCCATAATTGACACCTCTCCACCTCTGCTCAAGCAGGGATATCCTGAAGATATGCAGTGTTGGAAGCTCTTTAGGTCCAGTGTTGGTAACTCCTGCCCTATTGATTTTTAATAACGATAACTGCATACAGTTCACAAATGGAATACCGGTAGGTATATGCCCCAAGCTAAAAAAAATCTGCTGAGAGGAATTGCTTATTCCCATGTAAATCCATATGCGGCCTGTTCAAAACTGTGCAAGATAAGTTAGTACATGAAAGTGGCTTCATAGTACAACACAGGAACTGATGGGATTTGGCTTACCATATCTCGAAGATATGCAGTGATGGAAGCTCTTGGGGTCCAGGGTTGGCAACTCCTGTCCTATAGAATTTAATAACCATCATCAACTGAATACAATCCACAAATGGAATATCAGTGGGTATATGCCCCAAGGTAAGAGAAAAACATCTGCTGAGAGGAATCTCTCTTATTTCCATGTAAAACTATAAGGGGCATGCTCAAACTGTGCAAGATAATCAGTACATGAAAAAGAGGCTCCACAGTACAACACAGGAACTGATGGGATTTAGCGTACATTAAAGAATGTGTCCATCTGTTTAACAATTAAGGTTGTAAGTACAAAGTGAACAGTATAACAATTCTGGGGTAAACCATCTACACAAGAGACAACAAATGTCCCCAAATTTTCATTTAACCTTGAGAGCAATGTGTGCCGTACCTCTCTGGCACGCAAATGGCTAAAGGGCTTTTAACCCCTTGAATGCTAGAGAAATCTCCAAATTGCTGCCTGGAAATGCTTTCATGACCTCTCTAGCACTCAAGGGGTTTAAACAAAAACAAAAAAAACCACACAAATAAAATTTCAGTCAAGTGGAGATTTTATTTTACTCCTAATGTGAAGCCAGTTTGTTCCAGAATTGCTCCACTTTAGGCATTAAGAAGTACTAAACAGCAGTAGTAACCTGTGGCTCTACAGCCACTGAACTAAAACTCCATCATTAAATGGAGACTGGATGATGGCTGTAGTACTCCAACAGCTGGGGAGCCACATATTGCCAACCCCTGCTACCCAGGATTGCAGAGCATCCTCCTGCTTCACTGTTCTACTTCACGAAGGAAACAGTATTATATGCACAGAATTTCTCGAGGAGAAATTATATTGGTAAAAATGTAGTCCAGCCAAATTAACTACATATGGTCACTTTTTTTCCTCCCTCCATGTAGTTTGTGCTTCCAAACTCAGCCTACATAACAACCCTACAACCCAAATTTTATTATGATGGGCAAGAAAGTCTTAAGTGCCCATATGAAGTTGCCCTTGTGCCTCTGTTCAACAGACAACATCTTCAATCAGTCCTGCAGAAGCAGACATGGCAACTGGTGGTAGGACCATAATCTCTGCTTCACCCCCTCCCCCTGACCTTCCTGTAAGAGGAAATCTCTGCCACACACACACACCCACACTTACCTTCCTGTAAAAAGGAACACCCCAGCAAAGTCTCTGCAGTGCCAGACAGGAGTGGCCAGTGGGCGAAACCCACAACCCCAGACACTACTATCAAAATCACTGCCCCCATGCAACTATATAGATATTTTGACAGGCTTTTGATAATCATTTCCACAGGCTTTGTCTCACTTACCACTCCTGTCAAACTCACCTCCCCCGAGGTGTGCCTAGCAGTGATCCAGGACCAGGACAGGCCTAGAGGAACAGGCTAGCCTGGAGTGCCTTCATCACCTCTGAATATTATCTATATCAACATACCTGGGAACTTTTGAAATGAGCTCACCCTGAGATCTTTGAAATTAGAATGTAGGTGCTGTGTCAATGTTTGCTGTAACCCAGAGAAGATCCAACCAGTCCTCAAGGAACCTTTAACATTCTACAGTTCTGAGATATCTCTTCTTACACACTCACCAGACAAACAGGACTTCTCCCTCTGACTTTCTGGAACAAATGTCACTAATTTGGCCATTAACCCTTTGAGTGCCAGCAGGGTACACACGCAACGCATTGCTTTGCAAGGCGTTGCGTACCCCTCTGGCACTCAAAGGGTTAAGAAAGCAGTAAAATTGGTGTAAATCAGATAGTAGGAGACACTGGACTCTCTCAACCTGAGAATTTGGCACTTCACCCTGAGATCCTGAGATTTGGTTCAAAACCCTGAGGCTCAGGGTCAAACCCTGAGAGTTCCCAGTTATGTATATCAATATCTCCACCTATGTACCATACGTGTTCATTTATGCAATGACTCCTGTAACACAGAAATCACAAGGTCTACACATTAAGTGTCTTTTCTGTGTCCTGTAAGGATTGGGCTTGATGATGATATTCACATTTAGACCCAAAAGGCCAATTCAAACAAGCATAACAAATGCCACAGAATATACAACACATTAAAACGCACAATGTCATCTCTAGTAGATTGGATCTTAATATTAGATCTGCTGTGACCAAAGACGACCGCTAAATAAAAGAACTGTCATTATCAAAACATGACAATTACCTTCAATCATTCCTTAACACACACATGAACACCACCTCACTGCTGTTTATGAAATATGTCCCAATATACAGCACCTGCCCTGACAATAGATTTTCTCATGTTCTCAGAGTTTTGTAAGAACACTGAAATCCTGCCATAAGGACTTTGCATGTCTACAGGCCACAATCGAGATCACTCCAAAGAGATATAGGTCTGAAAATCCAAGCAAAAAAATCGATGTGGAAGACAGAGCTCATTCAAGATGTATATAGCCTTTGCAACTATCCTTTTAATACAAACATGCACACAAAATGGTAGAATGCACTCAGGAACCTGGTTGATGGCCTGGGTGCCAGATAAGGAAACACTTAGCAATGTCCCAGTGAGGGCTGAAATGCTGACACTGCAATAAAACTACTTTTGGATCACTTCCACGCTATGAAAGTCCTGTGGGTGCAGATTCATCTACCATGTGCATAATAAGGATTCATACAGTTCAGAGAAAACTACACTTACAGGAACTTTTTGCTGAGTAAAATCAGGTGGAGTTTACTGCATCAACATTTTGGGCCAGCATTTGTGGCTCACATATTTATAATATATATTATATCTAATATATTATCTATCTAAGTGATTTGGTGTCTTTGCTGGACACACCCAGGAGCAGCAATAGGTAGTTATATAAGTGCCTCCCCACTGTTGGCTGTAGGATTCCACCTCCTGACCCAGCCATATCAGAGTAAAGATATGATTAGGGATAGTGCATCATCCCCACCCAGTGTTTCAAACAATGTATGTGTGGTTCTAAGGCAACGAGTGGGACACCGTCTGTGGCTAGCAATGGATGGTGGCCGGGGTGGCAGTATGTGTGGTTCTGTGACTACTAGGGGACATTTGTATCTCTACCTCATCCCCTGCATCTTCTTTCAAAGGCAATGCCTTGCTTCTTTTACTAAATAATTGTATTTATTTTTTAATTATACAAACACTTTTTAATTAAGCTTACATTTTTTATGGTAGTCACTAGATGGTACTGTTCCCATCATGGTCTATGATAAGCTACATACTGACTAAAGTTCTCACACAGACTGCTTTTTTTTTTTTTAAAAAATATCTTTTGGAAACAAACTGGCGTTGCTAACAGTATGATTAAATAAATAAAGTAGTAATGTAATAAATCACCATATTTTGCTCAACAGTAAAAGCCCTATAAAATTATTTCAATAAAAAGTTTAAACTGTTGAATAGCGATACAAGCATACACATCGCTTTACATGTACAACGGTTTCATTAATTTACTGGTATATATATATATATATATATATATATATATATATATATATATATATATATATATATATATATACTATATATATATAACCAGAGGGGTTTGAAAACTTCATTTGAAACTGACTATGTGCCATGTTAACCAAGATTCCTGCAGATGTATCGTTTAGGAGATACTCACACTTACTTCTAGGAAAAGTGAAAGCCTCTGGGTACTGAACAGAGCGTCATTAATATATGAAACTAGAGATGCACCGATACCACTTTTTTAAGACCGAGTACAAGTACCGATACTTTTTTCAAGTACTCGCCGATACCAATTACCGATACTTTTTTTGGGGTCATTTGCCAGTTTTCCAGGTACTTAAAGCGCATATATTATATTTATAATATATATGCTTTAGGTACTTGGAAAACTGGCAAATGACCTCAAAAAAGTATTGGTGAGTACTTGAAATATAATATTATATATATATATATATATATATATATATATATATAATATACACACACACACACCACCTCTTGACTGTCCCCTTTTGCCTCTTTCTCCCCCTCTTGATTCCTACCTTTTACTTCATTCTCCCCCTCTTCAGCTTTTGCCTTGGCTTTTTCTCTTCCTTTTGATCCCCCTTTGTCCCCCTCCTTGACTCTTGATCCCACTCTTTTGCCTGTCTTGCTCTCTCCTGATCCCCCCTCTCTTTTGCCTTTTCTTAGTTCCCCTCCTTTTGTCTCCTGATCTTTACTCCTTTTGCCTTTTTTTTTTCCCCTTTTTCTTAGTCCCTTTTTTCTCCCTCTTTGCCTCTCACCACCCGCTCCCATCTAGCCTCCCATACTCTCCTCTGCCGGGTGCTCGCTGTTCTCTCGCGAGCCCCGGCAGAAGTCAGCGTCAGAGCGTTGCCATGGTAACCCGCGGCAACGCTCATACGCTACTTGAGGGAGAGAGGCAACCGGGGAGCATTGTGAGCAGCTCCCCGGTTCCCTCACTGCAGCACCGACCCTGACACAGGGTATCGGTGCTGGCATCGGCCGCATTTGCGCGAGTACAAGTACTCGCGCAAATGCTGGTATCGGCACCGATACCGATACCAGTATCGGTATCGGTGCAACCCTATATGAAACGTCACTGAAAAGCTTAATTCGCATCTGAAACGTGACTGGTACAGCACAGTTACAGGTATGAATATCTCTTTAACCGTACATTTGCTGGCCTTTTGGTTAACATGACAGTTTTTAATGCAGTTTTCAAATACGCAAACTTTAATCAAGATGAAGGGTCCACTTTAACAGGTTACCTATCTGTGACCAACACTGCATAAGTAATTTACTTCTAGGTACATGCCACACTAAAATATCAGCGTAAGATTTCGGTGTCTATATTAAATATATAAAAACATAAAAACCATTAGAGCAAATAAGGAGAAAAAAAAATGAAAAATGCAGCAGTGTCATACTTATCAAGACTCAAAACAAGTAAATGTTTAGCAGCACATGAGTCTTACACTGAAAATTAGCAATGCCCCAGCCGCTTACAGCTGATCATGCATTGAAATGAAACAAGGCAAACACATCTGAAGCCAGTGAGACTTGCTTCTGACGACAAGGCTCTTAAGCCCCAGGTTGTCTTACTACTAACCTCAAAACTAGTGGAAACAATCACTGTCAAAACTCAGCAGCTGTCAAATATTAGGGAAACTGGATTTTTTAATCAGCCAACAGCATTCCTGATCTGTGCGTAGAAGCAAAAACACAACAACAACAACTGGCGACAGGGACTACAAGAGCCTAAAGGAATATTAACTCTTAATACTATATTTTTATTATAGATATGACTTTTCCCCCCAAGAGTTATTGCTTCTCAAACTTGCATTTTTTTGTTTGTTTGTTTTTTAGGTGCAGAACTCCAGTGGTCTGAAATTTCACAGTGACACAGTTTCTGTTGAAGCCCATGAAGATTTATGGTCTACTGACCACTGCTGTCCATAGACTGCTTTAGCAACAGCTCCACCATAAGATTGCAGGCCACAGGGAGTAGTGCACCACAAAAATATGGAGGGTTGAGCTGTAATAATTTGACTAAAACAGATCTTGTTTTACTTAGCATAATATATATCACATATGGCACTCAAAGTGTTAAGTGGATATTGAAAATAGAACATTTACACCAAGGGGGGTCAATCTTTGGATCTACAACTCTCATCATGTCTGATAAAGGATGAATTTAAGAGCCATGTTCAATAAGTTAAAAAGATATGCAGTTCTATGGCACACCAATTTAATCACTAGATGACACTGATTTACATGGGGATTTAACCCCCTGAACACTAGTGAAGTCTAGATTAGGTTGGGAATCCTCTCTAGCACTGAAATGGTTAAAAAGAAACAATAATGTGAGTTACCCTATCAGCAGATCTGTTCTCGTAAGAGCATACCATCCAATTAAGCCAGGGCTGTATTGTGAGCCCTCACCAACTGAGGAGCAGGACAGGAAACATAATGGAGATTGCTGATGCTCCCCCCCCCAGTCTATCTGTACTGCATCACTCCAGGTAGCTTCCTGTCCTGCCCACCGACCTGTAGTTTTGGGATTAAAAACCCACTACATATGGTCTGTGGGAAATGAGCATTCAAACCTGGAGCTTGTGACCAAGAGCCACAATCTTTCAGCTGAGGGGGGGTAGTTTTTGATCTCCAAATGGAAGATAGCTTTTATACTGAGCAAGTAAAACCTGATCATTGCACTTTAAAATTCACATTTAACCCCTTAAGGATCAATTATGTGCAAGGACAGTCACACAATTCAGTCCTTTGAAGACCAATGAGGGTCCTGGAATGTCATGGGTTAATCACAGTGCTCCCTGATCATTGTCGGGGGACTGTAACTGACTGCTCCAGGACCAGTCAGTCCTAGCCTTTCCCTTGTGGCTCTGTTCTCTGCCTCTCTCCACCTCATTGTGATCGTGAGGAAGAGACACAGAGAACAGAGCTCCCAACAAGTCTGATGGTCAGAGAGGGGACACATTTAAATGTGGTGGTGTTGGGGGCTGGACTGGCGAGTACATCATGACTGGTTACTTAATGACTTACTGACATTTCTGTGCAGCTGAATACATTTAAAACAAGATCAAAAGCCTTTTAGTTACACAGGCTAATTTATAAACAAATATACTGAAGTTTAACCCCTTAAGGACCATTGATGTGCCAGGACTGTCATGGCGGACCGGCACTCAAGGACCAGTGACGGTCCTGGCACATCATGCAGTTCAGGGTTCCCTGCCGCTCCAGAAGCCCTGAACCGGAAGTTTAAAAACAAATAAATCAGTGGTCCTCAAGTGCCAGCCGCATGCCGGTCCTTAAGGAGTTAAGTAAACATTAATGTGAGATTTATTGCTGTGGAGCAATGTGATACACTTATATACACACCACAAACCTGATCTCTAAAAAGAGGAACACCAGAGTGAAAAAGAAAGACATAGGGATTTTTGTCTCAGTGGAAAAGTACCCTAAAAGAGTCAATTGGTAGGTTTGAACTTTTTATCCAGACAAAAAAAAAAAAAAAAAAAAAATGTATTTAATCTCTGCTATTCTGTATTGTTAACAAGCTGAAGGATGTGAGAGGCTCAGAGTAGGAACAGACGCATGTTGCCTGTTCTACGGCTAGTCACCACTAATGGTTGGGATTAGTCTTATATGTGGAAAATTCTCCTCTGTAATGGCACTAGAGAGCCAAAATGTGATGCTCTTGAGAGGTAGCTAGCCGTAGAACAGGCAACTTTGCTTTTCTTAGTGCTCAGAGCCTTTCACATCTTTAGGCTTGTTTTTTGTATTGTTATCAAACTAAGTGATGGGTTATGCATATAAATAACAATACAGTAAAGTCTCAAAATCAAATCTCCCCATCTAAGTGATATTTGTATATATTGTTATATTTATACACACAGAAATTATTAAAAAAAAAAAAAAATACTGGTTATATTTAGGTCAAAGTCAGTCAGTTGCACTGTTATAAAATCCAACAAGCATCAATCATTTCTAGAACATGTTCAATATTAATATTTTACAACTCTCCTCCAACTCTGCCAACAGTCAGCTCTCTATCTCACACACCAAACAAGCTGCATCACTCCATATCCAGCCTAGAAGAAGCCCACTGAAATATCATTCTAACAGCCACTGCAACTTCCTTTAGTGGGATCCCTCTGTAGGAACCCATGGGCCACCCTTTGCTGAAAAATATACAGCTCAGCATTCCAATCCCCCACCACACAGTTAACCGCTGTTAGAATAATTATATAGATGAAATACACAGTCTTTTCTCTGGTTTAATACTTATAGGTTTTACCAAGTCCTCTCAGATGGTGCAGCTTCAATTCGAGTGTATCCAGGTACACTTCCACAGACCAATCTAATAGAAAAGAAAGAAGCGCAACAGCCCTCGAGAGCAGCATCTGGTATATACACTGCTCCAAAAAATAAAGGGAACACTAAGATTACACATCCCACTGCTCCAAAAAATAAAGGGAACACTAAGATTACACATCCTAGATCTGAATGAATGAACTGACAACAAAATCACACAAAAATTCTCAATGGAAATCAAATTTATCAACCCATGGAGGTCTGGATATGGAGTCACACTCAAAATCAAAATGGAAAACCACACTACAGGCTGGTCCAACTTTGATGTAATGTCCTTAAAACAAGTCAAAATGAGTCTCAGTAGCGTGTGTGGCCTCCACGTGCCCGTATGACCTCCCTACAACGCCTGGGCATGCTCCTGATGAGGTTGCGGATGGTCTCCAGAGGGATGTCCTCCCAGACCCGGACTAAAGCATCCGCCAACTCCTGGACAGTCTGTGGTGCAACGTGGCGTTGGTGGATGGAGCGAGACATGATGTCCCAGATGTGCTCAATCGGATTCAGGTCTGGGGAACGGGCGGGCCAGTCCATAGCATCAATGCCTTCCTCTTGCAGGAACTGCTGACACACTCCAGCCACATGAGGTCTAGCATTGTCTTGCATTAGGAGGAACCCAGGGCCAACCACACCAGCATATGGTCTCACAAGGGGTTTGAGGATCTCATCTGGGTACCTAATGGCAGTCAGGCTACCTCTGGCAAGCACATTGAGGGCTGTGCGGCCCCCCAAAGAAATGCCACCCCACACCATTACTGACCCACCGCCAAACCAGTCATGCTGGAGGATGTTGCAGGCAGCAGAACATTCTCCACGGCATCTCCAGACTGTCATGTCTGTTACATGTGCTCAGTGTGAACCTGCTTTCATCTGTGAAGAGCACAGGGCGCCAGTGGCTATTTGCCAATCTTGGTGTTCTCTGGCAAATGCCAAACGTCCTGCACGGTGTTGGGCTGTAAGCACAACCCCTACCTGTGGACGTCGGGCCCTCATACCACCCTCACGGAGTCTGTTTCTGACCGTTTGAGTGGACACATGCACATTTGTGGCCTGCTGGAGGTCATTTTGCAGGGCTCTGGCAGTGCTCCTCCTTGCACAAAGGCAGAGATAGCGGTCCTGCTGCTGGGTTGTTGCCCTCCTACGGCCTCCTCCACGTCTCCTGATGTACTGGCCTGTCTCCTGGTAGCTCTGGACACTACTCTGATAGACACAGAGTACCTTCTTGCCACAGCTCGCATTGATGTGCCATCCTGGATGAGCTGCACTACCTGAGCCACTTGTGTGGGTTGTAGACTCCGTCTCATGCTACCACTACAGTGAAAGCACCGCCAGCATTCAAAAGTTACCAAAACATCAGCCAGGAAGCATAGGAACTGAGAAGTGGTCTGTGGTCACCACCTGCAGAACCACTCCTTTATTGGGGGTGTCTTGCTAATTGCCTATAATTTCCACCTGTTGCCTGTTCCATTTGCACAACAGCATGTGTAATTGATTGTCAGTCAGTGTTGCTTCCTGAGTGGACAGTGTGATTTCACAGAAGTGTGATTGACTTCGAGTTACATTGTGTTGTTTAAGTGTTCCATTTATTTTTTTGAGCAGTTTATACTTCACCCCTATCTAAAGTGCTTGTACTCACACTTGCTTATACAGCCATACTTAAAGGGATAGTAATACCTAAAATGTAAAAAAAAAAATGTTGTAGGGTTTATCCCCCTGAGTAAAACAAGAGTACTCCCAATGCTGAAACATGTTTCATTCAAAAGTTATTAATTTTCAAAGTTGAATTTTTTTAGGTGCAATATCACAGTGGCCTGAAATTGTACAGTGGTGCTGTTGCTACACGATCCTATGGACAGCTCTGGTCTCAGGACCATAAATCTCCATAGGATGGTGTAGCAACAGCGCCACTGTAAAATTTCAGGCCACTGTGATATTGCACCTAAAAAATTCAACTTTGAAAATTAATAACTTTTGAATGAAACATCTTTCAGCAGTGGGAGTACTCTTGTTTTACTCAGGGGGATAAACCCTAAAACATATTTTTTTTTACATTTTAGGTATTACTATCCCTTTAAATATGTGCCACTGAATCTCTTCCCATCCTAATCCCTTTTACCTTAACCACATGGATGACAGAGCAACACACACAGAAGTGAAAGCTTTCTTTAAGCAAGATATATCAAGGCACCAGTCACAAAAAGCAAATCAATGTAAAAAGAGCAATAGGCAGATTTAATAAGAATAATTGAAGCAATTCTGGAGCAAGCCAACTTTACCACAGGGGACAAATACAATTTCTAAAATCCACATTGATTTAGGTACTAGAGAGGTCTCCAACACACGATTAGTTTAGGATTTAAAAGCGATCAGTCTTTTCACAACAGTCCTAAATGTTTGGACTCCTTTGCAAAGAGACTCAGCGGTTTTTGGTGAGGCAGGCAGACAGGCCTGAATCATTAACCCTTTGAGTACCAGAGGGGTACGCCAGTAAATGTGGTCTTAAAAATGTGCACATAGCTATTCATGCATGCATTCTTTGCGCTCAATCATCGCACACTGAAAGAATGGACTGCAAGTTTACTGCATCCTTAGCCCCACCCATGACCACAGTCCCAATTATGACAATTCCCCATCTCCGTCCACTGTTGCCCAGCACACTCTTACATCTTGCAACTGGAAATAATGTTCAACACCTCGGTTGCTATAGAGGTCTTCAACACATTACTTCACAATGAGTTTTTGTCCTCTCTAGCATCCAAGGGGTTCAATAATAGCCAAAAAGAGAGGAATACAAACTGGTAAATAAATAAGCCACCATAAACCAGAAGCAGATGTCTGATGGAACTGCACTGGGTCTGACCAGCACAGCTAAAGCACCCACCAAACTATGGTACCCTGGGCTATTGCCTACTTTGCCTAACTGTAATCCAGCCCTGCTCACACAATCACTTCATATTCATGAATTCACAACACTCCACTAATTGATTCAAGTAAAATAAAACACATTTGATGGTAAGTAATTTTGTACTTCGGAGATAAAGGGAAGTGGGGTGCACTCCCACTGTAAACATCCAGGTTAACCCTTTGCATACAGAGGGATTTGCACTTAATTTCATACCCCTTGGAGCAATTTGGGGGCAAGCCAAAATGCACCAAAGGTATCAAATAAAAATTGCATGGTTTTAAATGGAACTTTAATCCTTTGGGTGCCAAGGGGTACACAACACATTGAAAGAATTCAAAGGGTTAAACTCACTTGCAATACAATACATTTGTGACATCTCTAGCATTCCAGTACTAAACATCCAGACCATTTAAAAATCAATGGGAATTTCCATTTTTTGACTATGGTGCAGAAGGTTTGCACCTGGGAATTGTTCCACTTTGTCTTTGTATATGACCCAGTGTGCACTACATTCATCTAGAGTTAGAATTAAAGATTGGTTAAAAGGTTTGACATAGGAAAAAAAAAAATAAAAAAATAAGTGTAAAACGTAAGGTGCTGATTACACAGCGTGACGCCATATCAATGACGACATACATACAAACAACCAGTTTCTTGGGAATGCCCAGAAGAAAACCATTTTAGTTGACATCTCTCCACAGTAGTGTGTGTGAGCACTCATGTATGTTCAAGTGTATACATGCGAGAGCGATGCGCACATGCATGCCTGACAGTTAAGTCCACTGAAATTAACGGCTTAACTTTCCAGAAATTAAAGCATTGGTTTTGGTTTATTTTCCTTCCTATGATGCCTTCAATAGAAATAAGAAACTTGTCTCCTGTTTCCCAGTTGAGAAAAAAAAAAAAAAAAAAACACAACTTTTCATCCATAACTACCAGGAAGGAAACTTTCCATTTTAATATAACGGATTCAAAGTGACAGACTTAAGTTGAAAATTAGAGAATGCCTCAAACATTGTGAGATGTCCCGGACTTAAGGATGAAGCCTCTTGTAAGCAGCAGGTTGCGTAACGATCGATATTGTACAACTCTTCCCACTTTGTCATTTAGATACCCTTCTTGTGTGTGTGCCAGGTTAATTAAAAAGAATCTTCAGCTGCAATCAGCCAGTATGTATAAACTCTTCAAAATTCCCATTCATATTTATCTTCATGACAGAAGCAGCCTGATCTACATATTCAACCTTTAAAGGACCAGAGGGATGTTCAGCACATTGATAAGCAATACACTGCATACCTTTCTGATCCTTAAGGACTACACATAGGGCTTACTGTTCAAAGATGCTCAACTATAGAATTTAGCAGGCTCTATAGGAGTGGTGTCCTACCAAGGGTGCAGTCTTAGTCTTAGTTTGCTATTTCCTTTCACAGAAGAAATATATTAAAGGGATAGTAATATGTAATTTCATGTTCATTTAGTATTGTAGGCATTAAAAAAATCTTAAGAACTATGCAAGTCTTATCTCTCAATACTTTATGTGTTGAGAGATATTCGCAACTAAAGTTCCCTCTTCCTGGCTGTTTCAGTCAAGTCTGCCATCTAGCTGGCAGACTTGGATTCTGGTCCACAGACTGTCCAGCAGCTCTTCAGCAGAGCCGAGATCTTTAAAAAGAACTAATTCATTGGAATGGTCTACAAAGTGTGCTTGCAAACCTAGGCACACAGTAGAGGTAGAGCGCTGACATCACAGAGCTGTGAATATCTCTCAAACCATAAAGGTTTGAGAGATATGAGTTACATTGTACTTAATATGTTTTAATGCGTGCAATACTAAATAAACATTAAATTAGGTATTACTATCCCTTTAAAGAATATCATACTCATCTTGCCAAAACAGCAAAGTGCCAAGCAATTCCCTCCTGAACAAGAGAGGCAACCAACCCCAGATGTACGTTTCTGCCTTGTTGGTCCTCATCAGTGAGGTGTAACGGATCTCTAAGCACAGTGTGCAAGGCAGGGGTCCACTTCTGGAGTCCCCAGTTACCCTTAGTGTGACCAAACCCAAGGATAATTTGCATATGTAAAACAAATGGTCAGACTTAACTAGGAACGAACCAGCTATGGAATTTAGCAGGCTCTATGGGAGTGGTAGTGAAGGGTAACAGGGGAATCCAGACATGGGACCCTTGATCACAGTATCTAAAGAGACACGTCTCACTCATGCAAAGCATGACCAAAACGCACACTTGGGGCTGGCTTTTTCGCTTGTTCAAAAGATGAATTGCCTTGCTCTTCTTGGCTGGACTGCTATTTTGGCAGAATCAGTATGATGTGCTTTAGAATAGTTCCTCTCTGTGCAAGGCCCTATTGAGGCAAAATAGACTGCAACCTGAGTAGAACACAACTCCCACAGAGCCTGCTAAATTGTATAGCAGGTTCATTTCTAGTTGAGCATCTCTGACCAGTCCTTTTGCATAACCAAAATGTTGACCAAATGAACTTGCACTTTCAGCCACATTAACCCATCTTGTAATAGAGGTGTGTGTGATGCAGTATGCACTTCTCTGTTTCTTTAAGGTTGAAAAGTCTTGAGTGTGCATACTTTCTCTTGTATTATATATATTACTAGTTGAAAAGCCAGTGTACATGGGCCACGGGACCAGCAGCAATGGGCGCAGTGCAGTCATGAACAGCAGAGACTGCCATTGCCGTGGCTGATAACGGAGCGGGGCGCTCCGAATTCAGACCATAGTCCTCTCTCTGCGCACCTTTGAATTATTATACAGGATTAGAACACAGAGCAGAGTGTTGCGTGTGCATCTCAGACACACACATACACAAAATCACAGATATGGCCACCCACACAAAACAGCACAGAACCCTACTCCAGTGCTGAAGTAGTGAATGGGAAGAAGGGTAAGAAGAAAATAATGGCCTGAACACAGAAAGGCAGTGTGGAAGGGAGAAAATAAAATGCAGTGTGTCTAAAGGTAAGGTGGGAGAGGGAGAATAAGAGACAGAATGACAAAATGGAGGGGGAGGGGAGAACAGGCAAAGTGTGGAGTGGTAAAAGGGAGGGTGGAGAGAAGAGGAGGAACAGCAAAATGGAGGGTGGCATGGGGAGAAGACAGTGGTGAAAAGGGGGTACAATAAGCGAATGACTAGAACTGATTGTGCCCATACAGTGCTTTAGTTAGGAATGGGCAGGGGCACTAAGATCTCCTATCAAAATCACAACCCCAGGTGACTATCTGCAAGGGGCGCCCCACATGATCACTCCTGTGAAAAGCACTGCCATCAGCCTCATCTGTGCAGACAGGAGGGTAGAAGTTGACCATCTCCACCCTACCACCACATCAGGTGTAGATGGTAACAATACAAAACCAGGTCAGCTATTTGTAATTTATATTCTATACACACACACATCTGGTTAGAGATGATGGGGGCTATAGTTCCCAAACAGCTGGAGCTACAACAATTGACTATGTCTGACATATACACATGCTTGAAATCATTACGGTACTCAGTCACATAGGGGTGGGCAAACTGTAGCCCAACAGAAGAGGAAAAAAGCAGCTCAATTGATAGTAAACCACACATGTACACCTAAAGACTCAAAATATGGTGTAAAAATATATCTATATTATGATATGGAAAGAAAAAAATAGTGTGCAAGTCCTGATGGAGGGATGGAATCTTCCATCCGACTAATCGGCATAACAAACAAGGATACGCACCACCATTTCCAAAAATTCCTGGTTCCCAAAAAACTATTGAAACTGTATTTAAAAGGGATAGTAATGTTTCACAAAAACAGCAGCTCCAATTCATCTTCACAGTATTTGGGCCATGGAGAGTGTTATTTCAATACTGTCACATTTGTAGTTCACGAGTAATTTAATGATAAAGTATCCCCCTCCCACCCCTTTTACCTAGTGTAAGCAACTTCCGCTCAGATGTGGAATCTGATCCACACACCAGACAGCTCACAGCAAGGGACAATCTTCTTACTGTGAGAACAATTAAAGCCCTGCCCCCATTAACAGGTTTTTCAAGTTTCTCCCTTGTGTTAACTGAAGATTGTCCCTCTCTGAAACCCACTTGGACACATCCTTTCTGCACTGAGCTGAGCAGTGTTACATCAGTAAAAGGGGAGGGAGGGGGATACTTTATCATTCAATTACTCTTGAACTACAACTGACAGTACTGAAATAACACTCTCCATGGCCCAAATACTATGAAGATTAATTGGAGCTGCTTTACATTACTATCCTTTTAAAACCCATTTTCTTTTATTTATCAAAAATATAAAAAATGTAACACATAACTTTATGGGCATATACAGACAACCAATACTCACAGAGTGGGAGACATTCTCTGAGTAGTGACCCTGTGGTTATCTGTATATGCCCATAAAGTTATGTGTTACATTTTTTTTATATTTTTGATAAATAAAAGAAAATGGGTTTTAAAGAATGTTTCAATAGTTTATGGGAACAAGGAAGTTTTGGAAATGGTGATGTGTGTCATTGTTGGTTTTGCTGATCAAACTGTAGCCCTCCAGAGGTTATTTAACTACAACATGCAAACATCATTTACAGTGATAGTAATGTCCCAAAATTATTTTATATTTTAGACGAAATAAAAATAAATTATTTGCAGCAAACCCCACTATCAAACCTCTATGGTTTGAGAGATATTTGCATTGAAAGTTCCCCCTCCCTCCCCTTCTCCTGATGTCAGCTGTAAAGCTGACAGCAGGAGATAGGCGTCATGCAACTCGAGGAGGCTCTTCAGCAGAGCTGAAATTGCATTATTTAAAAAGAACTTCTTCAGTGGAACGGTCTACAAGTGTGCTTGCAAACCAGGCACACTTGGTAGACCGTTGAATTGAATAAGTTCTTTAAATAACACAATTTTGGCTCTGTTGAAGAGCCGACGGTTGGTCCCCAGACCAGAATCTCCTGCTGTCAGCTAGATGCTGGTGTCAGGAGAAGGGGAGAGAGGCGTGAACTTTCAATGCAAATATCTCTCAAACCATAGAGGTTTGAAAGATGGGGTTTGCTGCAAATTTTTTTTTAATTTAATCTACAATACAAAATAAAATAATTTAGCGACATTACTATAACTTTAACAGTCTTAGTCCAACAACTGGCGAGCCACAGTTTAATTGAATGAACTTCCCCATATTACTATTGCTTATTATGGGCTGCCTGTTCCTCACCACTGTTTCACTTGTCCACAAATAGGATCAATTTATCATCCTAGTTCTGAAACGGACAATAGTTAATGCTTTGCTGTTTATGAAGGGACTGTGTATATAGATACCAATTCAAAATGTACAATATTATTTATTATTAGCCAATCACCTTCCAGGGATAATAGCATACGTGTTATTGACAAAGATTATAGACAGTGCAGTGAACAACAAATATTTCACATGACTAAATGACAGAGCACATGACTCCAACCATAACCTTGAGTCTGGATATGAAAATGTATTATGTCTGGATTGTACTGGCTACAGTTCTGTGCTTGCCACAAACAAAGATGTAGACCAGTGGTTCTCAACTCCTGTCCTCAGGACCCACTAACAGGCCAGGACTTAGGGATTTCTCTGCTAGAGCACAGGTGTGGTGATCAGAGTCTCATTCACATTGATTAACTCACCTGTGCTCTAACAAGGAAATCATCAAATCCTGGCCTGTTAGTGGGTCCTGAGGACAGGAGTTGAGAACCACTGCTGTAGACAATGTGACAGTACAAAAAATGATCTTCTTTAGCTTCCTGAATAAGGCTCTTTGGGCATGTAACACTACAGGATAATAAATGTATATGTTACAATTCAGTTTTTAAAGCAGAACTATCACCCTATATGAAGCCATTCCACAATAATTAGGTATATAGCGATACGCATCTTAACAGAGTTATTATCGGGCACAAGTACCACGATCTGAAGTAATCATTTTTCTGAGACTGATGACCAGGCTTCTTGCTTTAGAGCCGTCCACGCGTCTGCGCCATCAGTCCCTTCTGGTGCCTTAAGGTACCATGAAATGCCTCCTAGAGGAGACAGGGACGGACAGTGCAGGCGCGCGAATGTCTCTAAGCCAAGATGTCTGCGTGCAAGCCTGGCCGCCAGTCTCAGAAGGAGAATAACTTCAGAATTTGGTACTTATGCCCGATAATAGCGCTGTTAAGAAGCATATCGCTACATACCTAATTATTGGGCAATGACTTTATATACAGTGATAGTTCTGCTTTAAAAGGGATTGTAATGCTTTATTTTAATAAAGTTTAATATTAAACATATTAAAAATATAAATGCAATTCTGCAAGTCCCGTCTTTCAAACATGTATAGTTTAAGAAATATATGTGTCTGAATCCCCCCCCCCCGCCCCTTTTACTCACTCCAACGCTCTAGCTGACAGAAAGATTCTGGTTCTGGTCCCAGGACTGGACGGCTCTTCAGCAGAGCCAAAAGAGCGTTGTCTACAAAGAAATACCTCATTGGATCGGTCTACAAAGTGTGCCTGGTTGTTTTACCAGGTATTCAATGGAATGTGCATGTTTATAGTCTATAAAAAGGTGAGCATACCCCTTTTGCCCTCCTGTTAATTAGGGGTCGTTCAGGCAGGGCATGCAGGTAAAATTATACATATTTTTTTTTGTACTCTGTGGATTCAGTACATTTAAAAATAATTGAAACTTTAATATAAATGTTTTTGATACAGTGTATAAAACTTTTTTTTTGTTTTTTACATTTTTGTATTGGTTATAATCGCTTACTGCACTATGCAAAATTTACATAAAGTGAGGCAACAGGAAAATAAACACATTTTATAATTATTTTTTATTTAGAAAATGTTTCACTAGGAAGAAAAGATTGATATTCCTCTTGCTTTCAAGTGTGTCCTGGAGAACTTTTACAACAGCAATTACATAATTACACAACACAGAAAATAAATAACAAACACACAAAAATATATGCAGTTAACAGTTCTTTTATGTAAAAAGAATATTTATTTATTTATTTATTAGGGATTTTAGCCGGAGAGAAGATCTGATTTTTTTTAGGTAGGTTATCAGAGCTCTGAAAGAGAAGGTATATTATAGTGTGGTATACTCCGTGAATTGTTAGCAATGGAGTGGAGGTTATAGTTAGTATATAGAACTGGTGTGAGCACACTGCACAGGGAGTCTGGCAGATTTCTAGAAGAGTGGTTATATTTTGTGCAAGAAGTGAAAGGTAGGTCTAGAGTCGAGTGTTAGTCACTTTAGTTCTTTAAAAACATACCACAATTATGGGTAGTGCAATTCAATTTTTTATATAGTTTTCCAGATATAACTAGAAAGTTACCTACAGGAACCATACCTAAACAGATGCATAGTAAAAATCTTACCTACAGGGTTGAAAAAAGAAAAAAAAAAAATTCCAAGTCTCTGGAACTGAAAGGATTAATACTAAACTTGTCTGGGAGCCAGCAGTGCAGTCTTAAAGGGATAGTAATACTTCGTTTTAACTTTATTTTATTTTGTAGGCATTAAAAAAAACATGAAGAATGATATGTCTTATCTCTCAAACCTTTATGGTTTAAGAGATATTCACAAGCAAAGTTTCCCCTCCCCGCCCCTTTTACCTAGTGTACATGTGGAATGCAGTCCATAGACCAAACAGATAACAGAAGGGGACAATCTTCTTCCTATGAGAACAATGAAAGCCCTGCCCCCCTTGCCAAGTTTCAGGTTTTTCCCTTATCTTAATTGAAAATTGTCCCTCTCTGCAGCCTACCTGGGCACCTCCCTTCTGCATTGGCTGAGCAGTGTTACATCAGTAAAAGGGGCGGGAGGGGGATACTTTGTCATTGAATTACTCCTGAACTACAACTCTGACAGAACTGAAATAACACTCTCCAAAGTCCAAATACTATGATGATTAATTAGAGCTGTTTTTTAAGGAGTCTCCCTTATGTGACTTCAGTTTCCTTTTGACTCAGCTGAAAAATACTAGCAGAAATATAAATTAGTAGGGAGAGAATGCCTTGGAGATACACAGAAGAAAACTAAATTTAAAAGCAGTTACCCATAAAGAAAGGGGAGGGATAGGCACTTATCATTATTGGTGTACCACCGCCTCCAAGACCTTCCTGCCAAAGCTGGAATAGACCGAAGCCTGGACATCTAGATGACAATGCTTCATGAAAGTGGATATGGAGGACTATGTGGCCGCCTTACAGATGTCCAAAGGTGAAGCTTGTGCCCACTTTGCCCAAAAGGTGGACATACCTCTGGTGGAATGTGCCTTAATGGTAGAGGGTGCTGCCAGTCCTGAATCTTTGAATACATGCTTTTATCCATCTAGAGATGGAGGCTTTAGATGCTGCTTTACCTTTGAGCCTACCCTGGAAGTATATAAACAGGGATTCAGATAATCGAAATTCTTTTGTTCTCTGGAGATAAGTGGAGATACATCGGACTAAGTCCAAGTTATGAAGGAGAGCTTCCTTGGGGTTAGTCAGATTGTTACAGAAGGACTTAAGTACTATGTCCTGGTTATTGTGGAACTCCGACGCTACCTTAGGTCTAAAGGATGGTTTGACCCTGAGGACAATTTTATCCGAATGGATGGATAAATAGGTTACAGGCCAACGCCTGAAGCTCATTAACTCTCCTGGCGGATGTCATTGCAGTGAGAAAAATAGTTTTCAATGTGAGGAGATGGAGAGAGATGTCGCCGATGGGTTGGAAAGGATGCTTTTGAGTCAATACTTTAAGGACCAGAATCAGATCCCACGGGGCTATTATTTTCCTAATAGTAGGTTTTGCTTTGACTATAGCCCTGGTAAGTCTGTGTTCTAGGTCATGTTCTGCTAAGGGCATAACTGGAATGGCCAATAGGGCTGAGAGCTGAACCTTCAGGGAGGCCGGTCAAAGGCCTGCCTGGAAGCAGTCTTGTAGAAAGTCTAAGATGACTGCAACATCAGCTTCAGTCACTTGTATGTTCTTCTGAATTCACCATTTTGAAAAGGTACCCCAAATTCTGCAGTATAAATTTGACGTAGAGGGCTTTCTTCCCTGAAGGATGGTTGAAATCACAGGATCTGAAAGTCCACCTCTTTTTAATGAGTCCCACTTAGCCTCCAGGCTGTTAGGCGTAGCAGCCTGAAGTTGTCGTGCAGGATACGACCTTGATGCAGAAGATCCCGCCTCAGGGGTAATTCCCATGGGGCGTCTGTCGACAGGTGAGAGTTCCATATCCGTCTGGCCCAATTGGGGGCAATTAGGATGGCTTCCACTTGATCTTTCCGAATCTTCTTCAATACTTGCATGAGAAGAGGAGAGGGAGGAAAGATGTAGACTAGGTTGAATCTCCACGGGATTGTCAGGGCATCCTGCCCTTGAAAGGGAGGGTCCCTCCACCAGGAGAAAGAGCTTTGTCTTTGCATTCCGATTGATTGCCATTAGATCTATCTCCGGATAACCCCACCTGACTATGAAGTTTGAAGATTTCCTGGTTTAGGGCGCACTCTTCCTGGTTTAGGCTGTGTCTGCTGAGAAAATCCACCTCTAGGTTGCTTTTTCCCAAGATATGAGATGCGGTTATTTGAAGTAGGTGCTTTTCTGCACAAAGAAGTAGAAGCCTTACTTTCTTGTTTATGGCTTGGCTTCTGGTGCCCCCCCCCCCAAGTTTTTTCTATACATGGCTGTGGGCACAGTGTCTGTTTGAATGAGAACATTCTTGTGCTGTAGATGAAGCTGGAAGAGAAGAGTTCATCTGACCACCCTAGTCTCCAGAATATTGATATGAAGGGACTGTTCTTTTGGAGTACATATTCCTTGGGTTGTTCTTGATCCCCAGACTGCTCCCCACTCGCTGAGACTGGCATCCAGTGTAAATGACTTGCCATTCTGGGACTACTAGTGATCTTCCTTTGAGGAGGTTGTCTTGGTTCAGCCACCAATGCAGTTCGCGTTTGGTTGACTGCATTAATGGAATTCTTTGAAATGGATTCCAAAGGTCGGGTTTCCAAAAAGTCAAAAAGTTTGCTTGGAGGATACGGCAATGTAATTTCCCCCAAGGGATGATCTGGGTTGCTGAAGACATTAGGCCTAGTAATTCCTGAAAATCCCTTACACATAACTGGGTATTCTGTTGTTCGATAGTTATATCGGGGATGTTCTGGTATTGATGCGTAGCCCCAGAAAAACTCTCTTTTGGAGATGGAGACAGATGACTTGTCTCAATTGATGATCCATCCGATTTTTTCCAAGAACTGGAGAACCTCCTGTGTCTGGGTTTTGAGCTCTCGAATGATGGGTCATAATCAATAGATCGTCCAGGTAGGCTAAGATGTTGACTCCCTTCTGGAGCTAGACCTTTTGTAAAAACCCTGGGTGCGGATGATAAACCAAAAGGGAAGGACTGTAAAATGGTAATGATCTTGATTTACTGCAAATTGCAGAATATCTCCTGTGCGCTGGATGAACTGGGACATGATAGTAAGTGTCCCTGAGGTCGATGGATGTTAGGAACATCCCTGTTGATAGAGTGTGCATCACTGACTCCACTGATTCCATTTTTAAGTGGCTGTGTTTGAGTCTCGCATTGATTTCTTTGAGGTCCAGAATAGTTCTGAAGAGACTCGAGGGTTTGGGGACCAAAAAGAAAGGTGAATAAACTACTGAACAGGTACTTTCTCCAGAACTTCTTGAACCAGCAGGCTGTGGATTTAGGAGAAGGCGGCCTGTCTGGTATTGAAGTTGGTTGGTATGAGAGATCTGATGAATCTTTGAATTGGAGGGGCAGATAGAAACTCCAGTGTGTACCCTGTATCCAAGATCTGAGAGACCCAGGTGTGTGGAAGTACCCGGGTCTCCCAGATCGGGAGAAATTATCCCAGTTTGCCCCCTACTGGGACCCCTCCCGGGGCCCACTGGCCTTCATTGAGTAGGTGTGTCTGAAGCCTCCTATGTTGGAAAATCTTCCCCTGTGTTCATCTGGGCGACCTGAGTCGCATCTTCTGTTGTCCCAAAAGGGCTGGTTATGAAATCTAGAAGGCTGAAATGGAGGGGAGCTTCGGCATTTCCTTTCTTGAGGAAGGAATGGGCTTTTGCCTCCAGAAGCTTTTTTTTAATTATCCCCTCCAGATGTTCGCCAAAAAGTTAGGATCCTGTAAATGGAAGAAAGAGGAGTTTGTTCTTTGGAGGTAGTATCCGCTTTCCATGGCTTTAACCAGAGGGATCTGCGTGCCGACATGGACATGGCTGAGGACCTGGCCAATAGGCAAATGATTGCATGAATAGTTTGTGGCTTCTTTGATCAAGGCGACTTCCTTTAATAACCTGGATATGGAAACATTAGATTCAATTTTGTCCTCCAGTTCTGTTAACCAGATTCGCATGACTCAAGACACAAGCCATTGCTGTGGCTGCCTTCATATTCTCTACAATGACCGAGAATTGCTTCTTAAGGGCACTCTCCAACTTTCTTTCCATTGGGTCTCTCAATGAAGTCCCGTCTTCCATCAGTAGGACAGTATGTTTAGCCAAATGGGTTATAGGAGCATCAACTTTGGAAGACGCAGCCCAGTGTTGCACATCCTTGTCACTGAAGGGGAACTTTCTTTTGAACTTTATAGGTACAGCAACTCTTCTGTCTCCCATTTTCCACTCAGACAGGACCATGTCAGAGATAGACTGATGGACCGGTGCGGATTTCTCTTTACCCAGAAATGCAGTGTCCATTATGCCCATATCTAGATGGGTTTCCAAAAGGCCCAATGATTTACGCAAAAGTATAACAAATGAGGCGGGGTCTAGATTAAAGACCCCAGAGACTTTGACCACTTCCCCTTCTTCTTATCTCAATTTGGAACCCTGATCAAAGGGAGATTCTGGGTCTTCCTCCACTGGTAACATGGAGGAGGTGCCTTCTCCCAGTTCTTTACATTGTCTTTTTTGAGCCGGTTCCCCTTGTTGCATTGAAGACTTCATCTAGGAACTCCTGAAATTGGCCTGGGATGTCCGCATGCTGCCTTTTTGAGACATTCCTCACATAGTTTAGCAGTAGTAGAGGCTGGGAGTTTAGAGTCGCAGCCTGCACACACCTTAAGCTTAGGAGTGGACTTTTCTTCTTTGCTAGGGGGCTCAGAATTTTTATCTTTGGGGGTGGATTTGGCTGGGGCTGACATGTCTAACTAAGAACCCTGAAACAGAAGGGCACAGCCACAAAAACATAGAAAGGAAGGCATTTACTTACCTGCCTGCCTTTAAATACCCCTCCAAATGAACGCCTTATCCATTTAGTTGCTCTGCTGGCATACACCCCGATGCTTGTCATCGCACATGCGCGCTGGACCTGACGTGCGTTTCACGCTGGAATGCAATGTCCATGTCCTCCGGAAGAGGCCGCAGCCAGCATTCTCTGTCTCAAAAGGGCAACACACGTGGTGCTGCCAATGAGATGCCTGTCTTCAGAGGAGAGAAGGAGCCTATTGCTGCTGCAATGATGATCTCAGAGCGTGGTAGGTAGACGGGGATAAGAATGGCAGCACTCACGGCGGCCCAGTAGCACAGTACATGTCCATCCAGCTGGTAGGACCAAAAAAAACTGAAGGCACATGAGGGAGACACCTTTTTAAGCCTTATCGATTGGTCCTACCCAACTGGAGGGCGGACACGTTCCCATTATTTTAATGCCTTGGGGATACACAGAAGAAATCGGCAATTCTAATTCATTATGTGAGTACTGAGAAGCTGGGACAACTTGGATCATGCCTTACATTACAATGGCTTATTTCTTATGCACTAGGGCAGTGCCTAACGTTATCTAGGGGGCACTCAATGCATTGCACCCCTTCTGGCACTCAAAACGTTAAAGGACAATAACACCAAAAAAAAAAAAAAGACTGGGTTACATAATTATAAAATCATGTACTTCAAGTCGGCATCTGTAAAATTAAGTTATCTTGTTAGAACCCAAAAACATAATCCTAAACTTTGTAGATGTTTCCATAAAGGCATTTGGTTAACTTTTTTGCACAGAGAAATATTTTTAATGTTTTGAGATTAGTAACCACTGCCATTCTATTTATAAAGCCTGATATTTTTCAGCCTATTTACAGACAATAAAACACTAACACTTTAGCAGTATTGATAGATGTCTTTTAATGTAATGGAAACACTGGAAAAGGTGGGGAAAGGAGCCCCCAGCCAGCATATGCAAGACTAGATTTTAGGCCTCAGAAAACATATAGAGAAAATTCAGAGGCTAAAATGAAATACATGGGGGGAGGTCAATTTACTAAGGAATGATTAAGAGGAGAAGACTTCTCCAGTGATATCTCTTCTCCAGTTCCTATCGAATATTATGGAGCCTGTACACCAAGATCTTTCCCACTTTCTGCATTGGCTCCACAGAACAACATAGGAACTAGAGAAGTGATATCACTGGAGAAGTCATCTCCACTTTATCATGCCTTAATGTATAACGCCCATGCTATTTTAGCGTATATAACCAGAGACTATTTTAGGTATTCGTGTCCCTTTAAATAGCCAAAGCCACATACAAAGAAAACTCTGGCTCACCCACAACATTTAACAGTTTGTGCACCAAAGGGTTATGAAATGCATTCCAACCCCCAATAGCACTTAAGGAGTTCAATAAAGTATAACATTTTCATTATGCACTAAATTCTATTCTGTTCTATTAATCGTTTCGGGTGCTGAAAAAAATTTTCAGTACATAGTAAAGCAATTGGAAGTTTTGTTTAGAACCCAGGAAATTAATCTTGACCTAAAAAGTGTTTTAGTTTTATATTTAAAGGGGACAGGAGATGGGTAGGGAGGGGGACACTTTGAATGCCTAGATCTCTCAAATCATAGCGGTTTGAGAGATAGAATTTGTGGCACGTAGCTTATTATTTTAACCTCTACAAAACTAGAAGATTTTTTTTATGGGACATTAATGTCCATTTAACTGACCGATTTTTAAAATGCAGACTCAAGTATAGCAGATAACTACTTGGCCCATCTACAATAATCTTCCCATATTGCTAATCTTAATTAAATCTCAGAAATGGTTTGAACATCGGCCTTTTTATATTTTGAATTGCTTTACAGGCAAAACAGACAAAGCTCTTCCAAGCTTACACACTAGCTCCAGACCTATTCATCTGTAGGATACTAATGTGGTTAGCATATAGGTTTTTTTTCTAGACTATGGGGGTCTGGACACTACAACCGCAGCGCTGGCAGCCTCTACTGCGCATGAGTGCGTTGTTACACACGTTTTAGCGAATTATTATATAGGATAGTTCAGCTGAATTACTCACAATACAGGTTATCTAGTTGCGTTGTCAGAGATACAATAGATCAGAAAGGTTACAGCACTCACTGGTCTTAACATTAACCATTTGTTTTCCAGAGGGTTGCCCAGTGCATTACAAAGAAACGTGCCGACACCCCTCTGGAACGCAAATGGTGAAACACACAGGTTTAATGTAAGGTTAAAACTTCGTTCTGAACATGACAGATCTTAAATATTTGGTGAATATTTTTTGTCCAGGAGGAAGGTCTGAGATTTGGACCAAAATGTTGACCATGCAATACAGTCATGGGGTTTTTCCATTTTATGTGAATACTCGGTAAGCAAAGAAACTAATTGGATAGGATTTGCTCAATACAAGAATTCTCTCCAGTGAGAATAAACACTCCAGCACATGTGGCATTTGGTAGGAATATCGGCTTTTAAAGAGGAACTACCATGAGCAGTAAAGTCACCCTGCAATAATTAGGCAGGTGGCGATTAGCTTTATAAGAGTCTCTTACCTCTCACAACGACAGGATTCTAGAGAAACCCTTACTGTTCCGAAACTAATGGGCAGGTTAGTGCAGTCTGCTCCGTCAGCCCCTTCCGGTGCCATTCGGGACAGTGCAATGCATCTGTATGGAGACCGGGACTGACAGAGCAGGCGCGCAGGATTCACTAAGAGGTGATAAAGGGATGATAACGTGGAGTTTATCACTTCTCCAGTTCCTATGTTATTCTATGGAGCCTATTCACTAAGATTTCCTTCAACTTTGGAGATCTTAGTGAGTAGCCTCAAAAGAACAACATAGGAACGGGAGAAGTGATAAACTGGAGAAGTTCTCGGCCTTATTGCCTCTTAGTGAATCTCCCCCAGTATATCTGTGCTGATACCTGGCTTCCTGGCTCGCAAGATTAATGATTTCGCTAGCATCCTGTCATTGTGAGAGGTAAGAGAACTCTTATAAAGCTAGTCACCACCTGCCCAATTATTGCAGAGCGACTTTACTGCTCATGGTAGTTCTGCTTTAATTGCCTCAGATACTAGAAATATCTCCAAAGCATTGCTTGGTTAAAGTTATTACAAGTCATGTGGATTCCAACCAATTTCTACTTAAAGACAATGAAAGTCAATCAGAATCAATTATTCCATGTTCAGGCATTTAAATAAGTGGCATTTTATATATGTTTTCACCGAGACCAGTTCCAGGGCTTCTTACTGGAACATTATCATGTAAAAATGAGACCAGTTTATATACCTGTCACTTCATGCACTAGTATCTGGAAAAATCTGACTTGTTTTCTGGGGGCTAAAATGTAAGCTTCCCTTTTTTTTTTTATAATGGGCTACATTTCAGAGGTAATATATTATTAAATATTATATATATTACTAGTTGAAGAGCCCGTGTACACGGCCACAGTGATACCCAGCAACGGCCGCTGTGCAGTCATGCACAGATGAGACTTCCCGCTCTGCGGAGGAGATGGTGGGGGCGCTATGAATTCAGACCGTAGTTCACTACAGTCTGAATTTGGGGCCCCGCTACATTATGAGCCGCAGTGCAGGCAGTCTGTACTGTGCATGACTGCAGAGGGCGCAGCCGTCTCTATTGCACATAACTGCTTCTGACAAACACACATTTAGCAAATTATTATATAGGATAAAGCTAGTCGCTACCTGCTTAATTATAGCAGGATGAATTTATAGCAGGTGAAAGTTCCTCTTTAACTCTTCGAGAGACAGAGGTTTTGAATACACTGTGTGCAGAGAGGAATCCAATGCAACGTTTAAAAGGACAACTATATTTTAGCGACTCTGCTCCTATGGGAGGTTTAAAAAACCTTCTCATTCCATAATGATTGAAATGTAAAATTCACATTTCCTTGTCCACCAACATTATCACTACAATATATATTTCATCTAACGCACAGAATAAGTAAAACTGAAGATATTTCAGGACAGAGCTATGGCATTTTAATCATCTTAATGTTTTGATGACTGCTGCATTATCCTAGTTATACACAATTGGGTTACGCTATGCCTCACATGGGATGTGACCTAGATTTTTAACCTTTTCTACCAAGACCTATTTTAACCAATGTATTTAGGATAAGAAAGGGGAAAGTAACAAAAGCAAAGAAGAGGCTATCAGTACTAAAATGTATTACAATTATCCATCTATATCCTATATAATAATTCACTAAAACGTTTGTATCGATGCAGTCATGCGCAGTAGAGCCTGCCCGTGATGAGGCTGATACAGAGCGGGGAGCTCCAAAGTCAGACCAGAGATCTCTGTATCCGCCGTGGCGCGGGCAGTCTCTCCTGGGCATGACTGCACCGCGACCGGCCGGCACTGTGGCCAGTGTACACGGGCACTTCTACTAGTATACACATAAAAGGCTAGGGCTGTTTTGAAAGACCTAGATGGTTTCTGGACCGTGGCAACCACACCCTGGGGCGTGTTTACTTTGGTGCAGATGGGAT
This sequence comes from Rhinophrynus dorsalis, assembly GCA_037306005.1. Classification (NCBI taxonomy): domain Eukaryota; kingdom Metazoa; phylum Chordata; class Amphibia; order Anura; family Rhinophrynidae; genus Rhinophrynus; species Rhinophrynus dorsalis. The sequence goes on along the minus strand of CM074721.1, from coordinate 374,481,973 downwards.
GGATCGGGGCTGGCTTCTAAACAGAATGTGGCTTCTACACTGATGGAGACCTTATTTTCAGAGACTAAGTTGAGGAGCAGGTTGCACGACGAACACACACATCCTTTATCTACAGCACCCTTTCAGTGCCACAGTGGTGAGTAATGCATCGCGTTGCATACCTCTCTGGCATTCAAAGGGTTACACCAGCTAACTGCACGCAAGCCACTCCAACAGTGCTTCAGACTCAACTACAGTATACCTCTTCCTCTGGTCCACCCTCCACCATTTAAATGTACACTTCATTTGGTGTATTTATAATTAAGAAAAAAAAAATGTTATAAAATATTAAAAAAGTGTTTCTGTTTGCTGTCAGGGGGTGTGGCACAAAACAGCGATTGGCTGAAAAGGTGAAACTTAACCCTTTGAGTGCCACAGAGGCACCGGAAGCAGAAAAAGCATGTTGTCTCTGGGGGGGGGAAAAAAAAAAAAAAAAAAAAAAAAAAAAAAAAAAAAAAAAAAAAAAAAAACAGACCACTCCTGATGCCCCTCCAGCTACAGATCTCAGTCGATTCAGGTGGAAGATCAATAGAAGCGACCTAGCAGAGCAAAAGGTCTCCCCTGCTTCCATCCCACCCAAAGTACCAGGCAGGAGTGGGAGGGATCAGGAAACTCTCAAACGTCTGTGTGGGAGGCCTTCCCACATTGACATGACCTCACCCACTCCTACCCTATGCTTCAGGTGGGATGGAAGCAGGGGAGCCCTTTTGCTCCTCCTAGGCTGCCTCTACTGATCTCCCACATGAATTGGCTGGGAAATCAGTAGCTGGAGGGCCATCAGGAGGGGTCCTGTTGGCCAATCATGATGTCTGACTTTAAAAAAAAAAAAAACAAAAAAAAAAAAACACACACACACACACACACACACACACTTTCTGGAGATAAATGAAACTGTATAAGCTAGATTATGGATATACGCCCAGTGTATTTAAGACACACCCTTAAAGTGGAACTTTCACCCTCCAGACACTATTGGATGTATCTAATAAAATTGCCTATAGTTTGCTTATTTAAAAATAATTAAAAAAATAATTTATATATATCTCTAATATCTCTATCTAATATCTCTCTCTCTCTATCACAACACGTCATTATGTAAGAGGATTTTATTCTTACCTGTTAAATCCTCTCTCTCTCTCCATACAGGTTACTGGTAACTTTGGGTAGGTGATCCACCCCTTTAATTGCAGGCAGGAATAATTCTAATGCAGGGGGTGAAGCCTACCTTCCCTCCTTGGCTGCAGCTAGCCAACCAGCTCCAGAAAGATTTGAGACACTAACTATTGACTAGATAGTGAATGGAAAGAAGAGTCCTGTGAACATGACCCCTATGGACCCCCATGGTCTGCCACAGGATAGCCAAGCATGGTCCCTTGACAGGGTGGGAGACCAGTAACCTGTATGGACTAAGAAAAGGATTTAACAGGTAAGACTAAAACCCTCTTTTCTCTGTCGTCCAATACAGGTTACTGGTAACTTTGGGATATCCAAAAAATTGAGTTTTCCAGAGGCGGGAAGGAAGGCAAGGACCAGGCACAAGGCCCCAAAAGTCACCAGAGCAGATATGAACCATCAGATCAGAGATAGCCCAACAAAACTGAAGTGTCAATGGACACTGAACAGGGGTAACACCCCAGCTGTTACACAGCACACTGAACTAGAGCCAACAGAGCTCAAGTGAAGGAAGCACCAAGAACCAAAGAAGATCCTAGACAGGAAAGACTGCCTCCAGGGTCGTCCTCCCAAAGCTGGCATCAGCCAATGCCAGTACATCAACAGGTTAGTGCTTCAAAAAGGTGTGCAGAGATGACCAAGTGGCAGCCTTGCACAACTGATCGGCGGAGGCCTGATTCTTGTAAGCCCAGAAGCCTTAATAGATCTTGTAAATGAGCCGTACCCGAAAGGGGACAGGCTTCGTCCTCAGCTCGTAAGCCTTACGAATAGTGGACTTGATCCAAGAAGCAATAGTCACTTTGGATGCAGGTCTTCCTGCCCTGGGACCCTCAGAAATGACGACAGCGCATCAGATTGCCTGATAGACTCAGTGCGATGGACATAAAACTTGAGACAACGCGCCACATGTAACAAGTGGAGATACCTCTCCTTGTCAGATGTGGGGTCAGGGCAGAAAGAAGGCACCACAATCTCCTGATTGATGTGGAACTCCAAAACCACCTTCGGGAGAAACTCCTGAGAAGTGAAAAGCACTGCCTTGTCCTTGTGAAACACCAAATAGGGTGGCTTACAGGACAGAGCATGTGACTCTGCGACACTGTGAACGGAAAATGGCCTCTCTGGCAACAGGCATAGAGGAGTAGTAGCCAAAGATTCAAATGGAGGGGGCTGAAGAATGCCCAAAACAAAGTTAAGATCCCACGGAGTAGCAGGATTCTTGAAGGTTGCATGAGTATGAGCAACGCCCTGGAAGAAAACCTTGACATCAGGAAGGATGGCAATGCGTCTCTGAAAGAAAATAGAGAGGGCAGACGTCTGAGCCTTAAGGGAAATCAAACGGAGGCCCTTATCCACACAGTCCTGCAAAAAAGCTGGGACCGTAGGCAGATCAAATTCCTGAGACAGGTCCTTGACAGCACACCAAGATAGAGAGGTTGACCAGACACAATGGTAGATCTTGGAAGAAACAGGTTTGCAGGCACGGAGCATAGCAGCCACCACCCCAAAAGAGAAGCCTTTCTTCTTCAATATTGATGATTCAACTTTCAAGTTGTCAAAGTTAGCCCATGAACATCCTCCTTTAACAGGTAACCCTGTAGAAGATGATATGGACGGCAAGGGAGCCAGAATGGCGCCATCACTGACAGATCCAGAAGCTCCATAAACCAAGCTTGGCGAGGCCAGTACAGAGCAATCAGAATGACTGGACAGCGTTCCAGTCGCAATTTCCTGTGCAACAATGGGAGGAAAGATGTAGGCCAGAGGAAATAAGCAAGGAATGGACATTGCATCCACTGCCAGGGCTAGAGGGTCCCTCCACCGAGAGCAAAACCTCAGAACCTTCCCGTAGCGTCTTGTAGCCATCAGGTTGATGTAAGGAAGATTCACACGCTCCGCTGTCCACTGTGTCTCGACTGAGGAAGTCATGACATCTACGCCAGGAATGTGCACATGGCAGGAACATGTTCTTCTGACCAGGACAAAATAGCCTTGACCTCTAACCAAGTGGCAAGACTTCTTGTTTCTCCCTGCTTGTTGATGTAAGCCACGGCCGTGGCGTTGTCGGACTGTACCATCTTCCAGTTGAGATGTCCAATGACAAAGGGCAAGAAATATCGCCCGAAGCTCCAAAATGTTGATGGGAAGGAGAGACTACTCCTGAGACCACCAACCCCGAGTACTCAGGCGACCCAGGACCGCTCCCCAGCCAGAGAGGCTGGCATCCGTTGTCACTGTGGTCCAGAAACATACCAGGAAGGACTTGCCTTTCAGCAGATTGGAGAGGTCGAGCCACCACAACAAACTCCGTTCCACATGAAGAGGGAGGGACCCTGATGTCTTCAGAAGGTCCGGCTGACCCCTGCACACCTGGATCACAATCCCTGGAGTTCCCTGGTGTGCGCCATGGCAAACGAGTCCACTTCTATGGTGGAGATGAATTTCCCCACTAGAGGACAGCTTCTTGGCTGGAACTGGATCTTGAGCCAAAACCGCAGAAACCCTGTGGGCGATCTGGTGAGCTACCTTATCCATGAGAAATACCATGCTCTACTGAGTGCTGAAGAGAAGGCCAAGGAAGACCAGATGCTGGGATGGGATAAAATCTGACTTCTTTATGTTGAAGATCCACCCATGATGGGTGAGAGCGTGAATGCATTGCTGAACCTGCTGATGAAGAAGTTCCACAGAGGGGGCTTTCAGAAGCAGGTTGTTTATGTATGGAGTAACTCTAATGCCATCCCGGTGGAGGACAGACACTAGTGTAGTCAAACCAAAGGGAAGAGCTGAAAACTTGAAATGCCCTCGGTCGCAGGCAAATCTGAGATACTGCTGGCTCTCTGGATGAATGGCGATGTATAGATATGCGTCCTGAAGATCCAGAGAAGAAAGGAATTCCACCGGGGACATAGCAGCAATCACTGTCCTTAGGAACTCCTGGTGATGAGTCCTGATCACAAAGGAATTGAGATCCTTCAAATCCAAAATGGGGCAACAACCGCCATCCTTTATGGAGACCACAAAGAGGTTTGAGTAAAAACCCACACCTCTGTCCTGAACTGGAACCGGCTCTAGAACATCCTTGTCCAGAAGAGCCTGAATAGCCCTGTTGAACAGCCGGCGTTTCTCCGCGCCCTGAGTCATATGAGAAGGAAAGAAGCGAATGGGAGAAATAGAGACAAAAGGGATCCTGTACCCTTCCCTTCACCACCTGTAAAACCCACAAGTCCACCGCTGAATCCTCCCAGATGCTGTGGTAGTGACGCACACAGCAGAGTGGGGACCTGGGTTCGGTGAGTCATGCCGGAGAAGGCTTGGAAGAGACCTTGGGCTTCCATTGCTGTTTGGGCTTGGAGGACGTACGTGGAGGTGAGGGAACAGTCTGGTTCACCGGACGTGTCTCAGTCTGAAAGGGACGAAAATACCAATTACTCTTAAGCGGCATTTTCTTCCTGGGGAAGAAGGGTAGAAGTGTACTCTTACTACCTGTGGCCTCACTGATCAGATCATTAAGATCTGGCCCAAACAAAGAAGTACCTTGAAAAGGTAAGGAGAGCAATGCTTTCTTGGAAGCAGTGACAGCAGACCAGATCTTGAGCCAAAGAGCCCATCTGGCAACCACAGTCATGGCGGAAACCTCAGCCACTAAACAGATTGCATCAAATAAGGCAGCAGAAACATAGTGCTGTCCCTCAGAAATGTTGGCAAGAAGGCGCAACGTATCCGAAGTAGAAGCACCCTGCTGGACAGACAGGGTGAGCTGTTCAGTCCAGACCGCAAGGGCCCGGTTCACCCATGCTGCAGTGAATGCTGGACACATGGCAATACCAGCAGTGGCAAAATGGACTTGAGGGAGACCTCAAGTTTCTTGTCAGACCAGTCCTTCAGAGCGGACACATCAGAAACTGGCAAGGCAGTAGACTTAGATAGCCTGGAGATAGCAGCATCCACTTTGGGAGGATGAACCCACTGAGCAAGCGCTGCCAAAGAGAAGAGAAAGCTTAGCAAATTTCCTGGACACAGAAGATTTCTTTTCCAGAGATTTCCACTCTTCAGATACAAGGCAGTCAAGAGTGGGGTTAGGTGGAAGGCAAGTAAGGGGCTTTTTAGGCTCCTTAAACAGGTCAGAGGGATCAGAAGGAACCTCCTGAACTAAGGGAATGTTAAGGGTATGCAAAACAGCCCTGATCAGGCCCTCAGCTGAGGGCTCAGGATCAGCCTCAAAAGGATCCCCAAAAAACTGAGAGGAGCCCACAACAGAACATTCCTCAACATCTGAATCCACCAGCAGTTCCTCCTCAGAGGAATCTGACACATCAGGTACTCCCTGAGGACTGGCCAGGGAAGACTTGACGAAGAGGGGGTCTGCCAAGAATAGAAGACCCCCTGTAACTAGGATGGAAAGAGTTGCAATGTAGACCTAAGGTCCCTGGTAGCAGCCTTGAACTCTTGCACCCAAACTGGCTCTAATGCATGGCTGGAGGTCCCTGTGAGACTCTCAGGGACATCAGAACATGCTGGGCATAAGTGACCTAAGAATTCTCGAGGTAGCCCTGAGTGACAGGAAGAGCATTGCGCGATGGGGGATACAGAGACCCCAGCCTCCTTAGTCTTAGGTCTGGCCCCAAGCTCCACTGATATAGACATTCTCACAGTGTCAAATAACCTTACAGCACAAGAAATCACCCAAGTACAGTGTATAGGATTAAGGTTTCACCCCAGAAATTGCTAAAATGGACTTATCTGGCAGGCGAAGGGTTCATCAGCAGAGGAGAGGAGAGTCCAAGCCCTGCATAGGATATTCGTTCTGGAAATGGCACAAAATGGCTGCCACGGCGGGAGCCAATCAGAAACGAGCACGCGAAGCAAACGCTCATGGAAAATGTAGTTTTCCCAGAAAAAGTACCCAAACAGTGCCCAAAGCCCCCTGAGCCCCCCAACACACTAGAAACATGAACATGATGATAGAGCAAGGGCAGACAAGAAAAAAGAGCCATCTCTGAAGTCGCTAGGTTAAGTGGTTGCAGAGATATGTCCCAAACTGTACAGTCCCATAGGAGCGAATGGAGCAATGGCGCCTATGCAGTAAAGCGCGCCTTTAACTCAAATTTTACAAACTTGAAACTGTAAAATAAAAAACGCATGAAACATCACTAGAACATGTCAGGATACCCAAAAAACACTGAACCAGTAGGAAAAGTGTCAGAAAACCCCCCAAAAGGTGCAAAACCAGCAGCTAAAGTACCACATAAACCTGCTCCAAAACACCCAACAGACATACAGATAGAACCAATGAGTGCAGGAGTGTTCAATAGGAACTCCTGCGCGAGGGGGCACTGTGGGACATTTGGACCTGCAGCACGCAAAGGGTTGCTCACCTTTCCTACAGATCTTCTGCCTTCAGACTACCATGTATTAAGAAGCAGCCTCGGTGGGCAACTCCTGAGAACTTGTAGCCAGGATTTTCCCCCCAGGGCTTAAGATCCACAAAAAGCACCTGGTTGGCTAGCTGCAGCCAAGGAGGGAAGGTAGGTTCCACCCCCTGCATACAACTCTAGACTATTCCTGCCTACAAATAAAGGGGCAAATCGCCTACTCGAAGTTACCAGTAACCTGTATTGGACAACAGAGAAATAGGCTTTTAAAAAGTCTCCAGTGATGTCATCTGTTCCACTGGCTGAGGTACAAGCTGTACTGCACTGTTCTGCAGGGTGTCCACTTGCTAAATTATCCTCCCATCTCCCATACCAGCTCCCAAGGAGAAAGAATGCTGCTTTGAATGCCTATAAAGAAAAAAAAAATTAAAATAAGTTTAACCCTCTGAGTGCCAGAGTGGTACGGAACGCATTGCAAAGCATTGCGTTCTGTACCCATCTGGCACTCAAGGGGTAAAAAAAAAAAAAGCGGTATGCACCCAAGTTCCCTGCAGCCTCCCCAACAGTGAACACAGCCCTTTGTTCCAAACACTGTGCTTGTGGATGGAGGCCACAAACACATCACCCACCGCTCTTGCAAGGAAACATTTTTATTCAATAATTATCTTGAGAAGGCTGGCACATATGAAAAAGTATTCAGGTTTGGGGATGCTTTGCTTATTCTGGAGTTGGTGACTTGCACAAGGTCAACTGCACTTTGACCAAAGAGAAGTACCACTCTATTCTGCAGAGGAATGCCATCCCTTCTGGATTAAAGTTGTGTAGAAGAGGATTCATTTTTCCAGCAGGACAATGACACTAAACACACTGAAGATGTCCCATGCGTATCTCAAGTCCAAGGAAGAGCAAGGAGTGCTAATTTGCATGGCTTTCCCACTGCAATCACAGGACCCCTACCACATACTGAACATCTATGGGAACATTTGAAAGGGAAAAGGCTAAACACACTCTGGGATGCTTTAAAGTAGTGCTGGAATAATGTGGATTGTAAAATTCTGCACAAACTTGTAGACTTAATGCCAGCCAGGGTAAAGCAGTCATTAAAGTAAATGGTGGTCATACCAAATACAATTAGTACATACTGAAAATCAAAAATTTCAGTAACAAACCTGAGGTCCATCACAGACTTGTACAGATATACCACCCAATACTTGTATAGTTTTACATGCATATAAGAGTGTTCCCACCGTATATTATGTATTCCACAATCGCATGCATGTATGTATGTATGTATGCCATAATGTTTCACTTTAACACAAGGTCTCATGTCCCCAGATTCCCCATCCCTCCAAACCTCTCAGCCACCGGTTTGAAGTGTCAGCGGCTGACTGATTGGTAGTCCTGGTTTGGTCGACAAATAAGCAGCCTGCTGACTGTCGCCGCTTGTCGACTCGTTGCTCCAATCATTATCAGATGGAGATTGGCACAGCAAATCCTTTGTGCTTCCACCGACCCTCCAGTTCCCCAGGTTCAAAATGTAGATGGCCTTCTGATTGGCTGCTGCTAGTCCATCCCTTGTTGCTCCAATACCCATTGGCTGGAGATTGGAGTTTCAAAATTAAAGCATACTTTTGTTTACGTTATGATTTCCAGCCCTATATGTGATCCCTGTTCTCCCAAATAAAGTTGTTGGATCCCTATTCATCCTGTCTGGTGTGGGTTATTCCAGGAGTGATCTAAAGAGTCCCCTTTGACTCACATTCCCTGGATTTAGCAGCAGGACAGGCCCGGCAGCCCTCCTTGTAGTCGCATCACCAAGAGATAAGCCCAGCAATGAAGGCCAGGGATTGTCTGCTTCTCCTGGTTCCCATTACACTAACAACATTTACTTGATGGATTTTTGTTTGAGAAATACTGCATATTTTGTCAAACAAATTGGATTTTCAGAAACACTGAAATAAATGCAGATTGTGGTAGTGGTAGTATATCTGAGCCTTACCTCTTCCATGTACATATAATACACACTCCTCCTCCTGTCAATCTCCCCACCCCGGTAGTGATGGGTGGACCAGAAGATTCAAAGCTGTGGAAGCCAAACTATCAGCTTGTTGTGTCCCCCAAGATTATTACATCAGGGAATGGGCCACAGCACTGTTCTATTTCTGTTCACAATTTGATATGAGCAACGGAGCAGAGAGCAATGACACCGATGCTTACGGCAGTATTGTGCTCAGAGCATATTGGAACCGAAAAAGAAATATAAACAGTACTGAGGGACACTCACCACTCTCTGTAGCAAGCACAGTTCTGATGTCACTAATGTTCTTATTGGGGAGTCACAAAAGCTGACTGTGGATGGGATCATGTTGGCCAGTGCTAGTGAACTAGAAGTAGGAGAGTTGTGTGGATTTTTTTTTTTTTTTTTTTTTGGGGGGGGGGGGAGGTTATTGAAATGTAGCACTATATTGTGGTAATGGAAATTATCTATACATGAGGGCACAAGAGGTGGAAAAATTAGAGGGCTGGCCATAACAATAAGGGTGTATATGCCCATTAAAGTATGCCTCTAGCATTTAATCCTTAGCTTGCAAAAGAGGTGCTTGACACATTGCTTTGCAATGTGTTGCATACCCCTCTGGCATTCAATGGGTTAATCCAGCATCCACTCCTTAGGCGCTCCTCTCCTTTCTCCCTGTGTTGTAATCTCCTAGATTTGAGCCAAGGTAAAAAAGGTAAATTGATGCTAATCTCCCTATCACAATTGGCCTGCAGAGTGCATTAATAACAGACTGGCCTGACACAAACAACAACTATTTGGGAACCAGACACCGCCAATGTGAAGTAAAACAAGGATGTGATGGCATGAAGAACGTGTGGAATTTTTTTTTTTTTTTTAAATGAAACAGATTTATCCTCCAGCTGTTGGACTACAAATCTTATTAAACCTCATCCAGCTGATGTATGACTGATGATCAGGTGAACTGGAGTACAATAAGAGACAGTGGCTCGCATGTGTCCCACTCAGGAACAACAGCCCATTGACTGCTGCAATACATAGGGTCTACCTTGCTGAAAGTTGGCGACTGTTGAAAATCTCCCTTATTTTTTTCCTAACAGGCAACACCATGCTTCTTTTTACTAGTACCATATATAGCTTGTGTAAAGAGTAAATACGTTGTTGCATTGCACACCAACCAGACCTTGAAGAGTTAAGATCATCATGTGTGGTGGGCGGAGTATGGTCGTGGGTCATGATACAAAATGTCCTATCTACAAGGGACTGACTGAAGATGTTCTCTTGAACAAAGGCAAGATTCATAACCGATTTTTACAAACCTATTTTTACCTAACTAGCGCACAGGAAGACATAATCACCTACTTGCCAGTATGGCACAACTCAAGAACAGATGTTTGTTATAGATATGTATGGTCATTGAGTTGTTCAATAAATAAATCCACATTTTTGAATATCTGACAGGCTATAAATTCACCATAGTTATCACAAAAAAATGTATTATTAAAATAAAATAAAATAATAATAATAATAATAATAATGCAGCCCTCACACTTCCGGCTTGCTAATCTTGTGGCATACAACTGAAAAAACCTTGGACACATCTGACAGTGCATCTCCCCTGTGGAGAGATTCTGGGGCAAACCAACTGCAACACATAGGCAAACCAAAATTCCCCAAATTCTCATTGATTTAAATGGGGCTTCTAACCCCTTAAATGTTTCAGTTTTCCAATACATTGTAAAGCAATGAGCGGAGACCACCATCATTCAAGGGGTTAAAACCCCATTGAAAGCAAAAGGGATTGTTATTTGTGCCAGAAGATAGTTATTTTGTCTCAGAATGATATTTTTAAATTCTGGTAAATGTTTGCCCCCCCCCCTTCCCGTGTGTTGGTAATGACCACAGACCACAATGCTGTTCTACTACATAACAGTTTCTCAACCTCAGTCCTCAAGTACCTCCAACAGTGCATGTTTTCTGGATTAGATTACCTGAGGACGGGTGTGTAACCAGAGCATCTTTCATTCTGGTTAGTTCACCTGTACTCATGCATGGAAATCCAGTAAATCTGCAATGTTCTTGGTACTTGAGGACCACTGATGAAAAACGGTTTTACATAATCCACAGAGCAACACATTATCCATGCTCAGTGTTTTGCAATAGAAAAATAAAAAAAAATAAAAATCCCTGTGTGGCAAATTAAAGGGATGGTATTGCCAAGTTTTAAAAAAACAAATCTTGTAGGTATTAAAAAATTAGACTAAATGCCCCCAGACCCATCTCTCAAACCTTTGTGGTTTAAGAGATATTTTGCACTACAGTTCCCCCTCCCTCCCCTTTCCCTGACGTCAGCGCTCAAGCTGACTGCAGGGGAATCCGGGCCTGGGACCGTCTGAGGTTCTTCAGCAGAGCCGAGATCGCGTTATTGAGGAAGAAATCCTTCACTGGAATGGTCGACAAAGTGTGCTCATAAAGTTTTGAGAGATGGAACTGAGGGCATTTAGGTAACTTTTTTTAATGCCTAAAATATTCGCTTTTTTTAAACTTGGCAATACTATCCCTTTAAACATTACTAAATTAGTGTAAAAGTCCGTGTACACAGGCCAGCATTCTGTGCGTTCAGCAGTTTCTACTGAGCATGGCTGCATCGGACAAACATACATCTGGCCTTTTATATTATAGGATAATATTTTTACAGTTTAATTATTCGTCAGCTTGAAGTCAATGACAACTTTATAAAGAAAAAGTATATATAGTTATAGGGTTGTTCCCCTTGAGTAAAACAATACTCCCACTGCTCCCAAAATTATTACGGTTAAAATGTAAAAAAACAGTGCCATCTGATGTCAGACAGGTCACCTATATCATACCTGGTGTCCAGACAATTATTCTATTGCCTTCTATGGAAATAGTAAGCACCTGGTTACAGTTCTCCAACAAAATGGGAAATAAAAAGTTACATTTCATTGTCAGCAGTTATAACGTCTGATTAAAGCAAATTACATCAGTGGGAAGCCCACTGTTCTCTGCAGGGAAACCCTAAAACATGCTTGTTCATTTGAAAAAAATGAACCTTTTGAGAAGAGTACACAACGCATTGCTCCATAATGCATTGTATATCCCTCTGGCACTCAAAGAGTTATGGACCAGAGGAGAGAGAAACAGATTGCTCAGCTATGTGCTGCACGCCAGTCTGGTTTTCAAAGGTTAAATGTACCTAAATGTCAGGTGTGTGTAACCAGCTGAACTTCTGTACTGGCATATATCAAGTTTATTCAACCTATCAGGAAATCCAAGGCCCTACGGAAGCTTGGTACATTTCTGCCTGTGCTATAGGCGCCTCACATTATGCTTAAACTATTTTTCTTTAAATAACAAAACCAGTGCTTGGAGAAAGCTTATGATTTATGACATATATGGAAGTCTCCAGTGTCCTTCCAGGCACAATGCCAGAATATGCAGAGAGTGAAACACAAGTAAGATTTTGGTGTGTGGTCATAGTTTGAGGTTATGTAGTCATGAGATATTTTAAGTGAATGCAGTTTCTGGTTACATGTAGCACCAAATCATTCCTCCTATAGCAGTTCTTAAAGCAGCTTAGTGTAATAGACTTCCATTAAAATAAATACTAAAATGAAATAGGTTTACACTTTGCAGTCCATAAAGTTACAATTATAGATTACAGGTTAATGTGTTATTTATTACCTGTCCTAGTTTGCT